>JBANSL010000009.1:52667974-52987974 GCA_037127255.1 Persicaria tinctoria | reverse complement strand
AAAAAGTGAACTTTAACAAATCTGCTTTCCAAACAACTTCGGGTATTCCGTGAACTAGAACTCTAGAAATCAAGCATGCTTGACATTCTTAGTGAAACATCACTTGAAAAATACCTTAGTTTCCCTACTATCAATGGGAAAGTTAATAAAGAAACTTTTAGTAATCTCATTTGCAACTCTAAGAACCAGTGAGCCAAATGGAAAGCTAAATCACTATTCCAATAGGGTTATGCGAATCTTTAATCAAAACCGCTTTTCTCTATGCAAAGTTGCATGCTCCCGTGCTCGGTCCATAATGAGTTGGACCAAGTCAATCGCACCTTTTTTTGGAATAAAGACGCGCAACATCGCTTTCTTATTAGTTGGGACGGAATCTGTCGTGCTAGAAATAAAGGTGGGTTGGGCTCATGAAGACTCAACATATGAACAATGCTCTCCAAATGAAACTCTTATGGAAAATTCTCATTGAACCAAATAATCCATGGGTTCAAATCGTTCAGTATAAGTACATTAAATCCTCTCATATTCTATCCTATGTTCGGCATGGTGGGGCGTCTTGGCAGTGGTCTAAGCTCACTGCTCTCCTCAACGAATTCAAAATCGGTCTCGTTTGGTCGGTGGGAAACAGATCTAGTATTAAGTTCTGGAAGGATAATTGGGTTACTCATAAACCATTGCAAACATTGCACAACCCGAACAGTTCCATAAATCTGGACGAAACTGACAGTGATTACATAATTGGTGGGAGGAAAAGCTCTGTCTTGTCCTCCAGCCCGAAATTGTTTATAATATCAGCAATATCCATCTGCCTATTAACAGCTTCTCCAACAAACTCTACTAGTGGCCAGCCAAAAACGGTTGCTTTTTCACTAATAGTGCGTATAAACTCTTCACAAATCATCACCTTCTTAATGATGACGTCAACACATGGGTGTGGGATATTTCTGCTCCCCCTAAAGTCAAAATTTTTCTATGGAAACTTAGTCACAATGGACTTCCGACGAAAGCACCCCTTAGTTGTAGGGGCATATCGTTGCCTCCTACATGCGAATTTTGCAACCAGGCAGCCGAAGATGATTCCCACGTACATTCTCCTTGAATGTCCATTTAATTTTATTAACTTCACATAAGCCCCCCAACAAGATGCTTATCCAAAATATGTTATCTACATCTAGGGACATTCAACTGATTATGGCAGCTTTGGGCAGAGTCCTTTCTAAGACTGATAAACAAAAAAAAATCGTTTTCACCTAGTGGACCACATGACATTCACGAAATAATCTCATCTTCGGAAATGAACCACCTCCAAATCCCGATAGGATGAACCACATTGCTTATAATCATATCAACAATTGGATGACTGCTTGCAAACTCAACAATGAGGAGTCTTCATCTCATCGGGACTCTTTGTCCACTAAAAAGTCAAGTAAGCCAGCTGGTAGGAAAAATAAATCACAAAAATTGAAAAAACCCTCCCCGAGGGACTCTTAACCTTAGTTTCGACGGATCTACGCTTCCAAATGGTGACAACACCATTGGATTTATCATTCGAGACTGGCAGGGTAAACTTGTTCACATTGGACATGCGGCTGTTGGCAGACAGTCTCCCATTGGGACTGAAGCTTGCTTTAAAATATGGTTTGGTTCAAGCTATCCGCATGCATATAACTTCTGTCCACATAGAGTGACTCGCTAATTATCATAAATAGCCTAAAAATAACCTCTGGATAGGTTGCACGCCTTTGCCGCTCTGCCAGGGGTGGGTGTTTAGCCAATGATCTAGGTCTTCTAGACCTCATCCGTCAAGATGTTATCGGTTATGTAATCCCTAACTCAATTCTTTCCTAATAAAAAAAACTTTTTACAAATATATTGGATATATGAAAGTAACCGCTTCTTCAAATCCTTAAAAAAATCCAAAACGACCTATTACCTTAGAACCACTTTTTACAAATATACATTTATGGAAACATCTTTATTTTTTCTGTTGCTTCTCTATTTGGCAAATGAGATGAGGAATAAGTTAGACAAAAAAAATCTTAAAATTATCTAAAAACTCCAAAATCTTCAAAGTGGAGAATATCTCTTAGAACCACCTTTTACAAATATACATTGGATATGAAAGTAACTGCTTCGTCGAATCCTACAAGTCATAAGCAATTCTTATAATAGTAATACATGGAAACAATTGATTGAAAGTAGACCTGAGCAAACATGGGCCAACCCACCCGGCAAAATATGCGGGCTTGGGCAGAGCAGTTGTTCCAAGCGGGCCAAGCGGGCCCGACCCAGTAGGCCCAGAGGGCCGGGCTTGGGCAGAGGGTGAAGCTCAAGCAGGCCGACGAGCCCGGCCCGGTTTTATAATAATATTATATATAATTATAATTATATAAATTATATAGAGTATTGTAAAAATATATACATAATTTTTATAATTTAGAACTATATTACCGGTGTCATACTAGTGCTCAATGCTAACTATTCCCAATCATAAACGCTCTCATCTTCAAAATCAAATCCAATTATGAAATAAAAACCCTAAATGCTCTCTCTCGCATAGCCCAAGTGCCGCTTGAAAGTATTGGTACAAGTATTGGAACACTATAGCATTGATTTGCATTTGTTAGTAAGCTAATATTGTCCAGATTTGCCTCGCATTTCAAAGTATTTATACAATGTTGTAATTTGCCACTTTTTTAGTTCGATTTCAAACAGAAAACGAATTTGAGATGTTATGCCCGTTTGGCCTGGTGGGCGGCCCGACCCGGCAAAGAGGGCGAGCTTGGGCAAGGGACTAGGCCCAAATACCTGGCGGGCCCCAAGCCCGGCCCGGTGCAATGGGATGAAATTTTGGCCGAGGCCCGGCCCAAGCACGCCCGGCCCGACCCATGCTCAGGTCTAATTGAAAGCTATCTCAAAATCCCATACTGAAAATGACCCCCATTTCTTCTTTGGTTGCCTGTTTTTTATCTCAAAATTTTTAAAGGAAAAGAAATGCACAAGTTGTGCAAATTTCAATTTCAAGGAAAAGGCCCCTATGTTTGCAGCAATAATATTTTCAACCATGGAACTCATAGAGCCCGATCAAAATCTAATTAATGATCAGATGAATAAACGGATATAGAAGCCACAGACAATAAAAAAAATTACAAATATCAAAGTACATACACAGTAGAAAACCCCCGTTTATGGTAATTGGTAGATATACATTACATAGAAAAGATAACAGAATTAAAATCCCCAACCTAAAAAATTAATATGAAGATATGCTCATGGAACATATGCGGAATATGTCGCAAAAACATATGGACGGAAATAGACTTCTTTTGTAAAATTGAGAAAATACAAATAATTGCACTTTTAGAAACAAAGACTGAAAGACGACCACACGAATCAGTGTGAAAAAAAGTTGGATTTGATCAAATGTTATGGCACCGGCAATAGGACGAGTATGAGGTATTTGTGTACTTTAAAAAAGTCATAACCTATGAAATAAAACATTGAAAAATGATACACACAGACCAAAGATTCATAGTGATAAGATATAAAAATACACTAATGATGAGTGGTTTTTAGTTGTGTAAATCGTATCAAAATAAATTTGAACCTACTAACTAATTAATTAATATAGTGTGGTAAGCACGAGTCGATCCCACATAGAATCAAGTATTCCTATATAATGTATATTTACCAATTACTATATATACACTACAACAATTAAAGTCTTTTGTAGCAGTTCAAAACCGCCATAAAAGGCCTAAAAACCGCCACAATAGGCCTATTGTAGCGGTTTTCAACCGCCTCTGTTGCTGGCGTTGCATTAGGCCTATTGTGGCGGTTTTACCACCTATTGCGGCGGTTTTTAAGAAACGCTTTAAACCGCCACATTAGATATAATAACCGCCACAATAGAGTATCTATTGTGGCGGTTTTTCTTCGACTACTGTGGCAGTTTTTTCACTCAACTGTGGCGGTTTTATATTCACCAAATTAAAAAAAAATCTACTTTTTAGCCCGGTTTAAACTGGCCCGGGCTAAAAAAAATCTATTTTTTTTTAAAAAAAATCAGAATGCAGTGCACCCAGTTCTTGGGAGCTCTCTAATCGGAGTCTCTAGCATTGCAAGTCCTAAAATATCAATATAAACATTACACACATTGGAGGACATTACAAAGTATAAGTTACACAATTTGAGGTGGCCAATGGACACCAAAAAAAAAAACTCAAATTTATTCAAACGTGAATACAAATGTAAAGTTAGAAATTTATTTCTCAAAGTTAAAAAAAATGTTTATTACCAGCTTCACGTTGCTATAGAAGCGTTTAAGGTCCTTCATGGCCTTCTCTTCTATTTCTTAGGCGAGGCCATCAAAGCTCTTCAATTTCTTAGGCAATTCTTGGTCTGTATTTTCAGATGGCTTTGCAGCTGTATCCATGCTCAATGTGAAATTCATTGTCCATTCCAGCATCAGTGACATGAGCTCCAAAAAGATCCAGATGAGTTAACCCAGTCAAACCTAAAAAACACATAATTCTGTTAGAGGAGTTCTCTTATATATGATTGCTTGACAATTCATTGTCCATTTAGCTGATCAAACGCATTCTTTAGGGGCGGATGAGTATTGGAAGTAATTGAGGCAGTGGGAAATGAAAAATGTAATGGAGTAAGTTTTAAGGGAGAAATGTTAGTAAAGAAAGAGGAAAAGGTTGAGTGGATTGAGAGCTACTAGCTCCGATCATATTCACGGGGACTATTGCTAGGAAAGGACGATATGAATTACCATGTCATAGGAGAATTAATCAAAATTAAGACACCGGGTTAACAAAAAATACTTACTGGTAAGAGCTGCCAGTGCACTGTCAGTGATGTAACGAGTATCCAGATTAAGTGATCTAAGGCGAGACAACCTGGACAACTGATTCAGACCATTGTCGGTGATTGAAGTGAATGACATATTTAAGCACTCATAATTAGTCAATCCTGCATGGAAATAAACCACATCGTCAAATTATCAATCACTTTTCAATAATGTCAATGTGGAACAACAATCTATCAGCGGAGATCAATTAATTAGATTGGTGGCATTTATGATAGCTGAATATTTTTATAAGATAAATGTAAAGTTAAATTCGGATGAGGCTAATGAATTTAACTTAGAATGACATGATAGATAAAATATACCATAATAATTATATATAATGAGCAAACAATATATAAGGAAGTTGTTGCCTAAAAAAAACAAAAGGAAATATATTCATCAATAGATAAAATATACCATCAGTCCACATGTATGCACAACTCCACATGTATGTACTCAGGTAAAGACATGTATGCACAACTCCACAAATAAAATATATCATCGACGGTATAAGAGATTCCTTTTGAGAATAACATCAGTTTCAAATGCTATCTTGCAATCATGACTACAACACTACGTAAAGCCACATGTATGCACAACTCCAGAGGTAAAAACATGGAGGAAGAGGTGTCAACAGAGGATTCTAAACATAAAACGATTGCTCCCAAACGAAAGGCTAAAAATAATGTCATCAAAAAAGTGACCATCAAATCAAACTAGAATTAGAGGAGGGACATGAAATAATCAACTTGAAACCTAAGCTTAAATTTCAGCACAAAGGACATATATATGCTATTCTTGCTGTCATTTATAACTGCATCCCCGCATGAATCTGACGTATGCAAAGATGGGAAACAAAATAAACCATCGATATATTTATGCCAAATATAATGGATGTAGGCCAGAAGAGCGAAAAGATAGAGAGCATACATGTACATAACCAGTCATTTTAGTGGTGTGCAGAGGAGAACACGGGTGCTTTCCAGGTAATGTGTGGTAGCCAAGATGCAGATTCAAATGTTGACTTAACATCACTCCCCCCCCCCCCCCCTTTGTTTAAATAAAAGGAATAACATAACTCTAAAAACTACATATGTTGTTTGTTATGCCATGACAATCTTACAGATGAAGCAAACTTTATCTTTCGGTGGGGCAGAAGACACATAAGCTGAAAGACCCACGGTATTACAAATCTAAATCTCACCAAACACTAATGGAGTTTTAAAAAGGAAAAGTAATTAACAGTCATAATTTATTTCATTAGAGGAGTGCCAAAGCATTTCATTAACCACACACACAAAGAAAAAGCATTTCATTAGCGGCCATGTAGATAACCACAATGTAAAGGAGAAATGTAATAATGAAAGGATTTATGAAAACAAATTCCAAAAAGATACACATTTCAGAGGACACCAATAATGAATAGGCAGCTAGAACATCAAAGAGAGCACTATGATAGTCATAAAAGCCTTTGATAACATTTCTTTATAAACATCAATGATTTTTCAACTTAATGTCTATCCAAAATGTTAAAACATAAGGACCTTAAAATGGAGGAATCTTAAAGCACATTCATAAAGTTTCAAATCAAAATAAACTAAAAGTAACTCAATTAAGTGAGGTTTGTGCTTGCTCAAGGGAGTTAGTCAAATCACAATAATAAAGAGGCTATCAGACTATCATGCAGAAGATGGTTTGGAGCAATAGACACATTACAATGCATCCACGACCTCACACCAGCTACAGCTAGCATAGTTAAGACCTCAGATGCAGAGCCGTATGGGACAAAAGACCAACGTGTTAATTGATTAGAGATGTGGAATTGGATTCAAGTGATACACTAATACTTGAATATCGAGTAGCCTAAATCAAATATCATAAAGCAATTTCAACCTAAATCAAATAAAATAAACCAATATCAACCCTGTATCAATAACCCTAAATTCACATCTTAAATCAAGAACCCTAAATCAAATACAGTTCAGTTTTAACCTAAAGAGCAACAAAATCAGTGACAAATTCACAACAGAAAGTAAAAGGAAGTGAGCAAATCCACAACAGAATTATTCTAAATCTAAATGATCCAGTTTTAGAATGACTCTGAGGTCGTCGGTAGAGAATAAGGGAGATTAGGAGTAGCTCTTTGAGGGTGGCCGCGACGGCAAAGGTGGCCGGAGGGATTGACTCGGCGGAAGAGCGGCCGGAGAAGACAACCTTGAACCCTTCGCTAGGTCTCTCTGGAAATGGGGAAAGATGATTTAGGTTAGAGTTAGATCTGAAATTGTTTTAAGCGTGGATTGAACCGCTTCTTTAATACTCCGTAAACCGCTTCAATTGACAAGTTTACTGCTACAATAGCCTTTTAAAAACCGCCACATTAGGTAGTAAAAAAAAGTGTTTTAAAAACCGCCACAATAGGATTTAAAACCGCCACAGTAGCTACTCCATTAACATACCGAATCAAAACCGCTTCATTAGATAAAAAAAATCGTTGCAATAGAAAACCGCTGCAATGAAGTGTTACAATAAGCCTTAATTGTAGTAGTGATAAAAGGGGGTTTAAGGTGATTGAATTAGAAAGAAAACAAAATAAACTATAAACAAGTTGACGCAAAACAATTAAGAGGATGTAGTTCCACCTACAACTATCCACTTTATTTGGTCAAATTGATCCTTGTAACTTCCTCTTGTTCTTCTAGGTTTTCCTATCTAATTTAGTTACTAGTCCAATAAGTCATAGAAACTCTTATTTCTTGAGCAATCCTGAAAGGAGGATTTAACCCAATCAGTAGCTTTAAGTTTAGAGATTAAACAAGGTATATGCAACCCCTAAAGAAGGATTTCACACCCATTGAACTTCTTACCTATCCAATTAGTCCAATCAACCCTAAAGGGATAAGTTTGCCACTTGGGTTAAGGTTCGCAATTAGGAATCTACAAAACCTTGACAATTGAATTAATTCTAACTAGTTGTGCGGGCTAGATAGAATAAAATAATCAAACAATTAAGCACAAAGAAGTCAAAACATTCAATATAGGACATCTAAGAACAAGATTCAAAAACTCACAACTCCATCCAAACAAAGCTTCAAATTGCAGGCAAAACAACAAGAGTTTAGTTGCTCATGGCGAACACAGCTCTAAAACTAAACTAAATTGTCTTGAATGATTCAAAAACCTAGGGCTAAACCTTCTTATATAGTACTAAAACAACCGTGTTTAATGATAAAAGATAGATAAAGTCGGTTTAGGATAGATAAAGCCAAATCTACATCGAATCTCAAACGCGCTATGCTGATGTCAGCTGCGACGATCACCTCCACGTTCTGCAGCTTTCGCCACAAATATATCTTCATGGGCATACGTATGTTGTCGGCGGCGACGGCCTCTGTTGCGGTCATCCCAACTTTGCAGCGGTTGCTGCACTATTCGTCGCGGGAATTTGGTCTTGTCATCAACATGAAAGTTGTAGATCTTGGAAAGAGATTTCCAACAAATCTTATAATAGTCAATCGAATAACCGAGGCTTCCGAAAAGTGCAAAACAAGTGCATCTTGTCGTGTGACAACTTCTCCTGACTTGTTATTTGTTTAGTCTCTTTTCTTCTTCACAGGGCCTCTTTTAGATCTTCATATAAGCTTCTTTGATCAACTTGACTTTACCTATCAATGCGTTATCAACCCATGTCTCCTCCTCGGATCTATATTTCCCTGAAATCATCAATAAAAATATGTAGATTCTGACTCCACTAAGATAGAGAGTAACCTCCATGCAAATTCTACTTAAATCGTGCATGTTATGAATCTTAACTAAGCTAAATGCAAACTATTAACAAATTAAGAAATATTAATATGGCGATCTACTTCGTTTAAGTTTCTCTTCACCATGAGATTGACAAACCAAACTTCTGGACATGTTTGCAACAACATGTCCAAAACATGGACTACCCATGTATGATCATGGAAGATCTAAACGAAATTCAAAATAGCTCAGAAAAAAGAAGGTGGTCAGGTTGGAACCTCATACAAATAAATATAGAATTCTTACAAAATTCAAAGACAACTGCTGCTTACATGGAAGTACCTCCATCGGAAACACATTCACCTAGAGGAAAAATATATCTGAATCTAATAACATGCTTGAGAAACTTGATAGAACCCTTATACAACACTAGATACTTAATTGGTTCCTAAAAATTAAAATGAAAAACCATGCATTTACATCATCAGATCATTGCCCAAATGTGACTGAATTAGACGACCTAGAACAATACAAAGCTCAAACATTTAAATTTGAAAAGATGTAGTTGGAAAGAGAGGATTGCAGAAACCTTATTAAACAAGCATGGGAACCACAATATCCAGGATCCCAAATGTTTAATCTGATCAAGAAGACGCAAAACCTAAACAGAAAAACAAAAGAATGCAAAAAAACCCTTTGGAAATATCTTCAAATAACTTAAAGAAATAGATGAGCAACTCATTACAATGAAAACAAAGAGGCAAAATATAAAAACAAAATAGAACAATTCAGAAAAGGGAAAGCATCCTAAACTATTATAAATAATATTGGAGCCAAAGAGAAAAAAACTAAACATATAATTTGAAACTATAATATACTAATTATAGGTATTTCCATTGTGTGCATAAAGAAGAAGAAGTATACAAAGAATCAATGAAATCCTAGATATAGGAGGCCAACCAGCGACTAGAGAGGAGAGCATTAAAACATAAATAAGAGAAAACTTTATCAAAAGATTCAAAAGTGTAGCAATCAACGAGGGAATATTAGACAATTACTTGAATATGATCAATTTCAAGGTCAACAATGATGACAACAACAATCTGACAAGACCCATCACGAGCTAGGAAATTAAAAATGTTATGTTTGATATTGGGAAAGACAAATCACCAGATAATGAGACCTGAGGACCAGGATCGACCAAGGCTTGAGCTTTCGAACACTCTTTTGTGGGGCTAATTTTTTGCTTTTATGAAAACTGGAAAAAAAAAAGTGATATGTGGAGAAAGATTCACATCGCTCTCACCGTTGAATCCCCTACACTTGATCTCAATCCTCTTAGAGTCGCACTTTGAGGATCTCGACCCTTTGACACATTTGCCTCTCACTAGGGTGTCACCTTCGGCCTCTCACCAAAGGGTTTGCTCTTAGCCTCTCACCAAGAAATCGATCCGGCCTTAACCTGAAATCATAGGAAGCTAATAATTGCTTAACCTTTAACTCAAATCAACATGACTTGCTTAAAATGATGTTATTACAAGAAATATATAGAGTGAAAATATATCCCTCAAGCATCTCTAATTGTTGTGGGATTTATTTTGATAAAAATAAAAGCATGAAAAAGCGTCTAGATTTGAACTGCTGAAAAGAACGTCTAATTCGAGCATCTTTGAAGCTGATTTAGGAGAAGTTTCCTTTATGAAAGTTATAGAAACTTAAAACAAATTTACAACAAGTGCACATTGGCTTCAATCGGAATTTTATGTTGCCCAAAAGAGCCAAAATACTATGGTATCGCCACACAGTTTTCTTAAACGATGGTTGATGTTCGGCTCCAACGACAAATCTTTGTAAGATAAAGAAGTCGAGATCATTGACGATTAGAATCACATCACCAGGATTAGATGGAATCATGATAAAATTCTACCAAAAATACTGGGATATAGTTGGACCTAGACCTGTCAAACAGGTCGGGCGGGTCGGGTTTGGGTTGGGTCGTCTCGAGTTCGGGTCCATTCCGGGTCGGGTCATTTCGGGTTACAGGTCAAGTTTTGACAGGCCTATTAGAAGAAGAAAGAGCGACACTCATCATATCAAACTTAGCAACGAAACCAAACTTCATAATGCAAAACTTCATGTTACCAAGTGAGATACGCAAAGAGTTAGATCAAATGAACATATCCTTTTTTTTTTTTGGAATAAAGACACTTCATATAAACCACTTATTTGATGGGATAAAATATGTAGAATGAAAGAAGAAGGTGGGTCTGAAATCCACAAAACCAAAGATATGAATAGGCCTTAGAAATGAAATTATTATGGTAAATTGTTGCAAAACCGCAAAACCCATGGGTCATGATAATAAGCAACAAATATTTAAAAGAAAACCATATCCTTACATATCAGGAAAAAAGAAGAAGAGGAAATTCCTCATGGCAATGGACAAAACTGATGCAGATAAAAGAAGAATTATGCAAATGACTAATCTGGAAAATTGGCAGGAAGACAACTATAAAACATTCAAATAGATGAAAACACCAAAGTCGAAAACTTCATAAATGAAAACCATAAATGGAAATTTGATGAAGTGACTAGAATATTGCCCTTATCAATTGTGCAGAAAAGTGAAAAGACATTCATCCTAGATAACCCAATCGATGATATACTATATTGGAGAACAAATACTAATGGGTGGTTCACCATAGCAAGCTCCCTAAGATATATCATGAAACACACCATCAATGAGCAAAACAACACGACAGGGATCTAGAAATTTGATGTCCAAACCAATATTAAAAACTTTCTATGGAAACTCTATCTCGACGATCCCATCCAAGAC
Source organism: Persicaria tinctoria (assembly GCA_037127255.1). Lineage (NCBI taxonomy): Eukaryota > Viridiplantae > Streptophyta > Magnoliopsida > Caryophyllales > Polygonaceae > Persicaria > Persicaria tinctoria. The sequence continues at coordinate 52,976,536 of JBANSL010000009.1, read as the reverse complement.
TATACTAACAAATAAAAGAGTTAGCATCACAAAGTCGTGCACTCTATGCAATGAGGTTGAAGAAACGCCCCACACTTATTCATTAAGGTGTCATCAAACTATATGTCTCATCCGAAGTTTAGACCCAAAAATTGAACAAGTTCTACAGGATAGTGGCATAAGTGATAGAAACATAAAGAGAAACACTAGATAAATCTTTAACAAACTAAACCACAAACAAAAAGAAACTCTTGCTACAACATGGTGGTATAGTGTTTGTGGACAAATCAAAACAAAAAGCAACTCTTGCTACACCATGAAAACAATATATTCGAACTTCTCTCTCTAATTTTTTTGGTTTAGAAATGTAAAGGAATTAAACGTATCAGACAAGCTCATGGGATCAAGAAGCCGAGTAGATGGGTAATGGACTAACTGTTATGAACATGGAAAAAACCCTAAAAAAGACGTAATTTAGTAATTTACAAAGAAGATAATATCAAGAAACTGAAAAGTCATTTATACAATAAAGTAATTTATATTAAGATATATTACGTACTATTTTTTTCCTCATTGAATAATAATAACAAGTGAATAAATTACTTTTCTAGCATTGCAGTACGTCTAACATGCACATACACTCATCATGGCAGCATGTCAAGATAGGTTGAAAAGATCTCTATTCGGCATGGGAGAGATCGGGGGAAACGATATTAACTTTGCTTTCTTTCAAGGAAAATCCTTCGAGTTTGTGTATAGTTTGATCCCAGACGTTGTTCAAGCCATCAAAAATGCCACCCAGGTATGTATTCGAAATTTCCTGTATATATATTGGGTATGGTAAGTGATTGAAGCTAATAATTGGATGAGAATTCGTTATGGTAGGAGATAATCGATATCGGAGCCACCCATGTATTAATCCCGGGGAACTTCCCAATTGGTTGCATTCCGATCTATCGTATGAATTTTGCATCAAACGACACTTCCCAGTATGATAATCGGAAGTGCCTCAAGACCTACAACAAGGTTGCACAATTTCAAAATGACCGAATTCAAAAGGCGGTCAAAGAGCTCCAAGAAAAGCATCCTCCTGTGCGCATCGTCTATGTTAACTTTTACGATGCATACATTTACCTCCTTGACAATGCTGCCGCCTTGGGTTAGTATATTGTCTTTCATACATACAAGAGTGTTCGACTTTATGATCGATATTCGGTGCCATCAATCAAGCTTTTTTGGTTGTTCATGTATGGATGTATGTATGTATGTATGATTTGTAGGATTCGAAGAAGATCAAGTTTTTAATCCATGTTGTGGCACATTAAGCAATCAATGTGGAAACAAAGGAGCCCCTCTTTGCACGAACCCTAAGGCCCGAGTAAATTGGGATGGCATGCACCCTACTCACCAAGCGAACAAATACATAGCTAATTGGATTTTGACTCATACCGTACCCTTTTGAAGGACATGACTCGCCTGATGCCTAGCTCACACCCTTTTACACTTACGTTATTGCAAATTTCCGCTAAGTGATAATAAAATCCTTGAACAATAAGTAGAAGGTTGATATTGTATCCCTCGATCATTATTGATCTTATAGAATAACACTTTGTATTGATTTATACTTATAAGGAATAATCAAATAACTTGCTATATATCTTTTATTATATCTTTTTATAACAAGACTAATCTATATCTATATAAACTCTTAATTTAGAAGAGTTTAGGATGATGTGTCAAGCTTAGAGAAATTTTAGGAGTCTTGAACAATCTTTTTTTTCCGACATTTTTCTTTGATTTTCTTTATTTCTATTTTTTTTTCTTCTTTTTCCTTTAATTCTCTTTTTGATTTAATTTTACTAACTATCTATATCTATATCTATATCTATCTATATAAACTCTTAATTTAGAAGATTTTAGGATGATGTGTCAAGCTTAGAGGAATTTTAGGAGTCTTGACCAATCTTTTTTTTTTTTTTGCCATTTTTCTTTGATTTTCTTTAATTCTAATTTTTTCTTCTTTTTCCTTTAATTCTCTTTTGATTTAATTTTATTGACTATCTATATCTATATAAACTCTTAATTTATAAGAGTTTAGGATGATGTGTCAAGCTTAGAGGAATTTTAGGAGTCTTGACCAATCTTTTTTTTTGCCATTTTTCTTTGATTTTCTTTAATTCTAATTTTTTTCTTCTTTTTCCTTTAATTCTCTTTTTGATTTAATTTTATTAACTATCTATATAAACTCTTAATTTAGAAGAGTTTAGGATGATGTGTCAAGCTTAGAGGAATTTTAGGAGTCTTGACCAATCTTTTTTTTGCCATTTTTCTTTGATTTTCTTTAATTCTAATTTTTTTCTTCTTTTTCCTTTAATTCTCTTTTTGATTTAATTTTATTAACTATTGGGTTTAATTCAAAACATTGATCTTAGCCTAAATTATAATTTTAGTAGTATTTTTCTAAAAAAAACAATAAACTCTTAATTTAGAAGAGTTTAGGATGATGTGTCAAGCTTAGAGGAATTTTAGGAGTCTTGACCAATCTTTTTTTTTTTGCCATTTTTCTTTGATTTTCTTTAATTCTAATTTTTTTCTTCTTATTCCTTTAATTCTCGTTTTGATTTAATTTTACTAACTATTGGGTTTAATTCAAAACATTGATCTTAGCCTAAATTATAATTTTAGTAGTATTTTTCTTAAAAAAACAATGGGATTAATTCAAAACATAAAATTAATAATAAGAATATATATATACTACTTTAATCGTTTTCTCAACCCATGAGTTTAATTCAAAATATTTAATTATCTGAACTTTAACAATTATGTTATAATATTAATTTAATATATTAGTAAGATTTTACTTATTAAAAATTGTGCCATGGCGCGGGGATCATACTAGTTATTATTTAATTTACAATGGTCAAGTCTTTATAGATTTCTAGCTTGTCGAGCATTTCCAAGTCAATCATAAATACTTAATTATTATTTAGTTTACAATGGTCCACGAGGAGGTACGGAACAAGAAATTAAAATCCGGGTGGATTAGATATGCTAAAATTTTCTCATACTACAATTTTTATTAACAAAACCCTTAATTTAATAAATAAATAATTTTTTATTTATTTATTTTTTACCTATTATTTTATTTTTGTAAAAATGGGGCAGACTCCAGCCCGCCCCTGGGTCCGTGCCGGTCGTCGAGTCTCCTTAGATATCTAACTTGCAAGGATTTTCAATCAAGTTGATAAAAAAAACACTAGTGTTTTTTCCGAATCTTATTCTGTTTTTTCCCATAATATCTTTCAGTCAAATTTGGCGCGTAAACTCTTTTCTTGAAATCTTCGATTGTCACGATAAACTCTTTTCTCGAGATAATCGATACTTAAAATTTGACAAAGAATAATCGATCGATAAAACCATTTATAAATGATTAGATAAATAGAAAATATAATCACTTATAAATGCACACTAATTTCACAAAATACACAATAAAACCATGAATTTCGTAGCTTTCACCAACAACTTCAATAAGCAAGTAGTGATTATAAACATAGGAGATGCGATTCAATAGATTTTGCACACAAAGATGGTCAATGTCTTTTTTAATCAAGCATTGAATAGGTGCAATAAGCCAAAAAAAAGGCCAAAATTTACAAATCCACACATACCCGAACGATGGTGTTACTTTCAAAAATTGGAGATTATTTGCATAGGTCGTCAAAGGTTGAAGATGTGGCCGACACGTGGAGATGTCACCAACAATCGCAAATACGGAGGTGGTCGTTCAATGGAAATTCTAACATTTTGAGCTTGGAATCATTGTCAAACCACCCTTTAGCTTTTGTTTACTAAAAACCAGCCTATCTCTGAATTCATTAAGTTTTAGAAAAAAAATAATTAATAAATTACTAAAATACCCTTATCATATGGAGAGACGATATTGAAGGGGATCTTGCATAGGAGTTGTGGAGAGATTTTAGGCATTGATTGAAGGGGGTCTAGTATAATAGGACCGTAAGAGTTGTTGAATATGTACAACGTTGTACATATGTACATAAAGATAGACGGAGAGAGTGTTGACAAGAAAATAATATGTATAGGGATATTATTAGTGTTGACAAGAAAATTTTGGTTTTTCAAAGACATTTAACGAAACCCTAACAACACATAGAGATAGGGTGGTTTTTGGTCAACAAAAGCTATATAAAAAGTGGGTTTATACAATATTGATTTTAATGGGTGGTTTTAAGCAATATGTCATATTTAAGGGGTGGTTTTCTACGGTTTACCCAAATAAAAAATCTCCACCTTAACATAAAAAGGTGAAATCGGGTATATACCCCTGAAAACTTTATTAATTGGGTATATACCCATCAAATTTTCAAAATTGTTTATATACCCATTAAATTATTTATAATTTGTTTAATTGTCCATCATATATTTAATTTATACTATTAAATGTAAATTTTATTAAAAGTTAATTATTTAAATGTCAAAATTAGTTAACTTTCAAATAATTATTAAAATGAGACATTAATTTCAATTTCTCTCAAACTAAGTAATTTTTTTTAATTTGATGTGATTTTACATTAAAATATGTATTTTATTTCTTTACTATGGTTTATGGTTATTTTTATAATCTAATTATTTTGAACTTAAACATGAAACTTGATATTCAAAATAAAATCATTGGATAAAAATATAATCATAATTATGTTGAAGTTTAACTTTTATATTAAAAATTTAATTATATTTTATATCCAATAATTGTAGAGTGATAAATTTTCTAATTATTTAAGTTTATTATATAATTAAATTTTAATCTAATTTTCACTCAATAATATTAGATCAAATATATTATGGACAATCAAACAAAATTTAAATGATTTGATGGGTATATAAACAATTTTGAAGTTTTGATGGGTATATACCCAATTAATAAAGTTTTAAGGGGTATATACCCGATTTCGCCCAAAAAAAAAAAAAAAAAACCCTCTTATTTGCCCAACATAAAAATTTAGAGGTTTTTGTTTGGGAATGTGTATCGGTTGATTAGCAAACCCTTCCCCTCTCCTCCGATCTTCTCTCTGCCGCTACCAATTCACCAATGCAGAGATCCATAGACCCTACTCGGTCGCCCGTTCTTCAATTGCTCTCTGTAAGTCGTTCTTCTACCTCTACGTAGGTCTGCTTTGATTTCTTCTCCTCCGAGCACGCCGTTTGGGTACGCCGCCATCATTGTTCTGGTTCTGAGCCCGAACGATTTCGGTTCAACGTCCCGAAAAAACCCTAGGGCGTACCACGAATCCTACCATAATCTACCAGTTAATTCTTAATTGGTGGTTTGTGGTTTGGATTTTGAGCAAGGATCGCATCTTTCTGAGGTAATTGTGATTAGAGGTTGATACCGATGCCTATGAGGGCTTCATCACAATCTGAGTTCGGCGTTTCAAACTATTGAAATGGCCTCCCAAGATTTACTGGCAACTGATCCTGTGGATGCCAATCAACGGAGTGATTTCCCAGTTACTTCGAACTCTTGTGACAGAAATAAGAGTAATATGGAGCCAGAGGAGGAGGAAGATGAAGACGAAGATATAGATTTCAATCCCTTTCTGAGGGGCAGTCCTTCTGCTGAAGCCTCGTCGAGCCTGAGCTCGGAGGTAGAAGGTTTGGATGTTGATGTGGTTGACAGTGGCAGTGAATTTGCCGAGCCTTTGAATGCTGATTCAGCACTCAAACAAACTGATATCAGTGATGGTCTTGTAGTTGATAACTCTAACCAGATTGATGAGAGCATGACTAGGGAAATAGTCGCCTTGGAAGAGCAGGAACAAGCTGTAATTCGAGACTCTAAGAAGAGAAAATCTTTAGGGTTGGAGAAGGATTTTCCCTTAGAGAACGAAATTGGTCCAGAGAATGGAGCGGTTGGCATTAGTGATGTTACAAAGGAAGATGCTGGTGTAACTTGTAGGGATTCTGCAATCGCATCAGATGATGAAGATGCTATATGCCGGCGCACTAGAGCTCGTTATTCTCTTGCCAGTTTTACTCTTGATGAGCTGGAGACATTTCTTCAAGAAACAGATGATGACGATGACCTTCAAAATGTTGATGAGGAAGAAGAGTACAGGAAATTTCTTGCTTCCGTATTGCAGGGCGGGGATAAAGATGATCAAACACTGCTGGATAATGGAAACGATGAGGATGAGGACAATGATGCAGATTTTGAGATAGAAATTGAGGAAGCACTTGAAAGTGACATTGATGATTGCTTGGCAGAGAAGGAGAAGATGAAGGGCACTAGGAGGCGCCCTGAGACGAGGCAAATTAGACGCCAAAAGACGTGCAGTGTAGGAATAAATAAGCCCTTGGGACAAGAACAGAGGCCATTACGTCCATTGTTACCAATCTTGCCCACCACTTTTATCCCTTCAATTCCTAGCAATATAATGGTTGAGACGGCTCCTAACTTACCATCATCAGGAAACAATTATTCATTAAATGGGTTCACACCCCACCAGATAGGGCAGCTTTATTCTCTCATACACGAGCATGTGCAGCTTCTGATCCAGGTATTTTCCCTCTGTGTTCTAGAACCATCGAGGCGAAGCATTTCCACTCAAGTTCAAGGCCTACTATCGGAGATGCTCAACAAGCGTGACCAAGTACTAACACGGAGAGATGTCCCTCATCCCAGTTTTTGCTTTAACTCCCCTTACATTCACCCATCAGTTGTGGATGAGCGTCCAAAATATTTGCCAAGAGAGAGAACTGTCAGATTGTATGAAATGAATGAAGAACAAATAGACATATCCTCTTCAACCTATAATTCTCAAGTTTCTCCTGATGTGCAAAGTTGCAATGCAAATGGGCGTGCCACGAAAGAGACAATGGAAACTTTTCAAGCTGTGCAGAGTTCATCTTGGTTGCCCTTTGTAGATGGCCCCGTTCTCTCTATTTTGGATGTCGCACCTCTAAAGTTAGTTGGGAAATATATGGTTGATGTTTCAACTGGTATGTTGACAAGGGAGCAATCTTACTCCTTACTTTCAAATTCTTCGTTCAGGACTGATTTTCCTGCTTTTTCTTATCTCTTTACTTACAGCGGTTCACGAGCAGGTGAGGCGTTATGTTGAAGCTACTGGTGGATCCAATTCTGAGAAGCAACCTCTTTTTCCTCTTCCTGTTTGTTTATCATTTTCTGAACCTAATGCTGTAACTGCAAAGGGAGGTGTTCCAGCTTCTCCGGAATTGAGTGCAGTAATGTCATCTCCAAATCACAAACCAGCTAAGAAGACATTGGCTGCGTCTCTAGTTGAGAGTTCCAAGAAGCAATCTGTTGCATTGGTCCCTAAAAGGATTGCTGAGTTGGCAAGGCAGTTTTATCCACTTTTTAATCCAGCCTTATTTCCTCACAAGCCTCCGCCATTAGCAGTAGCAAATCGAGTGCTTTTCACTGATGCAGAGGACGAGTGAGTATTTACTTTCTAACAGTATAGCTCTCAGTATCTACAGACCAATGTCTGCATTAGAACTTCCAAAACAGTATATATGAAGTAGGCTGTTAATTGCAGTACATAATGAACTTGTTTGTATTTTAGCATTGCATTAGGCGGTCACGTGTGAAATCTTAAATCCTCCCTGGTTATGTTTTGGATTTAACTGCAGGTTACTAGCATTGGGTTTGATGGAATACAATACGGATTGGAAAGCAATCCAACAACGTTTTCTTCCTTGCAAATCCAAACATCAGGTACATTGTTTCCTTAAATTTTCTATGTCAACACCTAGTTGTACATATGTTTTCCCTTCATATTAACCTTTATTTATTACACAGTTTTTCCTTAGCTAGTGCTTCATATGCTATATGTCAATATCTCCATGACATCGCCTGCAATATAGAAACACACAAGGGGAATTATAGTTATTATCTTGCTAGCGGCATTGATACAATATTCTTGTTTTAAACACTTAGTTTAATGTCTAGTAGGAAGCACTTATCATGGTTGATCTCGCTATCTCCTTCTCATGACATTGAAGTAGCTCTCTTTGTTCTATATGTTTAGATGTTATGTGGCTCTAATTATTGATAATGCTCACTCTTTGCATATCCACATTTAGTTCAAAAAGAAATCTTTGGACAATAGTGTGTAAAATTAGCATGATTTCCACTGATTAGGTCCTGGTACTCTGGTAGAGGTTTTTCTAGGTTCCAGTGTGTTGGAAATAAATGACAGTCACCCTTTACTGTCTGTCTCTTGCTAGCTCACATCATGGTGATTTCTGATCTCTTACTTTGAGGGCATTCGTTGGGTTTTTATTGGCTTGATTTTGTGCTATTTTGGATGTTTTCAGCCATATGCATATATATTTTGATTAGATTTCAGGTTCATATGGTGGATTCTATCTCTTTCAGTTGTGTTTTCTTTTACGTTATGAGTTTTTTTTTTCTAGTGTGAAACAACACGAAGGGCTTGATTGTTGAAATGGGAAGTTAATGGTATTGTTACTTGTGAATCGATTGGGACAATATGTTCTTGAGAACCAACCAACCGTAAACAAAACATTGGAAGTATCTGTGGCCAATAAATTTGCCTATCATTATTCTCTACAATTTAGGCCACCCAGATAGCGGTCACGTGCAAGATAAAATTTCTTATAAAAAATGGTTCGAAAATCATAAAGACAGAAAAATAGAAGTTTCTGGTGATATTTGTGGTGAATATCTAAATGGATCTAGTGTAACCACAAAATCCTATCTTTTGAGTTGTTGCTTTTATGCTAAATAAGTTGAGGTTTCTACATTAATCAGTTCTTCCTCTATTTGAGAAACCGTATCACTGCATCGATCTCTTCTTGAGAAATCTTATAGTTGGACTTCCTGTAGTTTTGGTTTTGAAATCTTATGCTTCATTAGGGGTGTTTTCTACCAAGGCTTTTTTTTTTAATTATTATAAATCTATAGTACCAGGGTATGCTTAATGACGATCATGATTTGTTTTACCATGCTGCAGATATTTGTTAGGCAAAAGAATCGCTGCTCGTCTAAAGCGCCTGATAATTCTATAAAGGTATCTACTTCATTTCCTTGACATGGATTAAAGGGTGCTATTGGATGAGGTTAATGACATATGTAGCATTTATGGGGTTAAATGCTTTTACCATATGGTGATTATGGATACCCAAAAGGTTGGGGTTGTCCTATTGGATTATGTTTGCAGCACCAAAAAATGATGTGTTTAGTACCCATTTTGCCTTGTATGAATGTTGCTCTTTAGGCTAATGATTTTTAGTTTTTCATTTGTATCAATCGACTGTGCACTGAAATTTCAGCCGTCCTTGTTTTCCTTTTTAGATCAATGTCATCAATGTCAACTTAGGAGTTGGTGCCAATGATTTTTTTATGTTGTATTTTTTGTAATGATGTGTCTTATCCAATGTATATCTCCTGGGTTGAGAGTTGCAATAATTTGTGATAAAGATACATAGAGCTTTACTGGCATTATGTTGTCTTGTTGGCTTCCTTGTGGACTCATTTAGAAGTTAGAGCGTGTTTGGGGATTCCTCTTAACTCATTTGATTTGCAGTTGAGAGTTTGAGTTATGGGCAATTTCCTCTCCCTCTCTTAATTGTAGCTACAGTCCTGCTCTTGTAAAATTCCTTTTTCGTCTTCAATATGGACCCTTAGTACTATGTCTTATTTTTCTAACTAAAGATCCAGCTGTCCCTTGTGTAAATCTGCTTGCATGTGGCGAACTGCAAGTGATCAGAGTAATATTAAGATTTTTAATACGCCTCTATGTTTTATGATTGGGAATATTGTATGATGTTGCATTGTTGAGCAGTATTCTTATGAGCATATCATATATTTGCATAGATCTGATGCAGGCTTACTGTACTATGTAGGAAGTACGGAAGCTAAAAACATCACCACTAACTGAGGAAGAGAAAGCTCGGATTAGTGAGGTAGTAGCTATGATGCAGTTCATTCCATCCTTGTGCACCTTAACTGTTAGGATTTGTTCAGTGGTGTTTTATCTCCTGTTGTTATCTGCAGGGACTCACTGTGTACAAGCTTGACTGGATGTCCATTTGGAAGTTTATTGTTCCATATAGGGATCCGTCCCTACTTCCTCGGCAGTGGCGAATTGCTCTTGGTATGCAGAGATCATACAAGGTTGATGCCACCAAGAGGGAGAGACGGAGACTTTATGAATCGAACAGGAGGAGAAACAAGGCTATAGTTACAGAAAATTTACGGGCATCTGACAAGGAGGTAGCGATCCTGTTGTAATTTTATAATTTTTATTTTTTGTGCTGGTGCAGGAAATAGACAACTAGTCATAGGGAATAGTAATCATCTAAAATATAGCTTTCATAACAGGACATTAAGCCCAAATATAACAAGCAGGTAGTTGTTGTAAACACATTTTATATAACTAGGAAGTAGGAACTGTTAGTAGTGTCCTAAAATGTTTTGGCTAATGCTGATGGCTTGATTAAGATAAAGAGGTCTAAAATTGAGATGTAGTGGCCCTTAAACCCATACCATATTTGTCGTTTTAGCTTCCAAGATATGAATCAGTGTCCTATTTTATTTATGCACATAGAATCACCTTTTGTTAGCATGGGATAGTTTCTAGGACCATTTTGAACAGAATTGATGTGACAGTCTTGCTCTTGTGTATTGTTTTGTGTCTATTAATGTTAGAATTGGACCATTTCTTTAAAGCCAAATCTAATTTTCAATACTTGTTTGGGACTAGGGAGATTTATATATCAAGCTAAGCATGTATTGTTGCATTCCAATTTTCTATATTTTCAAAGCTAGTCTGCAAGATTGCAACACTTACAAGTTGTTTAAAATCTGGGCCCTCCCACTACAAGTTGTTTACTCTTTTATTCAGTCATACTACTCCATTTCCTATGTTTCATGTCACTTACCCCATTGCCAATTCACTTTTTTCCTCCCATTGGGCAACTAGGATGATCACACTGGTGTGCGAAATGAGAGTGGAGAAGAATGCACGGAAAACAATGATGAAGCATATGTTCATGAGGCTTTCTTGGCTGATTGGAGGCCAGCTCCATCCATTCCTATTTCTGAAATGTCCACTTCAACCCCCAATTCAAGATGTCTGCCCACATCCATTTCAGCAGAAGAACGTTGCTCAATCAGGCAATTGCCAAATAACCCTGGAAATCATGGTTCTCAAGCTAACAGAGTTCATTATTCGCACGAGTTCATGGCTACTTCAGAGTACTCTAAAAAAGCCAGTTATGTGATTCCAAGACCTTTCAGCACGGATTCAAACTGTTCCACCATCAACTCTGGTGTGAAACCATCAACAGTTGTTTGCTATTCGAGACCATATAGAGCCCGCAAACAGAAGGGTACCCAGCTGGTCAGGTTGGCTCCCAGTTTACCTCCTGTTAATCTTCCTCCAAGTGTTCGTGTTATACCTGAAGCTGCATTTCATAAGTCCCAGCACGGAACACCCAATAAGGCTGCTAGTGCTTGCGCCAGACCTGGTGCTGGCAGAGAAAGTACAGTTTCTAGGCCTAACCATGCTGTAATCTCAGATTCAGGTTTGACTAATGTAAAGCAGAATAGAAGTAACATCACTCCATCATGTTCTCGAGAAGCTGAACGCTCAAACGATCAGTCTGCAGATCAAGGCAATGGCATTGATTCAGATCTTCAGATGCATCCTTTACTATTCCAGTCCCCTGGAAATGGGCATCTACCATACTATCCATTAAGTAGTGGCACCACGGCTCCTAATTCTTTCAGTTTCTTCCCAATGACCCCACATCAAGTAAATCTTCCGACTATTCAGAATTCCAGACAACCTGTTGCTCTTATTGATACATCCAAGAAAACACCGTCTTGTAGTTTGGACTTCCATCCACTTTTACAAAGGACTGATAATGTAGATACTGGCTCTAAAGCTGCTAGCCAAAGGACTCAGTTTTCAATGGATTCACAACCTTCTAGGGCTACTATTCCATCCTTTGGTGTTGCTAATGAATTGGACCTTAATTCTGCGCCTCAGAAGGAGAAGGATCAAGCTGCAGATGGTATAGAAGGTAAAATTTCAGTTTCATGACAAGAAAGCAGCAGATATATGTGATGCAGATGTGATTGTTGACACTTTTATTATTTATGTAAATGTTCTTGTGAAATGAAATAGTTTGAGGATCTAATTTTTGACAATTTCTTGCAGTGCTTACACCATCACCAATTAATGGTGGGAATTTATATGTTAAGGATAGAGCAGATGATCAGTTGTTGCCGGAGATAGTGATGGAACAAGAAGAATTGAGCGACTCTGATGATGAAGTGGAAAATGTGGAGTTTGAGTGTGAGGAGATGACCGACTCCGAAGGAGAAGATGAAGAACCATACTCACATCAGATCCTTAACACTCAAAATACGGTAATCCTCAACTCTCAAACTTCAAGGACACTGGGGGGGCAAAGAACTGTTCATCCCCAATGTGTCACACGTATCAAGTTCTTTGAAATTTAGTCTGCTCTGCTTATTTCATTCTTGGCGCTTCTGAAAGTTCTTTTGTGGATGTCTCAGCTACAGCCAAATACTACAGTGAACATGGCTGATCCTGATAACCTCTGCAGATCGTCTACACATGGAACACTCGATTATATTGAGTGCAGGTCTGAAATACCATCTAAGATTGGCTTATCAGGTCCCGGTGATGACATTGTAAGGAGCCCCTGGCTGAGCCTGAACTCTCAGGTTTCGGATCATTCTCACCATAGACAATCAAAGATCCCAGTGTCCAACTCAGATGCTAATGTTGCTAGCAATCAAGGCAGCCCTGCTATCTCTCAAGTAAGCAGACCTCAGAAGAACTCGAATCCTAGAGGTTCAAAGAGCGCGATGACAAGCAAAAGCGGCTCAGATGTGCGGCAGCTGCAGGCGGATGATGTCCCTGTGATTTCAAGGTCACCCCGGAAACGGGCAAACAGGGTTTCCTCGAGCTCGAACATGGATGTCGGGAACTCGAGTTGTAGAAAGAACAATGGAGGTTGACCACAGTGTCCTTTCTTCTTTGTTAGTTTCAGTTTTTTGAAGGTAGTCAATTGTGCAGTGTGATGAAAAGGCGTTAGGAATCCCCTCTTTATTTTTGTTGTCCTTTCTGTAAATTTTTCTTGTAAGGATGAAATGAGAAAAGGTCCATTAGTCCATTCATTCATTTTACTTTACGTTTCACCTTCCTTTGTGCAGGAAAGCAACGGCAGTTGTCATACCTTTTTTACCCTTTGTATCCATGCGAGTCATGTGACCATGTAACTGGCCAGGAAGACAGTAAATGCGTTATACTAGTATTAGTTCAACCATTTTTCTATCTAGAGAGGCAGATCCGTGCTACGCCCGAGGCATAATTTTATATCAATTACATGACTGGTAGTATACTTGGTGAATAAATCAAAAAATTAACATGACATAAATTCTATAATAAGGTAATGATATATCAATAACTTATCTAGAAAATTTAAGCAAATTTTTTTAATTACTCATTTTTTTTATTAGGTAAAAATTCGAGCTTAGGTATATCTACCTGTAACTCGAGTTACAATTGGTAAATATTTAGATGTAACTCGAGTTACAATTGGTAAATATTTAGATATATGCACTCTCTTGAACCTATAATGTAATTAAGCATTTCAATTTGCTTCAATCGAGAAATTTCTTATATGGTTAATCTTTTATTGCAAGTATTTTCTCTGTTTTATTTAAATCTTATTATTATTTAGGAAGATATTTTTAAAAACTAATAATATTCTATCAATTTTCAAAATAAAAAATATCATCTTAATTTATAACCATTCAAAAAGATCAAAATGCAATATATATAATAGGTTTAATCTCAATTAAGATTAAATGTAAAATATCATAAAAATGGATTAATTAAATTTTCAAAAATAAGTTTAATCTCAATTAATTAAATTTTCAAAATAAAAAATTTGGCTACTACTTCTCCAATGAAACAAATGAGTCATATTGATATCAATTGGTTAAATAAATTTTCAAAAATAGTTATTCATATCTAAATGATGGTAATTGTATTATTTACGTGACAAATGTTCCTTGATTAACTTTACTTATAAGGAAGTTAAAGAAATTATAACATAAAAATGGATTAATTAAATTTTATTTACGTGACTTGCATGTGGCTGAAAATATAGACAAAAATGTAACTATGAGATGTATTAACAAACACAATTGTAGTTTTAGTGTGTGTGTGTATTATTTAAATATAATATTTAATGAAATTCTATAGAAAGCTAAAAGCAAATACTTAGCGAGGATGTGAATCATTAACTCGCATATAAAATTACCAATCGAGTAAAAACGCAAATATAGAGAAATTACATAGTATACTTGCACGTACCATAATGTTGAACTTAGCCCAAACAAAACAAATGAAGAAATATTGTCAAATCTCCGACCTTTAACGTATCCATAGAGTATTGAACATGAATATATGGCTATGGAAAAAAATCCTGGAAAAAAATAAATAAATAAAATTGAAACAGGGGCATAATTTAAACAAATTAAAAGGTTGGGAAGGTTTTATGTAATTAAACTTCTCCAACCTATAGCTCAACACTTGACAGCACGTTCCAGCAGCTTTTTCCGGCATGGTCGATTGCAACTCCGGCAACGACGAAGGATTAGGTAGGTGGGCTAAGGCGGCAGCTACGGATTTTGGGAAGCGTGACGCTCCTCCCCGGAGGTTTTAGCAGCGGTGGCGCGGCTGGAAGGTGGAGGGTGAGCGGCTCCGGTGAAGGTCCGATCGAAATTGGGGAGTTTTTATTTTGTATGCTTTTCTCAAAAAAAATTGAATGAGATTGTAGATTGAAGGTTTTAGAAGACGATGAACTACATTCAGAGCTCAGAGATTGGCCTTCCATGGTGTACCAAGTTCCCGAAAGTTGAAGGGCCTTTTATAGTTGATCTTTAAAACGCGCACGAAAGATCAAATTAAATATACCACTCTCTTCATCTCCTCTTGTTGATCGGTTTTATATATTCAATTGCAAGAAACGGTGAATAAATCAATCGAAACGACCCAACCTTTGATTTTGGGGCAAAGTGAACTTGGACGAATTCGGAGCTTAATACATTGTTCAATCCAAAAATTGAACACGTTTTTGTGATGTGGGTGAAGAGATGCACTTAATGGAGGCGTTTTGAAGTCGAATCGACGGAGAATTAAAAACCATCATTGAAGGAGCCTAGGAGCTTCACACGGGAAGGAGGAGGAAGAAGGAAAGTTGGTTCACCCGAACCGGTTTCTATTTTTTTTTAATTTGGTTTGGACCGGTTCAACACAATAAAATCCTTAAACTTTTTTTTTTTAGAAAATAAAATCCTTAACTTTAATATAGCCTAGGTTTACATATGTGTGACATACTATATAGATAAATAAATATCATAAGAGATAAATTCATGTATATATACCCTTTTTAAAAAATAGATTATGATATGTGATTTTATTTAAATAATTATTTCAAATGAAGTTTTATAAAATAGTGAGATGTGGGGATCGAACATTTAAATAAGAGATTTTGTATCATTAGAATCATAATTGTTCAAAAAATATTTACAAACACGATAGTTTATAAAAGTAAAACCAAATGAAATCGAACATGAATCTCTCTTACATATATAGACAATAATTAAAATAATCTAGTTGAAACATGTATTTTAAATTAGTTGAAGATAAATAAAAAATTAGTTATGGTGTAACAAATGATCTCATTTTATATAGTATATAGATTATTTATAAAGAGTTCTAATAAAATATGGACAAAGTGCAATTGATGGGATTTGAACTCAAGACCTTACACATAAGAAACACATCATTTAACCATTGAGCTATAGAAGTATTTTTGATATTAGATGGAATAGAAATAAAAAAATATATACACGATGAATCATTAAATAGATGGCATTAAATTGGAGATGAACACAACTTTTTATGTATTATTATATATATATATATATATATATATATATATATATATATATATATATATATATATATATATATATATATAGACTAGCCAATAGGGCTGGTTATAGGCCCAAAACGATCCGAGCCTAGCCAAACCGAACCTAAAACTAAATTTTCCAAAAATGAAAACTGAAAGTCGAACCTACACTATTAGGTTTAGTTCGGTTTTACGCCGGTTTGGTTTAGGTTTGGTTCGGTTATAACCTAATCGAACCAAAATAAATAAAAAATGCACAATGAAAAAAACAAAATTTCACACAGCTGCACAATTGAACACTTTCTTGAACAACCCCTGCACACACATTCGGACAGCCTGCAGAGTACACAGCCGGTTACAGCCCTACAGTACACAGCCTGCATAGTACAACAGTGGTTGCGCCGCTGTGGTGCGTCGCATACAGACTTCTGCTTCTGCACAGGCGCTTCTGGATTGTGCAAAGTCGCACACAAACAGCAAAGCAAACACTCTACACTGCCAAACAGCAAAGCAAACGGCAAGTTAACAATTGATGATATTGAAGGCTGAAAAATCTGAGATTGCCTCAGATCATAGAGATCAAGCAAAGGAATAACAAGAATTGGTTTGTTGGTTTTGAAGGGAAACTGCAACACAGAGCAACTCACTCTGTTGCTTCTCTTTCAATCGATCTTCTCAATTTGGTTACACTAGTTTATAACAAGATGCACACTTAGTGAAAAGAACAAATTGCCCTTAACACCCTATACATTCTATATGCCCTCCTCAAGTTGGACTTGGTGCAACCACAAGTCCTAACTTGGAATAAAAAAATTGATGTTGAACATCACCAAGAGGTTTGGTGAATACATCTGCAAGCTGTTCCTGAGACTTGACAAAGTAGGAAATACGAACCCCTCTTGAAATCTCTCTCGTACATAATGACAATCAAGGCGAAGGTTCTTGGTGCGTTCATGAAACACCAGATTCTCAACAATATGTATAGCAGATTTGCTATCACAATGAAGAGGAATCAGTTTAGGGACTGAACAATGCAGAGCTTCCAAAACAATGTCCAACCAAACAAGCTCACTTGATGTCTTAGACAAGCTCCTATATATATTCGGCTTCAGCAAAAGATTTAGAAACAGTTGTCTTCTTTTTTGTCTTCCAAGATACCAATGCCTTACCCAAAAACACACAAAACCCAGTCAAGGATCTCCTTGTAAACTGGCAATTTCCCCAATCGGAATCATAATACCCCTCAAGAGCAATGTGATTATCCGTAGGGTAGAAAAGGCCTAAGTTAGGAGTACCTTTGAGATACCTAACCACATGTAAGGCAACCTGAAAATGTGGTAACTGTGGCTCACTCATGAGTTGGCTAAGGTGCTGCACCGAGTAGGAAATATCAGGTCTTGTCATGTTGAGAAACAACAAGCGACCAATTAAGCGTCTGTACATTTCTGGATCCGCAATTAACTCTCCTTGATCAATAGACAACTTAAGACCTGTAGGCATCGGAAAGACAGAAGCTTTACAGTCCACCATGTTGGTATCCTGCAAGATGTCCAATACATACTTGCATTGATTCAACAAGGTGCCTGTGGCAGAACTAGAAACCTCCAATCCTAGGAAGTATCGAACCTCTCCAAGGTCTTTAATTGTGAAAGTAGCATGAAGATCATGCTTGACTTGCAAAATTGCATCCACACTATCCCCAGTGAGTGACAAATCGTCAACATATACCAGTGCAACCACTAATCCTTCAGGAATTATCTTGACAAACATACTATAATCGACCATTGATTAAACAAATTCCAACTGAGTAAGGAATTTGGTCAATTTAATATTCCATTGCCGAGAAGCCTGCTTAAGGCCATATAAAGAACGTTTTAACCTGCATACCTTGGATGGTGGAGCATCATTACCATCAGGCAAGGACATGTATACTTCTTCATCCAAAAATCCATGAAGAAATGCTTTGTTGACGTCCAACTAGTGAATATGCCACTGTTTCATTGTTGCAAGTGCAATTATCATCCTCACAGCAATAAACTTAGCTACTGGAGAAAAAGTATGATGATAATCCTTCCCTTTGATTTGGTTGTAGCCCTTGGCCACCAACCGAGCCTTTAACCTCTCAATGGAACCATCTGGCCTGAATTTGATCTTGTAAGCCCATCTGCTCCCAATGACAGTCTTCCCAGGTGGAAGATCAGTAAACACCCATGTATTGTTTTGCTCAAGAGCCTTCAATTCATAATTCATTGCTTCTACCCAAGCTGGATCAACCTTTTCCTGCTTATAAGACATAGGCTCTTGAATAGCCATGACATGAGCGAAACTGGCTTTGTACTTAGGAGTATAGAAATGAAGATCACACAGAGACAAAGCCATAAAGGAATTAGACATGGATGAATTGGGTCTTGATGGTAACACATAATCATGGAAATGAGATGGAAGATGTGGATGTCTAGTGGATCTTCTTAAAGGAGGATCAGGTTGTGGAAATTTTTTTGTAGAAGTGGCAGATGAGCTAGAAGAACCAGACACATGGGAAGGAAGAGGCAAAGAAGAATCAATGACAGATACAGACTCTGAAGAGCCAGGCAATTGGGAGATTTCTGTAAAATCAAAGGCAGGATTGACCAAAAGAATGGAAGGTTTAGGTGGTAAAGGTGGGGAATCATTTTTGTGAAAGGGAAAGATGTTCTCAAGGAAAGTAACATCTCTACTGATAATGATTTTGTGAGAATTAAGATCATAAAGTTTGTAGGCTTTTTGACCTTGAGGATACCCAATGAAGATACATTTATGGGTTTTGGAAGCAAATTTGTCTTTGGGACCACTCCTATTCAGAGCATAACAAAGGCATCCAATAGTCCTCAAGCTACTATAAGAGGGAGGATGACCATATAGCTTTTTAAAAGGAGAAATCCATTGTAACACTGCAATAGGTAACAAATTGATCAAAAAGGTTGCAGCAAGGATGCACTCACCCCAAAACTTGATGGGTAGATTAGCATGTAAAAAAGAGCTCTAGTTGTCTCCAATAGGTGCCTATGTTTCCTTTCAACACGTTCGTTTTGCTGAAGAACATAAGGAGTAGACCTCTGCCACGCTATCCCTTTCTCATAAAAAAATTGTCTACACTTGAAGAACTCAGTCCCAGTATCACTTCTCACAGTCTTCACCCTTATGACAAACTGATTCTCAATCATATTGACAATGGAAATAGACAAAGAAGCCACTTGATCTTTGTCCTGAACTAAGAAGGTCCAAACAGATCGAATATAATCATCCAAAATGGTGAGAAAATACTTTCCACCAGTCAAACAAGCCACTTTATATGGCCCCCAAAGATCAATATGCAACAAGTGAAACTTCTCAAAAGCAACAGAAGAGCTCAATGGAAAGGGAAATGAATGAAATTTGGATTGAATGCAAGTTTCACAATCCATCACATTAGCAATTTTATACAGATTCATGTGTTTAAGCCTCGAAAAGGAAACATGGCCCAACCTTGCATGAAGCAACTGAACATTATTATCAGAAGTCAGTTTATTACAGGATGCATTTGAACAAATCGAATTGTAGCTATGCACATCAGGTAACATGGATGCTCGAAACAACCTCCCTGGAATCCTTCCAGCAGACAACACAGCATGACCACTTCTAGGGTCCTGAAATACACAATGGCCTTTGTGAAAACTCACAATCAGATCAGAATCATCTATGATCTTTCCAACATACAGCAAATTCTCTTTGAAATCGGGCACATAAAATACTTCATGTAACACTAATCCTGAAGTAAAAGTAATATCACCAACTTCATGAACCTCCCTTATAGTTCCATCAGGAAGAGAGACTCTAATGACATTATTAAGCTTTCGTTTTGAATGTAATAACTTTTCATTATGAGTCATATGATCAGTTGCACCCGAATCAATAAACCAAGAATTAGGATTAGGGGAGCTCCTACAAGAACTCATAGCAAGAATCATACCAGCACTATGGATGTTTATGGGAGCTTTCCCTTTCATTTTCTTGATAACCTCCTGACATACAACGTTGAAAAAAAGAAGTATCCATCATTTGTAAACCACCATCAGATCTTGAAGATCCATCATACAAAGGTGAATCTGCTACTCCAGCAGCATTGGCCTGAGACTTGCCATTACCCTTTCCCTTTAGCTGATTAAACCACTTAGGATAGCCGATGATACGAAAGCATCCAGCCTTCATATGCCCCTTCATATTGCAATGAGTGCAATGTTTATTTTCCTCGTCTGCCTTGTCTTTCTTGGAGAATTTCTTGCTGTCACCATGCCTATTAGCCGCAAAAGCATTTGAATTGGAAGTTCCTGCTCCAGATGATGAACTGCTATCCCCTTTATCAACTTGTTGCACCATATAGTATGCTTTGTTAATCGTCGGCATAGGCTCAATCATCAAGATCTGATTGCGAACACTGTCATATCCATCATATAGGCCCATCGGAAACTGTAAAACCTTGTTCTAATTTTCCATATCCAACATCTTTTTCTTCATGTCACAAGAACAGTTGTTATAAGCTCCACAAGTACACACATGTGCACCTTCCAAACTGAAGATTTCATCCCAAAGTTTCTTCAGTTTGTTATAGTAATCCAGAATCGACAGACTACCTTGTGTCAAATTACACAATTCCTTCCTCAATTGAAACAAAAGTGGACCATTAGACTGGGCGTACCTTTCGACGATTTCATCTCAGAGCTGTTTCGCGGAATCGACATACATGAAGCTCTCGGACATCTTGTTACTCATGGAATTCAAGATCCAGCACCGGATCATGAAATCACAACGAGTCCACCTCTACAGATCCATTTGAGTCAAACCTTCTCGACTCAAGCTTCCATCAATGAAACCTAATTTCAGTTTGGCGCCTAACGCCATTTTAATTCCTCTACTCTAACCTAGAAAGTTGGATCTGGTGAACACATTTGCTACGAGTTGCGCACCTGGATGATCGGAGTTAGAAAGAGCAAGGGGGTCATTCAACGCCGCCATTGAACCTCCAATTTCTCCAATACTAATCGTCAAGCGCCGCTGAATGACCAACTCGAATCTTCACTCCCGATCTCTGTAAATTGCCAATCGAACGCCGTGCGCTTTGATACCATGAAAAATCTGAGATTGCCTCAAATCATAGAGATCAAGCAAAGGAAGAACAATAATTGGTTTGTTGGTTTTGGAAGGAAGCTACAACAGAGAGCAACTCACTCTATTGCTTCTCTTTCAATTGATCTTCTCAATTCGGTTACAGTAGTTTATAACAAGATGCACACTTAGTGAAAAGACCAAACTGCCCTCAACACCTTATACATTCTATAGAACTAGACGAACTTTGAAGGAAAGACTGCGAGAGGACGAACTTTGAAGGCGAACTGGGACGTCGAATCGGGATTTCGGGAGAATAGGAGACGAGGCACACACATACCTAACCTATGTTACTGCGTAAGGAATACTAAGGATAAATCAAAATTTTAAAAAAAAATCGATTTTTACCAGTTTAACCTAAACCGAATACAAACCGAACCTAAAACCAAAAATTAAAATTCCCTGAACCAAAAACCTTAACCGAAATCCCTCGGTTCGGTTTGGTTCTGATTATTTCGGTTCGGTTCGGCCAAAAAATTTGGTTCAAACCGATTTTGACCGGCCCTACCGGTCACCTTTACCTATCCACTACTTATTTTACCATCAGTTTGACAGCCACCTTTGCCGCCTATACATCACCTATTTTTGTCAGGACATCATATTCTTTGTCTGCGAAAATTGCAGCCGAAATCAAACACCTACAGAATGTTCTGAAGGCTTTTGAATCTTCTCCTAATTCGGTGTATTGTGAGTCTTTGACTCTCACTGGTACATGAAATCATCTTTCTGGCCAGCAATGGATTCTAGATAGCAGTGCAACAAATCATATGACCAATGATCGGGCTCTATTTTCTTCATTTAAGCCCTTTACCTATCAGAAGCAACTCATTACTATGAATGGGACCTCAACACCCATTTTAGGTATTGGCACTGTTACTGCCATCTTTTCCATCCCTCTTTGTAATGCTTTATTCATTCTCAATCTCTCATCTAATCTTACATCTATTAAGAAATTGGTTCATGATCTTAACTGTAAAGTTGCGTTCTCTCTTTCTAGCTGAGTAATAAAGGAGTTGGTCTCAGGGAAAATGATTGGACGTTGTAGAGAAAGTGTGGATCTTTACTTCTTAGAGAAATCGTACCTCATGTCATGGTACTACTTGTCTTAGCACCGCAAATTCAACTACTACATGTCTAAGCACCATAAGTTCAGATAAACTTTGGCTCCAGCACCACTGCCTAGGTCACCCTTCTCTTTCCTTGATGAAGCATATTCTTCCTAGTCTTTTTATTGGCTTAAAATGATAAAAATTTGTTTGTCCTACTTGTGAAAAATCCAAACACAAATGTGTCTCATATCCTCTTCGAGATAAAAGATGCCTCATTCCTTTTAAGGCATTCCAGTGAAGAATATAAATGGTCTAGATGGTTTATTATTTTGATTGATGATTGCACCAGAGTTACATGGTTGTTTTTGCTCAAACACAAATCTGAAGTGAGTATTGTAATTCCTGCATTTTATGCTATGAATCTCAATCAATTTGGTAAATCCATTCAACGCTTCCGATCCGATAATGCCAAAGATTACTTTAATCAAACCCTTTCCTCCTTTTTCACCAATAAAGGCATTATTCATTAGTCT
The DNA here is from genome assembly GCA_037127255.1 of Persicaria tinctoria. Classification (NCBI taxonomy): domain Eukaryota; kingdom Viridiplantae; phylum Streptophyta; class Magnoliopsida; order Caryophyllales; family Polygonaceae; genus Persicaria; species Persicaria tinctoria. Next base: position 52,953,765 of record JBANSL010000009.1, on the reverse strand, counting down.
TTGTGTGTATACACCACAACAAAATGGCCTTTCTCTTAGTAGAAAAATGGGCATACTCTTAATGTTACTAGAGCTATCATGTTTCAATCTATTGCCCCAAAGTTCGGTTGGGGAGAAGCAACCCTCACTATTGTTTATTTGATAAACCGAACCCCTTCAAAAGCGTTGAAGTACCAAACTCTGCTAAAACACCTTCAATCCTTCTTTCCCCATTTCTCAATTTATCATATGTTAGATCATAAGATCTTTGTCGGCACTGTTTATTCCCATATTCATTCTCCTGGTAGAGGAAAACTTGACCCTAAAGCTCATAAATGCATCTTTATAGGTTACTCCACCATAAAGAAGGGATACAAGTGTTATTGCTCTCTTACTAAACACACCTTACATACCTTACTTTTTCTGAAAATACTTCATATTATAGCTCCTCGCGGCCTGCTCAAGTCCCTAGTAATCCGGAGTGTGGGGACTCCATTTCAGGAGAATTGTTCACCATCATTAGTCCACCAACGGAACCTGTAGTGGCCCCCATCATAGCTGAACTTCCATCTGATGACAACAACCCCGACATACTCCATGTCACTGCTGATATCTTCATTGAGACATCCACATCATTTTTAGACAATCCACCCTTATCGTAGGGTGATGTCTTCTCACTCATACTTCAACTCCACCACCACCGTCACAACAAATTTCACCCTTATTGCAGAGTGATGTCCTTCCCACTCAGACAGCACCTCAACCACCACCACCACAAATTCCGCAAACTACTTCTCCTCGATTCAACAAGAAGTACTTCAGAAGGGTTCCCTCTTCCAACAAGCCTATTTTAATCTCTTATATGGGTCTTACGCCTACTGCACCTCCATTAGTACCTCCATCTTCACCTGACTCGTCGATTGCTCTCAGTAAAGGATCAAGGGCTTGTACAAAAAGACGCCTTTACCCCTTGTCATGTTATGCTTCTCTTGACAAATTTTATGATCAACGCCGACAATTTCTAACTAACCTTGATCATATTAAAATTCCTAAGGATGTTAGAGAAGCATTCCAGTTCAATCAGTTGAGTGGAGAAATGCTATTAAGGAAGAGATGACAACTCTTGAGGCTAATCACACGTGGGAGTTAGTGGACAGTCTACCGGGTCAAAGCATTGTGAGTTACAAGTGGACCTATGCAGTACCACGCCAATGTTTCTTTTTCTAGGTACAAAGCTTGTCTATTGGCTCGTTGCTTCACTCAAACTTTTGGTTTGGATTATCCGAAAACATTTTCTCCGGTTGCCAAGATTTTTGTTGTTCGGTTGCTTCTATTCTATCTATTAATGCTACTCATCTTGATTGGGAGTTGTATCAGTTTGATGTGAAAAATGCTTTCCTCAACGGGTATCTCAATGTGGATATCTATATGAGCTTACCTCCGGGTTTTTCCTCCAGCTCTCCTCGTCATGTATGCAAGCTAAAGAAAGGCTTGTATTGTTAGAAGCAATCTCCTCGTGCCTTGTTTGGCAGATTTAGAAGTTTGATGCTTGCTACAAGATATTGTCAGAGTCGGGGTGTCCATACTTTATTTGTAAGGCATTTTGACTCCGGGGAGTAAGTATCCCTCTTTTTATGTGGATGACATTATTATGACTGGCAATGATCCTGTTGATCGAACAGTCCCGTCAGAAAGCTACAATCACTCGAGAATTGGAGTTAAAGAAGCTTGGTCGGTTGAATTACTTCTTGGGAATTGAAGTAGCTCGATCCAAATCTGGTATATTTACCTCCCAACAAAAATACATCAAGAATCTTATTCAATAGGCAGGGATGGAAGATTGCAAACCAATGTCTTCTCCTATTGACTACAACCATAAAATTGGCAAAGCTGAAACTGAACCGGAAGTGGACAAGAAATTATGTGGGAAACTAGTATATCTTGTTCCTGCTCCCACCAAACCAGACATCACTTTCTTAGTAAGTGCCATCAGTCAATTCATGCAAGATCCTAAAAAAAACACATCTTCAAGCTGCATATAGGATACTCAGGTATCTTAAAGGTACTTTAGGGAAATGTATTTTGTTCACCAAAAGTGACAAGCTTCTACTGAAGCTTATTCAGATGTTGACTATGTTGGTGATATTGTAACCAAACACTTTACTATAGGTTTTTGTGTATCCCTTGGTGGGAATTTGCTTGCTTGGAGAAGTAAGAAGCAAGGATTTGTTGCACGATCAAGTATTGAAGCTGAATTTTGTGCATTGGCACATGGAATTTGTGAATTATTATGGATGAGAATCATTTTGCATGTATTGAGAGTTCAATGGGAAGATCATGTGAAGCTATTTTGTGACAAGTCTGCTATCAATATAGCTCATGATCCTATTCAGAATGAGAAGACAAAACACACAGAGATTGACTGACATTTCATCATAGAAAAAATTGATGTAGGAATCATTCATATTTCTCATGTTTCCTCTGAATTTCAACTAGCAGATCTTCTCACCAAGGGGCTTCATCCTTGTAGATTTCAATGGTTGATATCCAAGCTTGGCATGGATGATCTGTATTGCCAAACTTGCGGGGGAGGGTTAGTCAATACAATTATTAGATGAGCCCCTAGATTAATATATTAATTACTGATGCATTTATTCACTCTCATTAGCTGTATCTATTGATTGTTTTCTGATAGCTTAGGAGTATATGAAAGGGTCAATCTCTCCTTAGCCATTTTAAATGATTTGAAAAGTGCGAACGCTTGAGTGATATTGGATTTCTCATTTATCATAGCCAATATTAATTGTTTCTTCCTGTTTATTTTGTAACATGAAGTCAATTGCATCATCGCCAGTTTTAAGTATAGACATGTCAAAGTTGAGTTTTATTTTCCCTTTTGCTGGTTTTTTCTATTTATTGATTTCTCTTCTTTCTTAATTATTGTTGGTCAAGATCTAACTCGAACGGAATCCTCGTCTTCATTATTGAGTTATGCTTCCCGCTGCACGAATAATTCTATTTCAATTATGGATGGTTGTCGTTGATTTTCGAAGACCGTCTTGATTTGAAAAAAATCATATGCACCACCTTGTGAAATGTACATCAACTTAAAGACAACTACTAGGAGAAAAAACATAATTTGCAAAAAAAAAAAAAAAAAATGATACCATTTTTGTTAAAACGTTGGTATCGTACGACCATTTTATTAAGATTGGCATCATCTATATTTGGTAATACAAAACTGAATCAACCCATGGTATTATTTAGTATTTCGAATCCTCAATTAAAAAACCTAAAAGGAGTTGAAATTGATGGATTAAGAGTATGAAATATATGTTAATTAAGCTAATATCTTTTTATATACTCCCTCCGTTTATTAATAAGTGTTGTTTGACTTTTCGACACATTTTTTAATGAGCTAAAATATATATAAAATATTAACTTTTTTTTATTAATTTTTAAAAATAATTTTAAACTTATAACTAATATGTATAAAATTATGAAAAAAAAATCAATTAAAAACTTTATATTTTATACTAGTATAGTTTTTAAATCCTTAAAAACCGTGTCAAAAAGCCAAACGTCACTTATTTATAAACGGATGTAGTATTAGACATAAAGATAAAATGTTTGGTAACCCTAGTTGATACAGTAGCATATACAGAGTATAAATTAATAGATGAGAGAAAGAATAAATTAATTGTAAATTTAGAAGGGAGGTCCAAAAAGCTTAAGTTCTTAATTAAAATTCTCATTCAAAAGCAAATTGAACCTAAACATTAATTTTTACCTTATATTTAAAACTATATAGTAATAATAAAATTAAAAAATCAGAAAAGCTACCATCATTATAATTTTTTTTATACAAGACAAAGATTTGAGGTGGTCAACCGAGGTTGACCCACCGTCCAAGAACGTCCTGTCGGATGATGTCAATGATCTCATCTGAAGCACGCTCTTCAACGAACAATGATGAAAGACCGATGCCCACTAAAGTAACCATGTTTTTTTTATACCTTTTTCAGCTTCTTATTCTATCATTTTATATATTCTAGGTTGGGAATATAGCGAATTTGTGTAGGTTATGCTTATTTGCAAGAAATAGAGGTCTACTCGAGTTTTTGTTTAAAATTGCAGAATTTGGAGCCAATTCGGAGCAAAACCAAAAAGCACTGGGAATACACTTGATGTCTACTGAAGGAGCTCAACGATCGATGGAAGAGCGACTGACATCGAGTGAAGCTGAGCACATAACGAGAAAATGAAGACAGGTTGATATAGACTACATCTGGTCGATATCGACTAAGACCCAGTCGAAATTCCCAGGGCAGACTCGACACGGTGAGCAGAAGGAAGACATGTCGATATCGACCTAGACAACTCCATATCGACCGAAAGTCAGCTCGAAATCCCTTGCCAGAGCCAAGTCGAGTGAACAGAAGTCAATTCCGAGTAAAATGACTCGATATCGACTATAACAACTCGATATCGACCAATGACCGACTCGAGATTTCTCACAGAAGCCAATATCGAGTGAACAGAAGCTGAAGCCGAGCAGACAGCTCGATATCGACCAACTTTGGTCGATATCGACCAACTCCCGAGATCGAGTCTATCCTATTCCGAGTGAAGATTCCTTGCACATGAAGGCTAGAGATATATTTTATCTTTTTACCTTTACTAAGGGTGGAACATTTAATTACCCTTTAGGATTTATCTAGTTTACCATATTAGATTTATTTCTTTCCAAGTGGAATTATATCTTTAGATAGAGGATAGATATTGCTTTCCTTGATTAGCAAGGATTAAACCATATAAATAAAGCTCATGAGGCTAGTTTTCCCTTCATTGAATTCTAGAGATGCTTTTCCACATACAGTTTTAGGAGTTTAAGACTTTTAGAGTTTTGGCACCATGTGAAAGTTGGAGAGTCGGGATTGTAAAGGTTTTGAATTTAGTTTAATGCAAGTTTCTTTTCAATCAATGATGTCTTCAATTGCGATGAGCGAATAGTCACCCTACTTCTAGGTTCGGGGTGAGCCCGACGATAGCCATTCGCGCCTGAGGTAAAGTTTTGATATTTATTATGTTTTGATCATCCACTGCATTTTATATGTTTATTGCCTACTCGAAAGAATAGAGATTCATGTTAAACAACTTGGATTATAAACATAAAATTGGTAGATACAATTAGGGTTACTTGAAAAGGCTGTCTAATTGTTGGAAAATGTGAAAGCTCGATCCTTTGATGTGATTGCATAACTATTTATTCATGTTATCTTACCTTATGCGTGTTTGGTTATCGTTGTGGCAAACACCGGTCTTGGAAGTTTTATTTCACATACTTACTTCGAATCTGCAACTTGGTTATTTCTCTTCATCATTCGTTTCCATCCTCGCATTCTTCGGCCCTTTTTCGCCGACACAAAGTTTATGCAAAGCACTCGAAATCGACTTCCACGGGTCGAAATCGAGTCTTCTGGTCGACTGGCAGTTTTCTGAGCCAGTCGATATTTACTACTGGCTTGGTCGATATCGAGCACTTTCACTCGAAATCGACCTTTGCTCGTTTTTGTCTCTACAGGTTCAGGTGAAGTCGACTGAACTGGTCGATATCGACCTTATTGGTCGATATCGAGTTGTATAGGTCGACATCGAGTAACTCTGCAGAACCCAAAAATCGACTGAAATTGGTCGATATCGACTACCTACTGGTCGATATCGAGTGATTTCCCTGGAGTCGAAATCTGACGTGAATCCATCCGCTATATGAGATCCGCTGACCTGCTTCCTCGAGGATCGATCCTAACTTCCTTTTGCTACAACTGGAGGGAGTCTTGAACATTCTTTGCTCGGAGCGGAATTTATTTATATTTTATTTGCAATTCTTGATTTCCTCTTACAACAAAGACCAATATGCTGCAACCTATCAACTACCCAATTCCCCTCTGGCCCTCTCTAAAGGTATTCGAGAAGATGACACTCTCGAAGACACGACAAAGACAAAGGATTTTCGAAACCGCAATCTCGATCTTCGAAGGGCACTGCCAAATCCTCTTCATGACATTGATCACAGTCATGTAGTCGCCATCCACCTCAAATCGAGAGAAACCCCTCTCCTCTTAGTAACTTCTAAGACACTTCACTTGAACAACGGAAACCTTCATATGACCGCAAGAACCACAAGAGACAACTTCCTCTGGCTATAGCGAATGACAAAACAACAACAGCAAGACCCGAGCCAAGTTTTGCTCCGTCAAAATTGAGCTTCACAAATCCCTCAGAGGGTTTTTTCTATTTCACAAGTTTTTGTTTTTTCGTCCTCTTTGGGTGAGAAATTGATCTTATAGTCTTCATGCCATCTTCTTTTTTGGTGAGCAACCGGGCAGAGCCCCCTCCACGAAGGGAGTTTATTAAATAAACAAAACCAGGAAATCAGGTAACATGAACACAGGGGAAAACCATCCCCTTCATGTCACCCAACAAAATATGTTCGACTCCCCGAGGGGGGCAATCAAAAGAAATAGAGTCAACAACACAATCAGAAGCTAATGAGGCCAAGTAATCCGCGAGACGGTTAGCCTCCCGAAAGATATGACGGAATTGGATAGTCCAATTCCTACTTATGAAGCCATGGCACATAGACACCAGGCTAGCACACCTGTGCGACGGAATGATCGGCTTATGGATCAGCTCCAAAGCCATTCTCGAGTCCACTTCACAAACCACTCTCTTGTACCCCTTAGCCCAAGCCAGTTCTAAGCCCTTGACCACGCCCCACAGCTCGGCAGCAAGGACGGAGCAGGCACCCACACTGCAAGCAAAGCCAGCGATCCACTCTCCCTTATCATCCCGGATCACCCCACCAGTAGACGCCCTGCCGGAGCTCTTAACAGAGTCGTCAGTATTGATTTTGACCCAACCTGGTTGCGGCCTCATCCACCGCGTCTTCGCATTCCTTCTTTCTTCAGACACATTCTGGGTAAGTAAATGCTTCTTTGCAGACCACCATTCCATAGCCCTTCCGCGGCAGTGTTCCGGCGATATACTTCCGCCTATGCTACCATTGAAGACCACCTCATTCCTCCTAGTCCAGAGCATCCAGAGCGCCGTCGCAAACATATCCCTCCACGCCAAGCCGTCTGCATCCACCCGAGTCGAAAGGATGTTGCTCCGGATCCACGCAGCGAACGGAAAGGCAAAGAAATCCCTACCCCGTCCGGCGCCTTCAACCTGCATCCAAAAGTTCTTCACAACATCGCAATCTCTAAATAAATGAATTAGCGATTCGCTAAAATTCTTACAACAAGGACAAACATCGGAATTACCGAGGTGGCGACGGGCACGTTCGGAGTTGGTTAGGATCCCCCCTTTACTGATAGACCAGACGAGAGTGCGGATCCTTTCGTTCACACCCAACTTCCATATATTCTTGAAGAAACCAGGATCAGCAGAGCGAGTGTCTTCAAACCTACAAATCGCCAAATAGCCAGTCTTCACCGAGTACATGCCATCCTCGCTCTTCGCCCAACCCAAGACGTCCTCCTGCTCTTCATGCCATCTTCTTATTCCTAGGTTTGTGCTTTTATCCGTCTATCATCTTTATATAATGGAACTGATATTTACTAACCTATTTTTGCAAATAACCCTTTTAATTAAGGTTTTCCGCCTCTATTATTTTTATCATGGGCCGAGGCCCACTAATTAACAGAAAAGCCCATTGATGAAATAGCCTCATTCCACGGGAATAAAATAGCGGAAGCCCACAGAACTCGAAATTCGAAACCCTAATTATATAGTTCTCTCCTACTCTCTCTCCTCCGTGTTTTCATCCTTGGGAGCTTCAGCGAAGATGGTGAGCTCCTTCTTTCTTTTCCGTGCCTCTCGATCAATTCAATCATCTCTCTTACTCTGTTAGTCTGATTCGATGATGTATGTATTCTGTGTTGTGTAGCCGTTCAAGAGGTTTGTGGAGATCGGGCGTATTGCACTCATCAACTACGGCAAGGAGTATGGAAGACTCGTTGTCATCGTCGACGTTATTGATCAGAACAGGGTTCGTTTTCTCCCTCTTTCTGTCATTTAGGTTTGCAAAATTTTGAAATTGGAGCTGAATTATTGGGAATTTGAAATGCTGTGCAAAATCTGAGGCATTTTTCAGTACCTGAGTGCTGTTTTGCTCTGTGGTGTTTAGTCTTCTGGATTTGAATATTTGTGTATTGACGCCTGTAATTTTCGTTTTTTGTTGGTTTTACTCTTGCGAAGTTTAGTTCTTTTAAGTTCATGTTGCCAATGAGTTTTTGAATCATTTCATATAGCAAGTTCATTGTTGAGATGGAATAGACCTTGCCGCACACTGTGTTAGTGTATCTGAAGTTTGTTTATACTTGGAATTCAGCTTGAAATGGTTTTACCTTGCAATTTATGTAAAATATACTGTTATTTTGGTTTGAGATTATGCAATTAAGCGCGTTTCAGCATTCTGTTGTTTCTCTTGCATTTGTTGGTTTAAGTTGTAAATCTGTCAAGCTTGTGAAGTTGGTCCAGTACTCGGTTCCATCTGTAGATTTGACGTTGGAGAGGTGTTTGCGTAGTTATAGCTCCGGACCTTTGCGTTGACTTATATGACATACTTCAAGGATAACAATGTGTGATCCTTGTAATGGAAAAAGTTGGAAGATAGTAATTTTTTCTTCTTTCTTTTGCTGTATTTTCTGCATTGCTTCTATGTTAATAATTGTGTTTTGTTACAGGCTCTGGTTGATGCTCCTGACATGGTAAGGTGCCAGATGAACTTCAAGAGGCTTACACTTACAGACATCAAGATTGACATCCCCAGAGTGCCAAAGAAGAAGACCCTCATTGAGGCCATGGAGGCCGCAGGTAAGGATAATGTTGCCATTATCTCAACTCTGCACTACTGAAATTGTACACTAGTATTTATTTGTTTTGACACACAGTATACTTGTGACCGCAGATGTAAAGAACAAATGGGAGAAGAGCTCTTGGGGTAAGAAGTTGATTGTTCAGAAGAAGAGGGCATCACTCAATGACTTTGATCGTTTCAAGGTCATGTTGGCTAAGATTAAGGTTTGTCTTCATTGCTTCTGACCTCTTGGATAATATATCTGCTATTATGTTTGCTTTGCTTCTAGATTGTTCTCTGTTGATATCTGTTTAGATCTATCACACTTTACCTGTAAAATCATTTATCTCCATATAGCGTATTTTAATACCGTATTAGGGTTAAAAATAAAGTAAGTTGTGATTTTTCCTTTGTTTATTTGCACTTTGCAGAAAGCCGGAGTGGTTAGGCAGGAACTTGCGAAACTGAAAAAGGCTAGTGCTTAAGAAGATGGTATAATGGATTTTAAATTTTGTGATGCTGTTTTAGTTGAATCTGCAGTGTTGGATTTACCATATTTTGTTTTAATTTGGAAAAGAAATGGATTCTTGAGCAAGAATATGAATTCTTCTTTAGTTTTGCATTTCTTGTGATTTTCTGGAGTGGCCCATTTTAGGCTGCATGACCATAATCACCCAATGCCAAAACTGTACAAGATTTCGTGGCTAAGATTGCGTTTGGGTATAACACTGTATCTTTTCTCATGATCAACGTAAATGTTGTTATACAATTGCTTGTACGTTTCACCTCCAACTATAATTTATAGGAAAAATGACTAAAAATATTACGAATTAACTATGGATTGTGAATTAAAAATAATATGAACTTTCAAAGTTGTAGATTTGTATATGAACTATGTCCAATTAAAATAATATCAACTTTCAAAGTTGTAGATTTGTATATGAACTATGTCCAATTAAACCAATTATAATACAATGGTTATAATTTGTAAAGTAAAAATTACTTTAGGCTCAAAAAATTTGGGTACAAATTTGAAAACTATGACAAATGAATGTTCATCCTCTTCTCTGATAAATCCGGCGGCTGAGGAAATTGAACAGTCACTGTTGATCGAGGAAATTGAATAGTCACTGTTGATTGTATTTCCCATCTTTCCCTTAGGCTCCGTTTGGTACGAGTGTAGTAATCGGAATGGGAATAGGAATCAAAAGTTGGGATAAACCATTACTGAGCCATGTTGTTTGGTAGGCTGTTGGGAATAAAGAGAACCAGAGAAGTCATGGTGTTGTAGATTTGGGGGGAGAGAGAGTAGATCTTAAAATTGTTGGCGGACTGCTTTTGTAAATCTGAAATTGGTGGCGGAGTGGTGGGATCTGAAGTCCGAATAAGGGAGGACGTTGATGGCGGAAATGGGGTAGAGAACGCCGATGGTGGCACTGAAGGACGGATCTGAAGGCCGAAGAAGGGAGGACGCCGATTGAGTGATAGAGAACACCGGTCGGGGAGAGAGATGGTGGCGACAACGACGACGGAGGGAGAACACTGGTCGGGGAGGACGCTGAAGGCCGACGAAGGGAGGACTGGAGATGGTGGCGACAACGGCTACATTCCCAGGTCGGGGAGAGAGAGAGATGCGGTGGTGGTGGCGGCAACAGAGTCGGACGATGGCCGTAGCGACGGATGGTGGCGGCAGCGGCGGCAAACAGTGGTGGTGGCGGCAACGGCGGCAGAGGGTCAGAGGAAGATGGAGGTTGGGCGGGTGCCCGTTAGGGTTTGAGTCGGGGAGGGAGGAAATTGGGAATGGGTCATTCCTTAGGTTTAGGAGAGGAATGAAAATTGCCCAAAATTGGGGATGAGGAGATTAACCGGTAATCGATTTTATTCCGGGTTTTGTCATACCAAACACCAAAACGGTAATCACTCATTCCGATTACCAGTTTTTGATTCCCGGTAATTGATACCAAACAGGGCCTTAGTTTATTCTACATTTGCTGGATCCTCTCCTGTTGTATCTGCTAGACCCTCTCATCTTCACCTCCATCATCCCATCTCTCCTCCAACCCCTTTCTTCAAATCTGTCATGGCTGCTAATTCCTCGAGGTTGGGTTTATATGAAATTCAAACGATTTTGTGTGATTTTGTGTGGGAAATAGGAGTAATTGGTAGGGTTCAAGTCTAATTGGCGAATTTAGATTTGGGCATATTGATTGGTGTTGGATTTTTGTTGTTTAATGTGTTGGATACTTGGATTTGAAATTCAAAAGGGTTCTGGTTGAATTTGAAATGAGTTTTTCTATAGTTTAGTAGCACCAAATGACGAGAAGAAGGAGGCCATCTCCGATGAGATGCAAACCGATCCTGCTCCCAACCCTCCCCCGCCGCCCGGAGATCCTGGCGGAGACATGGAAGAAAGAGTTGAGGTGCCGAAGGAGCCGCCAGTGACCCCTCTTTCATGGAGAGACAAAGTGGTGCTAGGAGGAACCACGCAGCAAAGAACTGGTATCCGGAAAGATCTGATTAGCGAAATAATCGAGATCACCTTCCCGCAAGGTCCTAAGGGAGAGCCCACCGTTATTGTGAAACAGGAGGTTCTCTCGGCTTTGGCGGGTGCTTGGGAGAACTCGTTGATAATAAGTAGGGGTGGGCACAAATCCCGGGCCCGTCCCGGTCCCATCCCGATCCCGGTGGGATTTGAAAAAAAAAATAGTGAATCCCGTCCCGCAAAAATTATGCGGGACGGGACGCGGGACGAGGATTCCTTATCCCGCAAATCCCGTCACGTCCCGCATATATTATAATAATAATAATAATAATAATAATAATAATAATAATAATAATATACAGTGTATATATATATACACTTTTTATATATATACTTAGTGTATGTATACTACTTACGGTGTATATATGGTATACATTGTATTTTGTATATACACTGTGTATATACTTAGTGTATGTATACTAATTACAGTGTACATATACTGCATATCAATATATATAGACACTTTTACAGTGTGTGTATACTTGTGATATACATTGTACGTAGTATATATAAATATAAGTTTATCAATACGTATATCTACATGAAAAACATTATATATATATAGGAATTTTAATTATTTTGTTATAATGTTTTTTATTTGAGGGACAAGGCCCGTCCCGTCCCGTTCCCGTCCCGTCCCGTGAGGGATAAGGCCCGCGCGGGATTGAAAAAAAAGTAGTGAATCCCGTCCCGGTCCCGTCCCGCAAAAATTACGCGGGACGGGACGCGGGACGACCCCTGTCCCGTCCCGTCCCGTCCCACGCCCACCCCTAATAATAAGGATGCTAGGGCAAAAGATACCTCTCTATGTGATGGAAAGGAAATTGAGAGAGTTGTGGAATGAATGTGGGAGTTTCCAAGTGATAGATCTCCCACAAGGAAATTTTCTGGTGAGACTGGAAAGCAAGGAGGACTGCCTGAAAATCCTCACAGGGGGTCCCTGGTCGGTTTTCGGACGGTGTCTAATCATCAAGCTTTGGTCGCCGGATTTCAAGCCGTCAGAAGCTATCCAAACCGCGCCTACCTGGATTCGTGCTCTTGATCTCCCTCTGATCTTTTATCAGGAAGATGTGCTTATGAAGGTCGCCGAGGCGCTTGGCAGACCGATTAGGGTGGATCACCGCACCATCTACACCAACCGGGGGAACTTTGCGAGAGTCTGCGTTGAAGTGAACCTTGAGGAACCGCTTAAAGGGACGATTAACATTAACGGTGCTAGGTATAAGTTGGAATATGAAGGTGTCCCAAACGTTTGCTTTGGGTGTGGGCGCCATGGGCATCTTAAAGCTAAGTGCCAGTATGTGAAGCAGGAGACGGAGATGAAGGAGGACGGCGAGAAAGGGGAACAGTCGGCAGGGGTGTCTCCGAGTGCGGGGGGTCAGACGTTAGAGAGGAACACGGAGGGTGGGGGAGAGAGCCACAGTCCGTGGATGGTGGTCAACCGCCGGAAAAAGCCCGCGGTTACTAGGCCGAAATATCCGACGTCGGCGCCGGTTAAGGAGGAGCAGTGGAAGCAACAACACCATAACCCGCGCGTGGCATGGAGGAAGGAGCCACCCGTTGAACTTGGGAAGAGCAGGGGAGGGCCTAGGGATTGCAATCGCAGTAATGGTCAGATTGGGGCTACCGAGGGGAATAACGGCGCTATGAGTATAAAGAATAAAGCTGATATAAAAGGGGTTAATAGATCTCAATCCCAACCAGAGTCAGGTCAGTCCAGCAAAGGAAAGATCTTGGAATCTAAGTGCACTACTGGGCCGGAAATAAATAGGCTTGGCAAGGAGAAAGAAGATGCCGGCCCATTTTTCTTTAATATTGATGATAGAAAGGTGCAACCGGCTATTAATGGTAAAGCTAATGTGGGGGCTAAGAAGGGGCCCAAGGTTAAAAGTAAAGGGAGGAGTGGGCCAGTGGGTAAGGAGCTAGACCAAAATATTTAGATGGAAGTGCAGGGTCAAAAAAAAAGGCCCAGAGTTGAACCTAGTTTGGATGTGGATTCCACCGATAATCAAGTTCCGCAGGAGGCTATCGTGTGGACGTCGGACTGGATCGACAATGTGAACACGGATCCGTCGGTGTCGATCTTCGGGAAATTCTGGTTGAAGAAGATTATCAAGGACGGCGCAGATTCTAGTAGCCCTGAGAGTAGAGAGCAAATCACCAGTGGGGTGGAGAGGGATTCAGACACCATTCAACACTCTTAACCCTCTCTCTTGTGTTTCGTTTTCTGGCTTTTTTTTTTGTGTTATATAATGAATAATTCAAAACCGCTTAATATCCTTCTTTGGAATTGTTTTGGTGCAGGTAAGAAGAGTTTTGGTAGAGCGATTCGGTACATTAAGAGACAATGTGCCATCGATATCCTTGCGTTGTTTGAAACCCGGATCTCCGGGGAGGAAGCTAAGAAGGCGTGCGACAAGCTCAATTTTACGGGTTGTACTCGGGTTGAGGCGTCGGGTTTTGCGGGAGGAGTTTGGCTCCTTTGGAATGAGGAGAAGTGTGATATCTCTGTCGTTCAGAAAGCCGATCACTTCATCCACGCCTCCTGGTCTGCAGGGGCTAATAGGAGTCACCTGGTTGCTGTATATGCCCCCCCTACGGTGGATCGGTGTGTCACCTTCTGGTCGACGCTTCAAGCTACGCTGGATTCCATCTCTGGCCCTCTTGTGGTGGGGGGAGACTTCAATTGCATACTGGATTCGGAGGAGACTTCGGGTGGGTCGGGGAATATGCACCGCGATTCTCCGAGCTTCCGTGATCTGATCAGGTAAGCCAGGCTTATAGACATGGGGTTCACGGGCCAGGACTTCACTTGGAGTAAAATCTGCACTGGGGGAAAGGTTATCTCCAAGCGACTGGATCGGGTTCTTATCAATTGTGAAGGGAGAATGCAGTGGCCGGAGGCCAGAGTCCGTCACCTCCCCAGGTATTCCTCTGACCACTGTCCTTTGCTTCTTGAGTTGAATCCGGTTACCCATAAAGATAAGAAGCGGCGCCCTTTTCGTTTCGAAGCGGCTTGGTTGACCCATGAGAGCTTCCCTGCTTTTATTGATAACAAATGGATGAGGAACTGTCCGACTCCAGGGGCCTTGGATATGCTTCGGATCGATATTTCTAAGTGGAATAGAGAGGTGTTCGGTCACATTCAGGTCCGTAAGGATGCCCTGATAAAAGCTCTTGATGTTGCGCAGAGGAGAGTGGGGAAGGATCCGACACCTGAAGTGGTGTCCGGGGAAGCCAATGTGAGGGTGTCCTTGGATATCACGCTTGAACAGGAGGAAATCATGTGGTTTCAGAAATCTCGCGAAAAGTGGCTCGTTCATGGGGATCGCAATACTAAATTCTTCCATACCTCTACGGTTGTTAGGAGGAAGCGGAATAGAGTTGAGGGGTTGAGGGCGGATGATGATCGCTGGGTTGAAGATAAAAAGGAGTTGGAGGAGTTGGCAGTTCTTTATTTCACGAACCTTTATAGATGGGAGCCAAGCGAAGACCAGCTGAAGCCCCTGCCGGATCACTTTCCTCAACTTCAGACTACGGATTGGGTCGACTTGTGTAGGGAGGTTTCCAAGGAGGAGATCCAAAAAGCGTTCTGTAGCATGGGAGCGATGAAATCGCCTGGGATCGATGGGTTTCAGCCGGGATTCTACCAGAAGTGTTGGAGTACGGTGGGAGATTCTGCGTCTAAGTTTATAAAAGAGTTTTTTGTATCGTCGGTTCTTCCCACGGGTGTCAATGATACTCTTATTGTCATGTTGCCTAAGGTTGGGAAACCGGAGGCTATGCATCAGTTTCGCCCTATTAGCCTCTGCAATGTCCTATACAAAGCTATCTCGAAAGTTATGACGACTCGATTGCAGCCCTTCATGCCTAAGTTGGTTGGGCCGATGTAGGGCAGTTTCATTCCGGGTAGGTTTATTTCGGATAATATTGTGGTTGCTCAAGAAATTGTTCATTCGATGAAAAGGAAGCAGGGGGTTAAAGGGTAGATGTGCCTCAAGTTGGATCTAGAGAACGCCTATGACAGGCTGAACTGGGATTTCACTGAGGATACTTTGAGATGTACAGGCATGCCGTCTCCCTGGGTCGAACGGATCATGGCATGTGTTCGATCGCCGAGGATGCATGTTCTTTGGAATGGGGAAGTCTCGGATCAGTTCATCCCTTCCAGGGGAATCAGAGAGGGGGATCCGATCTCTCCGTACATATTTATTTTATGTATGGAACGATTGGGTCATTTGATTGATGAGGCTGTGGAAGATGGGAGTTGGAAAGCGGTTAGTGTTGCGAGAGGTAGCCCCAAGTTGTCCCACCTATTCTTCGCAGACGATATCCTTTTGTTCGCCGAGGCATCGCTTGCGCATATTAAGATCATTAAACGTTGCATAGAGCGGTTCTGTGGGCACTCTGGCCTTAAAGTCAGTCCAAGTAAGTCCAAGCTTTTTGTCTCCCGGAATGTCGACGGAAACCTAGCGGAAAGGATTCAGAAAGCAGGCGGCATTGTGGTGTCAAAGGATTTGGGGAACTACTTGGGGATTCCTATTCTGAACAAGAGAGTTTCGAGGAAGACCTTTGCGCCGATCCTGGAGAAATTCAACGCCAAGCTCTCGGGTTGGAAAGCTAATTTGTTGAGCTTCGCTGGGAGAGTTACGCTCGTGAGGCCGGTGCTTAATTCTTTGCCGGTTTATACTATGTCCACTATGATCCTGCCGGATAACGTGTGCAAAAGTATGGATAAGTGCTATCGAAACTTCGTTTGGGGTTCTTCGCCGGAGAAGAAGCGGATTCACAATGTTGCTTGGGATATTGTGGCTAGACCTAGAGAGATGGGAGGGCTTGGTATTAAGAGGATGGCTGAGATGAACCTAGCCCTTGTGGCGAAGCTTGGTTGGAGGCTCTTGTGTGGGGAGGAGGGTCCGTGGGCTGATATGCTCGTCAACAAGTACGCGTCCAAGCAGCTTGGCAGGTTGGCGGGGGCGTCGATTATATGGAAAAGTATCACCAAGGCGACTAATTTGATCATCAAACCGCACATCAAGTGGCGGGTGGGTGATGGCACTAATATCAAGTTCTGGGAGGATGCCTGGATAGAGAATGTCCCGCTGATAGAGTTGATGACTGAGGATAGGAGTGTGGAGCAGACAGAGGTTACGGTGAATGAATTCTGGGAAAAGGACGTGGGCTGGGCGTGGTGCAGATTTGCGCATCTTCTTCCTAGTGCGACGATCTTGAAAATAGCCACGGTTGCTGTCTCGGATGCTGAAGACAGAGTATGTTGGGAGGAGAGTAGTGATGGAGATTATTCGGTTAAATCCGGGTATTCGGCTATCTGCAAGGTCAATCTCTTGCACTCGGCCGACTCTTCCTTTGCTAATAAAATCTGGAAGTTGAACGTTGTGGAGAAGATTCATGCTTTCCTTTGGCTGGCGTGCAATGGAGGTGTCCTAACGAATGCGGAGAGAGTCAGAAGACATATAGGTAATTTCGACCTATGCCCTATTTGTACTAGCTGCAGCGAGTCCTTCACCCATCTTTTTAGAGATTGCGTGTCTGTAAGGAATTTTTGGATGCAGGTTGAAGGCGCCGGGCGGGAGGATGGATTTTTCGTCCTCCCGTTCGCTACATGGATAAGGAGCAACGTCTCCTCGAACAAAACTGGTCCTCACGGTGTGCAGTGGAGGGATTTCTTTGCGATTGCACTATGGAGGCTTTGGATTAGAAGGAATGAGTGTGTCTTCAACGACCACAAGGCGACGCCGGTGTCTCCGGAAAGCTGCTGGAGTCTCGCCAAGAGCTACTATATGGCTAGGAGGAACAGTTTGGGCGCCAAGGAAGAGAATGAGAGGAAGCCGTCAGAGATCTGCTGGTGCGCCCCTCCCAGGGGTTGGGTGAAGCTGAATGTCGATGGGGTTGTGAAGGAGTCAGGGTTGGCAGCTGCGGGTGGTGTGCTACGCAATGAGAGAGGTGAATGGATTGATGGCTTCGTCCACAACATAGGTTGTTGTTCGGTGGTGGAAGCCGAGCTATGGGGCTTAGCAAAGGGACTGGAGATGGCGTGGAACTATGGTGCAAAGAAGGTGTTATGTGAGTCTGACTCTAAGAGAGCGGTGGATCTTATTTCGAAATCAATCAAGCCTACGCACCCCTGTGCTAGCCTGGTGGTCACTTGCCAAGGCTTCCTTCGTAGGAGCTGGGATGTCCAGCTCCATCACATTTTCCGTGAGGCTAACGGTCTCGCTGATAGTTTAGCTAGTTTTGCTTTTGCGTTTCCGCTTGGGACCTCCTGTTTTCCTGTTTGTCCGGAGGCTTTAAATCGTTTTGCTGTTTCTGATGTCGGAAGAGCTGCGCTCTTCGAAGGCAGTTGAACTTGTTGTTTGGTGGTCTGTTTCGTGAATAAAATTCAGTCTTAAGGGGTTGGTTTACCAAAAAAAAAAAGTTGCACCAAATGATCTATCAAATAGAATTCCTTTACAACAATTGAGATTTTCAAAGTTCGAATCTTTTGCCTTTTGCTTATTTAGAGATTTTAGGAAAAAATCATTGTTGTGCTTATTCTTCAATCGGTCGTTGATGCCACTGCTCCACCATCAATCTCTTAATCATATTCGACTGCTCTCAGATCCATCCTCACCATCCCACTTCCGATCTCCGCCTCCATCAATGCAAGTCCTCGGCTGCCTAGTATACCAGAGAAGATGAACATTCCTTTGTCATCATTCTTCACATTTTTACCCAAAGAATTTATTAATTATATTTGAGTTTAAAAGAATTTTTATTTTGCAAATTTTAGTCATTGTATCATTATTGGTAAAAATGAGGAAATTGGGCCAATTAAGGAAATTAAGCAAATATCCACAAGCAGGCCAAAGTACACAAATCCTAGCCCTCTCTCAAACCACTTCTCCTTAAGATATATATGTGTCTTTGCTCCATCTCCATACTCTCCTCCTCTCCATCTCTGTCGCTCCATCTCCATCTTCTTCTTCTTAGAGTCTGTGGATGTGCGGATCAATGTCGGTGAGGATCGAAGCGCCGACAAGGTTCAAAGCGCCGGTGAAGATCGATTAGGTTTGAACAAGCCGACAATCGAAATTTGAATTTGAAACCTTTCATTGAATTTGAAACCGTTCAAAGCGCCGAAATTTGAATTCAATGGCGTGGTGCAGATTTGGAATCAAGTCAAGCTCCAATTTTGATGTTGAGTGTAGCAAAGTTGTTATATCTTAAAGCAGGTGGAAAGTTGTAACTACACAGGACAAGAAGGAATTGCTCGACGTTGTGCATTAGGAGTTGCCACTGGATGAAGCACACCAAAGGAAGCATGAATATTGCTGTCATCATTGTCCAAATGTTGGCAACTGTTGCAGCTTGCTGAAATTTATAGGAGTTGCTGTCAATCTGTCATAGTGTTGTGTTGTCATTTATGGGGAGCACTTGTGCCCTTCAAATGAAGGGGTGTAAATATGATGCCAACAAGCAGTGAAAAGGAGAGCTTATTAAATTTTAACATGCTTGCTTATAATTAATCATGAGATTGAAGGATATAATGACTTCTAATGGTAGGGTGTGCACGTTTGCTAGCTAGCAACCATCCTCTGTGCTTTCATTGAACTTAGCCTTTCATTGAACTTAGTAAAGAAAACACTACTTTGAAAAAATATGGCATCACGGTAAAAAAAGTGGCATCAAATAATTACATTTGAAAAATGGCATCAAAACAATACTTTGAAAAAGTTGCATCACATTAAAGAAAAAAATTTCATCAAAACACTACTTTGAAAAAATATGGCATCACGGTAAAAAAAAATATCATCAAAAAATTGATATCAAAAAAGTGTAATCAGTAGACAACGGTAAAAAAAAATGGCATCAATGGTCAATGTGTCATCACAGTAAACAAAAAAATGTCATCAAGAATTGATAAAAGTGGCATTAAAAAAGTGTCATCAATCAATTTTATTAGAAAAGTAGCATCAAAGTGAAAATAAAATGTAATAAAAAATGGCATCAAAACGGCAAAAAATGGCATCATGTAAAAAAGTGGCATCATTGGTAAAATAAAAATAAAAAAAAAAAAACAAAAAAAAACTGAAAGAGTCGGTCAACGGTCAAACAGGTTGACCTTAATAGTCAATTTGGGAAGGATGCTAGGTTAGTTAATTAATTTTATTTGGGTACTAGTTACCTAATTAGATATTTATAATGTGCTAGTTGTCAAAATAACCCAAAAACAATTTGGGAAGGATGCTAGGTTAGTTAATTAATTTTATTTGGGTGCTAGTTACCTAATTAGATATTTATAATGTGCTAGTTGTCAAAATAACCCAAAAACAAAAGCAATCACGCCGTCCGTGGGGATCGAACCCACGACCACGTGGTTAAAAGCCACGCGCTCTACCACTGAGCTAGGACGGCCTACTGTTGTAAGGTAGTACAAATGTTTTTTAAATCGCTAACAGTGACCGAAGACAATCCAGCAAAATAGAAATAATCCTGTGTTCGCTACAAAACAGCCTTGCGTCGAAGACAATCCAGAAAAATCGATGGCCAGTTACCGAAGAAGATTCGTAATCCCACTGGCATCGTAGCACTCGCCGGAGACACAGACTCCCTTGCTTTCCCGCTCGTTATGGTTTCTCTCGGAGGATGTTTAGTATACCAGGGTGGTAGTCCACCCTCTTACCTTTTTCATTAATGTAAAGTAAAAAGTAAAATACTACAATTAATGAAAAGTAAGATGTTTAGGACAAGGTCATTTACGGTGTGTGTGTGTATATATATATATATATATATATATATATATATAGGGGAAGGTTCACATGGAAACCTCACTTACCATAGAAACACCCTTATGGTAGAAACTTTTAATCCCATCCCTTCATTTTACATCAATGGCTAATAATAGGTCACTCATTTATGGATAAAAAAAAAATTAAAAAAAAAAATTCACCTTTTCCCTTCTGTCGTTCAGGTCGTCTCCGACTTACCAAGGTACTCACCAAATCTCTCTCCGATCGCTCACACCGTTTACGTCCTCCGTTCACCGGTGCCTTGTTTCTCCGAACACCATCGCACACCTCTTCCCTTCTCACGCCCTCTTCCCCTGGTCCAGGCTCCGCCTCTACCCTTCCCCATCTTGTCCTTGTTTTTGCTAGATCTGGAACCACTTTCATTGTCGGGGAATGATTCAGAATCGCCGGGGATTGATTCGAAATTGTCTGGGAACAATTCAGATGATTGTATTGCGAATGAATCAAGTAAGATTTCCTTGTTTTTAATTTATCAGTGTTCTTTTTAGGGTTTAATAGGATGAGAAATACATTCTAAGACTAACAAAATTTTATATTGATAGATGAAACTGTTACTGTCGATGGAGATGAAATGCCAACAAAAATCGACAAAGAGGCAATAACTATTATGAAAGAATGGATTCCCGAATGCGATGAAGAGTTGAAGCCTAAAGAAGGCATGGAGTTTCAAACATTGGCCCAATGTGAGGAATTCTACAAATCCTATGCTCATCATGTTGGTTTTAGTATGAGGAAATCAATTGCTAGAAAAGATAAAATTGGTGATGTCAAATATAGATACTTGCTATGTTCGAAAGAAGGCTTCAAGGAAGATACTAATAACTCTAAGGGGAAAGCAAAGCAACATAGTGAAAAGCAAAGAAATCGAAAGTTGACAAGGGAAGGGTGCAATGCTTTAGTGGGATTTAGAAGAACGGATGATGGTAAATATGTAGTGTACAAATTCCATGAAGCTCATACACATCTACTTGCAACTCCTTCAAAAAAGCACATGTTAAGATCAAACAGGGCTATAACTAGTGTTCATCGAACATTGTTTAAGTCATTGAGTGTCTCTAATGTGGGTGCTAGTAAATCTCATCGCATTATAAAGGAACAAGTTGGTGGTTTTCAAAATGTTGGATGTAGCCAACAAGATTTGAAGAATTTTCAAAGGGATTTGAAGACCTTCATCAAGGATTCTGATGCTCAAATGTTTATTGATAATTTGAGGAGGAAGAAAGAGGTGAATTCTTCCTTCTATTTTGCATATGAAGTTGATGAGGATGGTAGATTGGAGAATGTGTTTTGGTGTGATAGTTTGTCGAGAAGAAATTATGCAATATATGGTGATGTGGTCTCATTTGATACAACATATGATACCAATAGGTATAAGATGATTTTTGCACCTTTTACCGGAATTGATAACCATAGGGGGTGCATCACTTTTGGAGCTGCGTTGCTTGTGTCTGAAAAGAGAGAGAGCTTTGTTTGGTTGTTTGAGAAGTTTCTAGAAGCAATGGGAGATCATAAACCTATATGTTTAATCACGGATCAGGATCCTGCCATGAAAGTTGCAATTCCTCTTGTTTTTGATACTTCCTATCATAGATTTTGCCTTTGGCACATAATGAGAAAGCTTTCAGAGAAGGTAGGGGTAGCCTTGTGGAGTGATGTTGGTTTTAATTCTAAATTTAAGGCGTGTGTATACAATTCAGAAACGGCTGAAGAGTTTGAGTCGGTATGGAATGCTATCATTGCCGAGTATCATTTGAAAAATAATGATTGGTTGGGACAGCTATATGAAAACAGAAGGACGTGGATTCCAGCATACTTTAAGGATATGTGTCTGGGGAGAGTGATGAAGACAACTTCAAGATCTGAAAGTGAGAACAACTTTTTTTGCAATTTCACAAATCCTCATCTCAGTTTAGTGGAGTTTTGGATGCGATATGAAGGTGCAGTTGAGATACAAAGACATCGTCAATCTTTATTAGACCATCAATCCCTCTCCTCAGTGCCTCAGTTAAAGACAAATAGGGGTTTAGAGAGACATGCAGGTACAATTTAATGCTACTGTTTTTTTATGCAGCATACTTTTCTCATATAAATCTGATGCTACTGTTTTTTATGCAGGTACAATTTATACATGTACCAACTTTGACATATTTCAAAAGCAATTATGGAGTGCTTGTATGGATTATGAAGTGTATGATCGAAGGGAGACAGAGGAAGGGGACTTAGTGATCACTGTTACGAATTCTTGTCAAGGAGATTCCAAACGAAGGACTGTTCGCTACAATCCTTTGACCCATGTTGCACAATGTTCGTGTAAGATGTTTGAAGGCGAAGGAATTCCTTGTCGTCACATACTATGTCTTTTAAAAGGACTTGACGAGCTACCGAGGTTTTATGTTGTTGAGAGGTGGACAAAATTGGCATCAAGGAAGCCAATATATGATTTGGAGGGAAATGTTATGGAAGGTTGTTCCCAACTAGGGTGTGAAGAGCAACAAATTCAAAAGAATTGGATGAATTTTTTGAGTTGTATGCAACTTGCAGGAAGGGATCTAACCAGACAAGCAATTGTCTCGAAGGCGATAAAAGACGATATGCAGGAATTGGAAGATCCAAATGAGCATCATGGCAATACAAGCGGAAACAAGATACGTGAGTTAGAGTCATTCATCGGATCGAGTGCTCCAAGTGTAGTTGATATTTTGCCCCCTAATGAAGTGCATACAAAGGGAAGTGGTAAAAGAATCAAAGGAGGAAAGGAATTGGCAATGGAGTTGCAACAAAAGCGCAAAAGGCTTTGTAGAACATGTGGAGAAGGAAACCATAATAGTCGCACTTGTTCAAAGAAGTGATCAGCAAACTTGCCTTTTTTCCTTGTTTTTTCATTTCACTGTTTTTTATGTGTATTGTGATACTTTGTTATCAGATTGTTGTTTATGACAATTTTGTTCAGATTATCGTTGCTGTCCAAAGAAGTGGATTCTGTTGTTTCAGATTATTGCTATCCATTTCATATTATCTCAGATTCTGTTTTGTAGATTATTGCTTCAGTTTTTTAGATTATTGCTGTCTATTTTTTTTCTGATTATTGCAGGAGTAATTTTTAGGACATTACTCAGATTATTGCTTTTGTTTCAGATTATTATTGTAGATCTATTGTGTAGAGAAAGTCTATATGGGATTCGAACCCATATCATGTGTATAATAACACATTGCTCTTCCATTGAGCTAATAGACTTAAAAAGATATTCCTAAAACCATAACTCAGCTTGCACTTCTGAAATTTCACTCTTCTAATAAGAACCTCAATGCCATCTTTTGAACATTTGGATTCAGCAAATGAACTGAATCACTGATAATGGCATACATCAATAGATTGAAGCAAGAAAATATAATAAGTCATCCATCTTTTGAACATTTGGATTCAGCAAATGAATTGAATCACAGTTATATCCCTTTGCTGTCAACTATTGCCCAGTTCAGTAAACAAAATTTCACTTCTCAATTCTCAAACAAAACCAAACAAAATCTCAATTCTCAAACAAAGCCAAACAAAATCAGCAGTCAGTCTAGTCTATTTGATGCAAAGCAAATAGACAATAACAAACAATTGTGAATTGCCCACACCTCCATTTAATTTCTCAATAGCTTCAAACAAAGCCAAAAACCAGTCAATCTTTTTTAGCATAGGATCATAATACTAACCTTCCACAAATCTATAAGCACACGAAATGAACACAGATACTTGTTCCATTTTAGTTCAATCTATCCAATATACCGAGGCTAGGTCACAGAGGCAAACAAATTAGCAGTTCAGTGCTATTAACAGTTCATCTCGAAAAATCAAATAAAAGTGACCCCAAATCAAATCGGGTCTTCATCTCAAAATTAAAAGGAAGAGGAGGTTGCGACGATGCTCGATTAACAATCCAAAACAGCGAACGGAAGCACACCAAAAATGAAATCAAATCAGACTAAAAGCTCATACCTTGACAGATCTATTGCGAAATCAAACCGGAAATCGGAGGGGAGAGTAGGAGGCGGCGACGGCGGGCGAAATAATCATGGATGAGGTACCGGCGACGGAAATCAGAGGGAGAGAGTAGGAGGCGGCGAGGGCGGCGACAGAAATCCCGGACGAGGCACCGGCGATGAAAATCGAAGGGAGGGAGTAGGAGGCGGCGATTGAAATCGGAGGGAGTGAGTAGAGGCGGCGACGGAAATCGGAAGGGGAGCGTAGGAGAAGAAGAATCGGGCGTGGAATGAGCGTAGGAGGCGGCGATTGAAATCTGACTGCACATTAAGGGAGTTTGATATTTTTTTTAACGATTTTTAAAAAAGCCCTAAACTTCACACAAATTTCAAAATTGCCACCGTTTTATAATGACCATTGATGTAAAATGTAAGGCTGAGATTAAAAGTTTCTACCATAAGGGTGTTTCTATGGTAAGTGGGGTTTCCATGTGAACCTTCCCCTATATATATATATATATATACCCACTGTACATATGTAACATATGAATCAAATATACATACTATATATCTATTATATATAATATACTCCATATTGTAACATATGAATCAAATATATATACTATATATCTATTATATATATCTATTATATATAATATACTCCCTCCGTTCGGAAATATAATTAGTCCATTGATTTTTTTACACGCTTTTTAAGAAGTTAAAAACTATATAAAATATAAAAAAAAATTATTAATTTTTTACATAGTCTTATATATATATATATATGACTAATATGTATATAGTTATGTAAAAAAATTAATAAAAAAATATTATTTTATATAGTTTTTTACTCTTTTAAAAGCGTGCCAAAAAGTCAATGGACTTATATTTCCGAACGGAGGGAGTATAAGATAATATTATATATATATATATATATATATATATATAGTATTATATTTATATATATGCGGGACAAGATTTGCGGGATTGAGATAGGTCGTCCCGTATCCCATCCTGCATAATTTTTGCGGGACAAGACCAGGAAGGGATTTACTTTTTTTTTTCCTAAATTTCAGTGGGGCCGGGGAACCATAGATAATTTTTTTTTAAAAAAAATGTCATATTTTTTATTAACCCAAGAAATTTATGTGAGGTGAGTATCATAATATGATACCCACTTTATTGGTTCTCCCTCATTTTATAGTATTTTATTATTAAAAAAATAGTTATGATACTCGATCAATCCCAATACCGCCACTAAGGATGCTCTATAAAAAAAATACCCAAACAACGGACAAGAAAATATGAAAGAAATCACAATAGATATATTAGTTAAAGGGGGTTTCTGGATAAGGTGATCTAGGACCGTGCCAATCATTTTAAGGGTCGTGTACGAAATTGTGTCGATAAATAATTATATACTTTTAATTTTCTAAATTTATAATTATATCTATTAAATTAAAATATTTCTATATTTATCAAACTTTCGATTAAGTTTATCAAAATATTTAAGAATAAGATAGTCATTATCTATTTTTAAACACTTTGTTTTTATTAAGAAATAATTCGGGACAGGGGAACCATTACCGATATTTTTAAACGCTTTTTTACTCAAAGAGGATTTGGGCGGTTCTTAAAAATACACACAAAAAATTTTCTTCATTTGTTTTTACATTTTTTAAATTTAATTAATTTCATTAAGTGTAATAAGTAGGTAGTATAAAAAAATCAACCAAACACATATATTAGCTCGACTAAATGAGATTTTTTACTTCCCGGATTTTTTTATTGCCAACCAAACGAGCCCTTATACTATACAATACGGTAAATTAGAAAAAAAATGGAAAGGAAATGTTGTGTAGTCTTCTTTGTATATATATCGTATTAACAATTGTACATTCAATTTACATGATTTGAATAAAATTTAAAATTTTATTGTTATACACAACAAAAAAAACTAATTAACTAATTTCTAAATGTCATCATAGGTGTTTTATTGTAGTGTTTTACCTTTTCCTTTACATTAATTAAACCTTCATGTATACTAAACATTCTCCGTTTCTCTCTCATTTAACATTGTCTTCGCTTGCTGACCGGCCAATCGCTACTCGTTATTCTCTGAATCTTCTCTTTTTAGCAAAATCGATGATGCTTATTGATTGTGCTTCGAATGGTGTAATTGAGTACTTCGTACTTGTTTGAATGATTTTGTGCTATTTTATTGTTCCAGGGAGCGCATTCATTGTAAATGCGCTGGTTTTCCGATGTTGCCTACCAACTGTTCGATGAAAGTACGCCTGCGATTGCGAGCTCACAGGAAGTTGTAAGATCTTCAGAACCTACACCTTCTTACATAAGTGAAAATTATCCAGTGTTTTTCGTTGTTGAAGCGTCCTTTTTGCCTTGATTAGTGATTACACTACGAAAGAAACAATTTTTCTTACTACACACGAATGAAAAGCTATGTCATACAGAAACCCGCTAGCAAAACAAAAGAGAGCAGATACTTTTAAGTAGTTACATGAGATATAAATCTACAGATCTTCATCACAATTTGATAAGAAAAATGAGATCCATATATAACAGTGTCTAAACTAGGAATTTTTCATAGATATGTCGTATTATTTTTCGGTGCTTTCTTCAACCTCATTGGCTGCTTCTTCAAGTGTCTTGCCCTTGGATTCTGGTAACACTAAGGTAAACAACATACCCAAGAAGTTGATGACGCCCAGCAGAATAAGTGATTTACTCTTCCCGATTCCTGCAGGGTACCCTGCATCTCTCTTGTTCACGTCTTTCTCTTGTGAAAGGTATAAGAATCCGAAGGATCCCACAATCGCTCCTGCCTTCCCTGCTGCTGCTGAAATACCATGGCAAGTGGACCTAATCCTCGCTGGGAAGATCTCGGCTGGGATGACAAATGTTGTGGCATTAGGACCGAAGTTTGCAAAGAAGAAAGTTAGAGAGTACATGAGAATGAACCCGATCCTGTTTTCCTTCTGCTGCCAGTGGTGGTATGGTATGCCCAGCGCAAACATAAAGATAGTCATGAAGAAGAAACCCATTAACTGAATCCAGAACCTTCCCATGCTATCGATGAACGCAACAGTGAACCAATATCCTGGAACTGTGCCACAGAGGGCGATGAGGGTCTGTGCCCTTGCAATCCTCCAGACTTCTCCAATGGCGCTCATCTTTGATGCGGAAGGGATCCAACCAATTGAGGTAAAGAGATCCTTTTGGAAAAGGTTTTGGCTGTAGAATGCGATATCTAGTAGAAACCATGTGCTGGTGGTTCCGAGTAGTCGAATCCCATATATTCGAACGAACTCCCAAGTGAACAGGCCAAAGTTTTGACGATCATCTTGAGTAATTGCCTCTAGTTTCTCCTGTTCAGCTTGGAGTTCAACTTGCAAGACTTTTGACATGTCTTCAGCTGCTCTCTTAGCATCCTTGGCGACCAGGGCAGTGTACCTTGCTGTTTCTGGCATCTGCATACGCCAGTAATATGTGAGACCAGCAGGAACAGCTCCAAACATCAATATTATACGCCATATATAATCAGCCTCTGGTGTAAGAGAAAGAGCTGCATTCTCTTCAAAAGTTGGTGGATGGTACTTGCTTTGGAATCCTGCAGAGACTATAAGAGCTATGATTCCACTAGTCAAGATCCCGATTCCTTGCATGGCAAACACAGCAGCGATGAAGGCTCCACGAGTCTTCTTGTTTGCATATTCGGACATGATTGTGGCTGAAAGTGGGTAATCACCCCCAATGCCAAAACCTAACCAAAACCTGAAGAAGCATAGGGTGGTCATGACAGCCTTTGAGGTGTGACCAAAGGAAAGACCAGAGGCAATCGAGGCAATAACCATGAGAATCAAAGTGATACCGTAGACCTTCTTTCTGCCCATTTTGTCACCGAGCCAACCAAAGAAGAGTTGGCCGGCCAGGGTTCCACAGAGGGCTACACCAGTAACTGCAGCATTGACATTGATGGGCAAGCTTCCCGGTTTTTGGGGGATTGAAGCTGTGTAATATAGGCGCCCTAAGAGCTTTGTGACAATAGAGATACTGAACAAGTCGTATGCATCTGTGAAGAAGCCCATTCCAGCAATGATAATTGCTGTGAAATGGTATAGTTGCGTTTTTGCCTGATCAAGAGCATTAAGAACTTCTAGCTGTGCCATGGTTAATTCTTGTGCTTTGTCTTCAACTCTCCTGCAAGAGTGTACTGAAAATGTTGAAAAGATATCCTTTGTCTAAACTTCAATCTTTGCAAATTTGGCTGTCCTCTTTTTTTTTTTTCATTTTTTTGGACTAAACCATAGTCCACTTCAGACAGAAGTACGAAATTCCGATTGTTCAGAGAATCAGATCAGTTCTATTAAAGACAAGTCGTATATGGCAGAGAACTGGTTGGATAGTTTCTTTAGGATCTATTATTGTTCATGTTCATGCTTCGCTTTCACCTATTTTAAATCATAACAATTAACGGAAATGATATCGGCTTATACCGTCTAGCAAGCTTGAAAAAAGCAGATGTCTGTTTTATATGTGCATATGTAGATATAGGATATACTGAGCCTGCTTCATGACACATCTAAACGAGGTCGAGTACTACTATGCTAAACATAACAAAATCGAGATGTCAAGAGTAAATTCTAAGTGACTGAGATCGAATAACAGTTTATATAATCGTTTGCTTTGACAGTAGAGCTTCAGCATCACAGTAGAGGTACTGAACTTTATAATCTATTTCCTGCATACTTGAAAAAACAGAAAAGAGGTGGATAAGATACCTGATTTCTCAATTTGAATCTGCAGTTTTATAGATAAAGAGCAAGGTAATGTGATGCTTCCTTCAAGGTCAACTCCTCTTCTATTAGAACACTTTGATTCTGTTTGATCAACAGCTAGGTTGAAGATAACTATCATAATTACTACTACGGTTTAAATTCTCATACATCATTTTCATTTATTTATTTATATTGCTGACGCAAAAATTTGAACCAACATTATCTGATTATGTCTAAATGGTTTGAACCTGGAAAATTGAATCAAGTTTCTTAATCGTATTTAATCGTTTTATTATCATATAAATGCAGTTGGTTAACTGGTAGTTAGGCTGATACTAATATTAATGTTTTCGGGTAAGAGGTATAACCTTCTACCTACTGGTGATGTCTGAGTATGAAAATTTTAGTTGGTTGATGCTTAAACTATATAAATATCTCATGTCTAAAGCTCTTAGAAAATTCAGAAATATTGTTTGATAAGTTTCTTATATCAGCAAAACTTGACTTTATTAACAA
Organism: Persicaria tinctoria; assembly: GCA_037127255.1. NCBI lineage: Eukaryota > Viridiplantae > Streptophyta > Magnoliopsida > Caryophyllales > Polygonaceae > Persicaria > Persicaria tinctoria. The sequence continues at coordinate 52,924,284 of JBANSL010000009.1, read as the reverse complement.
GTTGATTTGTATGTTGACCGTATTTGGTATCTTTTTTTTAAAAAAGATGTTCCTTAACCATTGTCGAGATCGACCACCACCCGGCGCCCACCAGTTCCCTAACTCGACTCCATCCTCCTCGACACAGAAGCCGCCTGACGAACCAGCCTCGTCGATCTCGACTAAGCTTGTCGAGATCGACCACCACCCGGCGCCACCAGAGCCTGCTTCATCGACGCTGCAGCAACCAGGAGGAGAGCCCTCGTCGATCTCGACTAAGCTTGTCGAGATCGACCACCACTCGGAGAGCCCAACCCCGCCTTCCTCGATGAGCCAACCACCAGGAGCGGAGTCCTCGTCGAGGTCGACCAGGTTCGTCGAGATCGACAAGATCTGTTCTTCGTCGACTTCTGCCTCTTCGACCAGACCACCACCAGGACCAGCAGTCTTGTCGAGGTCGACTAGCCCTAGTCGAGATCGACCAAATACAGTGGTCCCCGATTCCGTCTCTGCGAAGGTAAGTCGAGGTATGGATCTTTCTTCGCCTATTTCCATTAAAGATTTATCTATACATGGGAGAGGTCTGCCTTGGTATGTGCGATTGTGAAGGATATCCAATGATGAGCCTAAGGAATATGAAGTTGGAGACAAGCTCTATGTCTCTAAATCAAAAGATCATTGGTTTCCTAACAAATTCAACAAGAAGCGGATGGGACCGTTTGTGGTGAACAAGATCCATTCTGGAGGATTACAGCTGATGGACAAGAATGGAGTCTTATTTGAGGCCCAAGCTACATGGGCCCTGCAGATGCCACCTTGAGCATTAATGGAAAGTCGGCCTAGCGACTATAAAATCTAGAGCATGTACATAGACTTTTTAGGACATTTGAGACTTTGTTTTTTGTTTTTGGTTTTGAACACTTTTAGTTTTGCTATTATGGGTATATGTCTTCTACTTTTCAGGTCAATGGATAGAACCAAGTCTTACTCGGCTAGGAGATGCTCCAGTCGAAAATATAAGGCTCTGCACATCTGTCTAGTGAGTTTCTTTCTTTACCCTCACCTTGTTTTTTATACAGTGAGGACACTGTAATATTTAAGTATGGGGTGGGGGAAGGGCTTACTTTATGCATTATTTTCCATATTTGACATTATTTGTGCATTATTTCTTTGAATTGCTACATGGCTATTTTGGAAGGCATTATTGATTTATGTGCTTATATGTATGTTTTCCAAAAGTTTGAGAAAAATGACCCCCATTGAAAATTTTTGGAAATAATGTCATGGAAGCTTATATTGAACTCGACGATGCAAAATTGGATTCATTAGAGATATAGCATGAAATTGCCTAGTAAAGGGAAGTCACAATGAAGTGCATATTTTGATGAAAACCATGAAAGGAGTAAAATTTGATGTTGCTTTTGACATGTTGCATGATAAGATGATTGAGGACTTTATATTTCCATATAATGCTCATATTGTTTATATTCCTAGCCTTACCTATGCTTATGCATCACAAAAGCCATAATATGCCTTATTTCAAATATTGCTCCACCTGATAAAAAAAATTGACCATTCTTTACCTTATCCGGGGATTATGTTGAGAATGATGTTACATTATGGAGATTATCATATGGTGTTTGTGATTGTTATCATTATTGGAGTTTGGAAGGAAATTATTTGAATATATGGAAAATTTAATGAGTGAAAGAAAATCCAATCACCTCAGGAGATAAAGGTAGATTGACCCTGCTCTCTGAGATAATAGTTTGGAGAGATGGGACACATTGTGAGGAGTCCGACGCACTAAGTATCCGAGGCCATTCATGACACCCATGGGGCTCAGTTTTATTCATTCAATTTCAGAGACAATTAGTTAGTTCCATAGAGAAGTTTAGGAGTTCTAAGGTTTTTAAGGTTTTGGCTTTCTGCGAAAGTTGATTGCCAGGATTGTAAAAGGCTTTGAATTTAGTTTTAATGCAAGTTAGTTCTTTTTATACGTCAATGTCTGCGATTGCAATGAGGCGTGAGTAGTCCACCCACTTCTGGGGCTGGGGTGAGCCCGACGGTGGCCATGTGAGGTGATGCGATAAAGGTCAGATCTTTCTGTGCAATTCATCTTCTATCCCTATGAGCATGATTCTTTTGCGAGAGTTGAAGGTGATCCTTGTTTGTGTTATTGAAGCGAAAGTGATCTTAATGCAACTTGGATTAATTATGTGAAAAAGGGTTAGTAACAATTAGGGTTTATGCGAAAGCCTCTATATGCCTATTTGTTAATGACGAAAGTTATTTGATGGAAAGCATGATCTTTTGTGCCTTTATGTGTCACTTTGCATGGTTATCGTTGTGTTGTTGATACCCTGGTCTTGGAAGTCTTTTAATATATTGAAGTTAATTTCTGTCCAAATCTGAGTTTTGGTTCGAATTCTGCAATTTATATTTTCTGTCTTTCTTGTCGACATAGAGTAGTGCTTTGTCGAGATCGAGTAAGCTGTGGTCGATCTCGAGTAGGAATGGTCTAGGTCGAGTTGGCTTTCTTCTGTCTTTTGTCGATTTTCACTTCCTGTTGTTCACTGTCTTGTCGATCTCGAGTACCTCTTGTCGAGATCGAGGAGAGCTTTGTCTATTGAGTTGTTTGCTTTCGTTTTTTGAGTTTCTGCTGTCGACCACCTTAGTCGATCTAGAGGACGGTTACTCGACTTCGAGTAGCTTCTGTGTCCTCGAGTTACTTTCTGTTTTGTCTTTGCTTTTCGTTTTTGCTTTGTTCTTTGCTTTTGTTTTAGTTGCCCTTGCCGGGTTTATTTGTTTCTTTCCTTGTTGCTGTGTTTCTGTCTTTTCGGCTGCTTCTGTGAGAATTTACAGCTACCTGAGAACTGCTGACGTGCTTCCTCGTGGATTCGATCCTGACTTTTCTCTTACTACAATGGGAGGAAGTCTTGTATTCATTTGCTGAGACAGGGAAGTCAGTCTGATCTTTATTCTATATTTATTTCATACTTGACCATCGTCCTGCAACAACAGGCCCCTTGGAGGGGGTGAATAATCTTTTTCAGAATCGGTTTCATCCTTTCTGCAATGATCTTGGCTATAGCTTTGTAGATCGTTGAGCATAAGCTTATTGGTCTAAAGTGGTTAGTAGTCGTCGGGTTGTCACCTTTTGGGATCAATGTGATAAAGGTATGGTTGATTTGTCTTAGGATTCTTCCAGAGTGAAAGAACCCTTTGATTGCCTTTATAATTGATGGGCCTACGATATCCCAGTATGTCTGGTAGAATTCTGTTGTCATTCCGTCGGGACCTGGGGATTTATCTTTTCCAATCGAGAAAACGGCATCTTTTATTTCCTGGTTCGATATCTGTTCCGTTAGCTTCGAATTGTCATCAACAGTGATTTCTGTGTTGATGAGTGAGAGGTATTCATCTAAAAGGTTTTGATTGATGGGTTGCATCTTAAACCTTTTTTCGAAGTCATTTTTTATTTCTCTTCTAATATTTTCTTCTCCTGTGACTAGTGTGCCATCCGTTATTTGAATTTCTTTTATGATTTTCCTATTTCTCCTTCTTGATGCCATTCGGTGGAAATAGCCCGAGTTTGTGTCAGCCAGTTTGAGGTGTTTTGTTTTTGCTCGTTGGCTCCAATACATTTTATGATACGATAGGATTTTCTCTCGTTTATTTATAAGTCTGTTCTGCTTTTGGTTATCGTTTCCATTCTGGGATATTCCGTTTGTGATTTGTAAGTTGATGAGTGAATCATCGATTTCTTTTAATTGACGGAATATATTTCCAAATGTTTTCCTATTCCATTCTTTAGTCAATCGCTTAAGTATGTGTGTTTTTTTCACCAGATTGTACATGTGCGATCCCGTAGCGTTTGATCTCCAAGCCTGTTGAACCACGTGTCGGTAATCTTTTCGTGTAGTCCACATTTTTTCAAATTTAAATGGTTGAGCTTTGTATTGCTCTTGGTTATCTAATTCTGTTACAATAGGACAATGATCTGATGATGTAAAAGCATGGTTTTTCGTTATAATGTTGGGGAACCAAGTGAGTATTTGTTCTTGTATTAAGGTTCTATCAAGTTTTTCCATGATGTTATTTATATTGGTTTTATTTTTCCTCCATGTAAAATTGTTTCCCGTCGTAGGCACTTCCTGTAGGAGGCAACTATCTTTGAATTCTGTTAAGATTCTATATCTATTCGGGTGTGGTTCCACCCCTCCTTCTTTTTCTGCGCTATTTTGGATTTCGTTTAAATCACCCATGATCATGACTGGGCAGTCCAAGGTTTGGACGTATTGTTGTAGTCTGCTCCAGAAGTTTAATTTTTCATTCTCATGAGGGGGTCCGTAAACGAATACGATATTGATAGCAATGTTTCTAAGATTATTTTCATATCTGATTACTATGAATCTCTCATCTTTATGTACCATTTCTAGTGATTCATCCCGAAAATTGTGACTTTTCCATAAAACACATAATCCTCCCGCCCTTCCGGTTGCCGGGGCCCAAATCATATGATCAAATCCAGCTTTTTTCCAAACCGTTTCCTTTGGTTGTCGTTCAGTTTTTGTTTCTAGTAGAACAATTACTTGAATCTTCTCAATTTTACATAATGATTCTATTTCCATCCATAGGTTTTTGCGGCCTATTCCGCATATGTTCCATGAGCATAGTCTCATATTAACCTATGTGATTTGGGAGGTTCTGTTCCATAATTTTTTCTTGGATCAAATAAGTTGTTCGTGGTGCAAGTAAAAGATTCACACCAAAAGTTTGATCAATCTTTCTATCTTTATTGACGCATATGTCTTTCTTATTCAGGTTGTTTTTGGTGCATTTGTTTTATTTCTCTGATTCGGTCTAATTCCGGTGTGCTGCATCCATATTGGATTTGCATCTTTATTTTTCCAATTCTTAAGCGGATACAGATATAGTGAGGAGGGATTCAACCATATCAGCAAGCTAATATCAAGAATCGGTTCATATGTGTTTAGACAAACACACCTGTATTGTTCGATCGAATGAACATTTATTGCGATAGAGAATTTAGTTTCATAAACAAATTCAACACTCCAAGATTCGTGCTTATTTTCGCACTTCTCCTTCTGTTCAGTGCATTTGTTCCATACAAGATCTAGTCGGAGTGCCATCTTTTCAGGGTTACTGGTAGAAATACCCAGCCCGTTCACATAGGAAATCACGGCGAAAGACAGACAAACCCTTCGTGAGTACCTTTCGCTCAACTCAGTTAGTTCTTGATTCACTAATCGAGGTCTCATCTGATCAAGGAGGCAAATGAGAAAGAAAATATGAACAACATCAACTTTGTCGAGTTTTACCACAGAACCAAACATGATCATTTGAAACAAATTCCATAACATCATGGCAAGCCAATAAGACTCGTCTAGAGTGGGTTCAACTATTTTATTTTCGTTCAACCTTGACATTTTCATTTTCGTTTCTAGATCTGGGGAGACATCAAGGAAACAAATCAAGGTGACTGATCGAGCGAGACAAGATTCTGTTTCTAATTTTCCTGCTCGATTTTCCCTCTTTAGGTGTGGTTGTGTTCTATTCTCTTGAATCATCTGTTCGATTTCAAATAATTTTATATAATACAACAATAGACGATGTTATTTTAATAAAAAAAAATAGGCAAAAATGCATAAAACCACCCACTATTCATTATTGTTTGTAAATAAACACCCCTTATTAAAATATTGTCAAATAACCACCCACTATTAATTGTTGTTTGCAAATAATCACCCATTAAATACAGGTTGTTTGCAACTAACCACCCATACTCCTTTTCTTGTTTAACCTCACTTAATTTAATATGAAAAGACAATTATACCCCTATTCTTTAATGTTTCATTTTTAGTAAAAAGATAATTATACTTCTCTTTGTTGCTTGATTTTTCAGGTATAGCAATTAGACCTGTCAAATGGGTCATTCGGGTTGGGTCACTTCGGGTCCCGAGTAAAACGGGTTCCGGGTACATCCAGGTTGTCTCGAACCCGGGCTTGACCGAGTTTCGGGTCATTTTGGGTCGATTTTGGGTTTGTCAATTTTTTCCTTTTTAAATTAAAAAAATAATGATTTGATAATTGAAAAATTTTGCGAAAGAGGCACATTTTTTGGAGAAATTAGTGAAATGTCCACCTTTTTGGACAAATCAGCAAAATGTCCGCTATATATACTAATTCTCAACTTTTTTTTATTTTTATTTTTTATCCGATAGTTTCCCCCATCGTCTCTCCAAACTCTCTCTCCGCTCCCGATTGAAGGCGATGGAGGTCTCGATCTCTCCGGCGCCGGAGCCGTTGTCCGAGCGAGAGAGGGAGGGAGCGAGCGGCGGAGGGAGCAAGCGCCGGATCTGAGATCTCTTCCAGCGAGCGAGCGAGGCTGAGCAAGGGAGCGGGAGCATCGCCGGATATGAAACCTCCGGATCTCGCCAGATCTCGGATCTCCTCATCATCGATCTGATTCCAATCAGATCTGATTTCCATGGCTTCCTCTGTTGATTGCAATCGGATCTCGGATCCATGGCTTCCTCTGTTGATTGCAATCAGATCTCATCATCGATCTGATTTCCGTCGGCGGGATGAACATCTAGATATCGCACCAGATCTCGCACCATCACCGGTAGAATCGAAGAGGAGGAATCGAATAGGAAGAATCCTGTCGATCGCTCGGAATTCTCTGATTGTGGATTTCTTCCTTTCAGTTCCCGGAGTTCGCTTGAAGAATCGGAGGTATGTCTCTTTCACTCTTAATTTTGAAATTTGTGAAATCAAAATTGATAGTGTGCAGAGAATTTTGATTTTTGAGCTTGGAGGTGGTGTATTGGTTTCCCTTCCATTTTGTTCAATCATAAAACATCAAATCCTGTTCCTGATTAACTTGTATGCTGAAAAATCTGATTTCTATATTATGAAAAATATGATTTCTGTATAATTTGTTGAATCTTTAACTTTAATCTGTACATTCTATATTCTGATTTCTGTATATTCTAATTTCTGTATAATTTGTTGAATCCGAAAAATCTATAATTTGTATGCTGCTGAAAAATCTGTAATCTGTATGCTGCTGAAAAATCTGTATGCTTGAATCTGAAAAATCTATAATTTGTATGCTACTGAAAAATCTGTATGATTTTTGTATATTCTGATCTTTGTATGATATCTGCTGAAAAATCTGTATGCTCTTGAATTTTTATGATTTCTGTATATTCTGATTTCTGTCATTGTCATTAGGGAGTTAATTGAACAAATCTACTGTCAAGTGAAGGTAGCGTTGTGGTGCGGCGATTGTTACTGCTAAGGTACTTCTTTCTGCTCATTCTGTACTTATTGAGCATATAAAGTACATATAATGAGGCACCAATATTAATGTTATGCAGTTTCTTTAGAACAAGGTTGATGTGAAGCTTACTCGGACTGAAATTGGTGAACTTGCTAGTGTACTCATAAAGGGATTACATGTTGGCAAAAATCTTGTTTGCACTGAATGCCTTTGTTTGGAGCTATTCATTTGGTCGTGGAGTTATTGAGTTTCCTAGTCGCATGCTTGTAGCCTATTAGCTCAAATGAGAGAGCATTGTGCTCATCCACAAAGAGGTGGGTTCGAATCCCATGTAGGCAAATTGAATTGTGATTAAAATGTGCAATTTTAGTTTGAATTTTACTTTTTTAATGTTTGAATTGTGATTTTTTCTTGAATTGGTTTTGTACACTAGATGGATGTGTTTTTTTTATTTTGAAGTGTATATGGTGACACTAGGTGGTTAAGGCCCAAAGTAGTGTTGACACTGATATTAGTTACAAGTAGTGGTGACACTAGCCTTGTATTATTTTTTTTTTTTGAAGTGTATGTGGTGACATTAGGTGGTTAAGGGCCCAAAGTAGTGCTGACACTGATATTAGTTACAAGTAGTGGTGACACTGGCCTTGGATTTTTTTATTTTGAAGTGTATATGGTGACACTAAGTGGTTAAGGCCCAAAGTAGTGCTGACACTGATATTAGTTACAAGTAGTGGTGATACTAGCCTTGTATTTTTTTATTTTGAAGTGTTATGTTGCACAACATTGTCTTATTTTTGCTCAATAATAGATTATATTTGCACAATAATCGAAGAGTTGTGAAATTGCGCTCAATAGACTATGATTGTAGAACATGAGGAATTAATTGAAATTTTGATCAACATCATCTTATTTTTGCTCAACTATATGTTATTTTTGCACAACAATCGAGACTTGTGAAATTGTTCTCAACATGATCTTATTTTCTCTCAATATAATTTCATACTTTCTCAATACATTATTGCACACCATGCTCTTATTTTTGCTCATCAATACTTTATTTTTGCACAACATTCGAGACTTGTGAAATTGTGTCTCAACATGATCTTATTTTTTGTAAATATAATTTTATACTTTTTTAATAGATTATTACACAACATGATCTTATTTTTGCTCATGAATAGACAATAATTGCACAACATGGGGGATTGGTGAAATTTTGATCAACATCATCTTATTTTTCCTCGACTATATGTTATTTTTGCACAACAATCGAGACTTGTAAATTTGTTCTCAACATGATCTTATTTTTTCTCAATATAATTTCATACTTTTCTCAATAAAATATTGCATAACATGCTCTTATTTTTGCTCATCAATACTTTTTTTTGCACAACATTTAAGACTTGTGAAATTGTGTCTCAACATGATCCTACTTTTTGTAAATATAATTTTATACTTTTTTAATAGATTATTGCACAACATGGTCTTATTTTTTTCTCATCTATTAATAGACAATAATTGCACAACATGGGGGATTGGTGAAATTTTGCTCAACATCATCTTATTTTTGCTCAACTATAGGTTATTTTTGCACAACAATCGAGATTTGTGAATTTGTTTTCAACATGATCTTATTTTCTCTCAATATAATTTCATACTTTCTTAATAAATGATTGCACAACATGCTCTTATTTTTTTCTCATCAATACTTTATTTTTTCACAACATTCGAGACTTGTGAAATTGTGTCTCAACATGATCTTACTTTTTTTAAATATAATTTTATACTTTTTTAATAGATTATTGCACAACATCATCTTATTTTTGCTCAACTATAGGTTATTTTTGCACAACAATCGAGACTCTTAGTTTCTCTCAATATAATTTCATACTTTCTCAATAAATTATTGCACAACATGCTCTTATTTTTGCTCATCAATACTTTATTTTTGCACAACTAATGGTGAAAATTAGTGCTGACACTGATATTAGTTACAATTAGTGCTGACACTGATATTAGTTACAATTAGTGGTGAAAATTTGCTCAACATGTTGAGAATACCATGTTGAGAAGCAATACCATGTTGTTTCTTAACATAGTATTGTTTTTTTTAAGTAAACAATAATGATAAAATCTAAAATTTGATGAGTACCGATGACAGAATTGTGCTGACATATAAAAAAAATACACAAACTTGTCTTATTACATGATAAAACCTAAAATATTATTCTATAATATTGAATTAATGTTTAATATGGAACATAAATGTCTAAGATATAATCTTTCCTAGTAGTACTTTTATATAGTACTGATGACAGAATTGTGCTGACAACCTTATTTTGAATGCTTTATCCTTCTCTTGAACTCCCCTATTGAAATCTTTCTATTGCAGGGTGGTCTTCCTGCTCTCGAAAATCAGTAGGCGGTCCCTCTGTCGAGCAAAGAAGAAATCAATTAAACCATTGGAAATCAAGGCAAATGAAGAAAAGGAATGAACTAAAATAGGGATGTCAGACATACTAATAAGCTATCAAATATGAATTTCAGTTTCAAAGACCAAACATAATTAACTTGCCTCTGCACAGATAAGGAAATAACAGCGATGACAGCATAAACAGTTCAAATACAAGAATAGTGAATATGTAAATACAAGATGGAAGTGGGCAAATACAAGAAGAGAAAATTTGTGCCGAAGGAACAAATTTTCAGTAGCAACAAACATGATCATTAAATCAACTAGATGAATAGAATACCCCATTTATGAACACAAGCCTACAAAATTTGCACCTCTGGTACAAATTTTCTATGATTCAAGTGCAGTGTTGACATGAGCAATGAAAGTGTAATAAGGAATGTGTACTTCATTATATTGTCAAATGCAATAATGGATGCAACAGTGAGGAATGCATATCATTAAATCAACTAGATGAATAGAATACACCAGTTATGAACACAATCCTACAAAATTCGCACATCCGGTGCAAATTTTCTATGATTCAAGTGCAGTGATGACATGAGCAATCAACTATATGAATAAAATGCACCAGTTATAAACACAATCTACCAAAATTTGCACCTCCGGTGCAAGTTTTCTATGATTCAAATGCAGTGCTGACATGGAGCAATCAAAGTGTAATAAGGAATGTGGAGTTCATTTTATTGTCAAATGCAATAATGAATGCAAAATTGAGGAATGCATATCATTAAATCAACTAGATCAATAGTATAAGCACATTAATCATTTGGGATGTATTTGATCTAGATATAACAATGTTACATTTAAAGTGCAAGCACATTATTCGAATGAGCATAAAGAAGCATGGATTCAAAAGGAGACTTCAAAATCTCATCCAATACATCAAAAATGAAATAAAATTTACCAATGTAACATATTAACGAGCATACGTAAGCATAAACAAGCAGAAATTCGATTGGAGACTTGAAAATCACACACATATAGAAAAATTAAACGATCATAATCAGTAATTGATGCTTCAAAAATCAATCAAAATTTGCGCCTTTGGCGCAAATTTTGAGGCATTCCATGTAAGTAATCACTCGATTCGACTGTATTTCATAGAGATATAGCATAAATAAGCATAAACAAGCACATATTCGATTGGAGACTTGAAAATTACACACATATAACAAAAAACGATCAAATCAGTAATTGCTGCTTAAAATACAGGTTATGTGCAAAACATAAAACAACATATCAATCACAAACATAAAAAAACAAGGACAAGATTTCAGATTTCATTCAGCAATTGCAGCCATCACAAACAAAATCGATCGAAGTCGGAAGCAAAGATCGATCAGTCGGAAGCGAAAATCGAGTTCCTTATCAATCGATCTTCGATCGCTTGATAAGGAAAACTCGGCTTGTAAAAATACAATCACTCGACCTATTGGGCTATTTCATCAAACAGCTTATGTGCAAAACATAAAACAACATATCAATCACAGTTACATAAAACAACAAGGACAAGATTTCAGATTTCGTTCAGCAATTGCAACCATCACAAACAAAATCGAGTTCCTTATCAATCGATCGAAATCGATTGATAAGGAAATCAACAGGTAGAAGCTTCTTAGGCTCCTTTTACAGATCCAGAAGCTTGCTAGCGCCATTGCTAGTGATAGGAATCCACAGGCGGGAGCAGCGCCTTCGCTGCTCTTCTTCTCGCCTTTGTGCTTTTCAGGCTCCTTCTGCACACAAGAATCGGCAACAAAATCAACAAAATTAGCAACGAATCACTGGATTCCATTGCAGTAATCACTGGAGACTTCAAAATCGACTCCGACACTTCAAAAATCGAAGAAAATTTGCGCCAAAGGCGCAAATTTTCCATGAATTCAAGGCAGCATTGAGCAGTGCGATAATTCAGCATAATCGAATGCTGTTCTTACCTGATTCCGTAGAAGAGACGCCGAAATCGATGGTTTTGATGAGATCGAAGAGATGATCGGCAATATTTATGTGAAATCGTCGTTGAGAAGCGAGGGAGAGCGTGCGGAGACGGATAGCTGGAGGAGAGAGAAAAGCGCGTGGAGAGAGGGAGGAGGTTTATATTTAGGACATTTTACAAAATTGTCCCAAAACGTGGACATTTCGCAAATTAGGTCATATTTCGTGACTATTTCGCAAATTGCTCCTTGATAATTTTGGATAATTTTAAAATTCTACAATTAAATACATTTTTTAATAAATTCTAGTGCTTGTAATTATATACTATATCTGATCTAAAATATTTATTTTTATTATTTCTCGTAGTTTTTAATAAAATGTAATAATATATAAATATCAAAATTTTAAATAATTTTTTTTTAAAATTTGATATTTTAAATATTATTACATCTTATTAAAAACATTTGATTTTTATTATTTTACGTAATTTTTAATAAAATGTAATAATATATAAAATATCAAAATTTTAAATATTTTTTTATAAATAAGTTCATGTAATTAGTAATAAGCATAGAATTATTTTAATATTTTTTAGAACTTTTATCTTCTTTAAAAAAATCAAATACTATCGATCGGATGGAGTATTACACAATATAAATAAATATAAAAATTGCTTTGAAAATGAAAGATCAAGTGATTGTAATTATAAAATGTAATAAATTGGAATCTCCATAAACAAAATTAATCATATATAATTATAAATCAACCGGGTCAAGTGGGTAAATCGGTTCAAAATTACCGGGTCAATCGGGTCATCAGGTTGAAACCCAGATTACTCGGAAAATTTCCGGATTTTCGGGTATAATTGTCTTTTCATATTAAATTAAGTGAGGTTTAACAAGAAAATGGGTATGGGTGGTTAGTTGCAAACAACCTATATTTAATGGGTTGTTATTTGACAATTTTTTAATAAGGGGTGATTATTTGCAAACAACAATGAATAGTGGGTGGTTATTTGACAATTTTTGAATAAGGGGTGGTTATTTGCAAACAACAATGAATAGTGGGTGGTTTTATGCAGTTTTGCCAAAAAAATATCATTGGTTTATGATAAAACGCGATCATTTTTTCCCTTTTAAAATATATAATAAATGAAATATCCGCAAAAAAATAACTAAATAAAGATAGAAAATGCAATATAATAAACATAAAAGTCAATATTAGGGTTGTTAAATGAGCAGAGTAGCTCGATCTTGACTCAGGTTCTACTCAATAAAACTTCGAATCGAGCTTCATTTACTAAATGAGTTAAGCATGAGCACATTTTCAAACTTGATTCAAAGATCGGCTCAGGTCGAGTTAAGCTTGAATTTATAAAATTTTATTTAAGTTATTATGTTATGAGCAAGTAAGTTGCATAGTACTTGAAAGAACTCAACTCGAGCTCGTTCATTTACTAATTTCAGAACTCAATTGACTGCTTCTATAGATAACAAGCCCAATATGAGCTCAAGTTCAAATTTAGGCTCGATTTGAGCTCGACTCGTTTCTAAACGAGCTAAATATAATCAAGAAATACTAGACTTGTCTAAATCGAATAACAACCCTATTCAATATATAACTTGTTGCACCGTACTCTTAACATATAATAACATATAACCGATATAAAAAATTTAAACTTATGTAACTTATTATCTAATTGTCGAAATATTAGCATAACATTTCATTTTGAAGCTCTCGAGATGAATTATATATAGTATGTGAATATTAATTCAAGTAAAATATAAAAGCATTATATAGTCTATTGACATAAAATTAAAGTGATTAATATATCTTTACTTTTTAAACATTCATAACTTTTTATTCAGATGTTGGATTAGGGCGTATTATATATCAACACAAAGTTATCGACCAAAAGAATACACCTAGGTAGTGCGTCAAATGAAAAGGGGGACATATGACCTCCTAGACCCCCTTGGCTCCGCCACTAATTGTATTCATTTGTATGTAGATCATGGTGTTTCAAAATTCTTCGGCTCTGTCTGTTTAATCCAACCTTTTCTTTGTTTATCCGCGGAACAGACATAGAATTTTGGAACTGATGGCTAAGAACGAAAACCCAACCAGGATCGTACAAGGCCTTGTTTTCAACCGCCCATGTTGAGCTTCAGAACTACAACTAATTAGATAACTTGCGAGTTTGATTTTCAGGCGACGAACGAATATTTTTCTATTACTTAAAACACACTGAAGAGACGAACATATATTTCGTTGCTTGAACATCATTGAAGCGACCAATTTTGCTTTGCTTGTCCCTTAAATCAACTTAGATCTTTCATATTACTCCCTCCGTCTCAAAATTTATGTCATTTTAGCATTCTACACAAGTTTTAATAAAACACACACTCATCAATCAACATCATCATTCCACTAACTTTTTTAATAAATTTTATTGTTTTTAAATACCCACTACATTTTTTAACCAATCAAAATCTTTTAAAAAGTCAACAAGACACAAATCAATACAAATCATTACTATGCCCTACCTAGAAAACCTAATATGACATCTATTTTGATACTGTACAACCCAACCAGTCTAAAACGACATCTATTTCGAGACGGAGGGAGTACAACTTAAAGAGCCTGTATAGCATGTCCACTTTTTAATCTAACTTAAGATTAAAATCTTTTTTATATAAGTAATTAATGATTTGGTAAAGCCTAGTCTTTGCCAGACCACCAACTAATAGCATCCTGACAGATGTAGATACTAAACTCTCTATCCTGGAGCAACAACGACGTCGCAGTTGTCTTGAAGATCCTAGCAACACAGTCAACGCACTTGTTGGCTTCTCTGAAGATGTGGTGAAATTCCACCTCCTCGAACTATCGTAACATGAAGAAAATATCTGTAATCAGGATCTCAATCTTCCAAGGACAAAACTAGGAACCTTTGAAGGCGTTGATGATGGTTAGGCTATTGCCTTCAATCTGCAGTCGTAATCGTCCAAATCCCTTACTTTTAGAAGTCTCATTGAGTCCCAAAGCTTTCGAGAAAAGCGCACTCTTCAGACAAATTTGTGCCCCTCTAATAAGGCTAAAAATGGGGCGCGGGTATCCATTTCACCCGCTCCACCCGCACCACATTTGCGGGCAAAAACCCGCAAAAAGCGGGTGATGGATGATGCGGATAATGGGTGAGAACGGTAACAGGGTGGGTATGGATGATGATTTTTCATCTAGTACCTGCTTTAATAACCCGCCCCATATCCCGCCCAATTAACCCGCATCAATAATCACCCAATAAGAATTCAATAACCCAATTAAACACATTATTTTACTTTTCTAACCCTTAGAAATCCCCATAAATTTCTTTATTTTACTATCATTTTCTCACGTTGATTTTATATTGTGCTTTTATATTTGGGTTTATATGGGTAGTAGATTCCATAGTTAATTTGAAAATTAGATTATGTAATTAATCCGAAAATGTTTCTATATTGTGTTTATATTGTTATTAGCTAATTTGAAATGCTTCTATATTGTGTTCTTATTGAAGATATTCCCGTCTTTTTTTTTATTTTCTAAGTTATGTATTTTTTATTTTACAAGTTGGGTATTTTCCACGTATCGTTGAACTCGAACTTGATATGCTAGGATGTGTTTTTAAGGTGTATATTTCATATAATGTTTGAAAATAAAAATGTTTAGTTTGTCTTATTAGATATCCAATAATCACCCGCTCTACCTGCTCACCTGCATGGGTTAGATGCAGGTGAAGGATTTGCGGGTGACAGAGCAAGACGAGTGAAGGTTGAGATTTTCATCCATAATCCGCCCCATTTCCACCCATACCCTCCAATATCTATTTGTTCTCCTTAATGGTCGCGAATGATATCCTCCACCGCGGAAATTCTAGTGTCTCTACTCCTACCATAAAAAATAATTTGTTTGCTTGCGGAAATTAAATACACTACAAATAGGGTTTAGAGCATCACGTTCATATATGTGATGCCCTAAACCCTAATTCGCCTTTGATTTCTAGTGTATACATGTACGTTGATTCGGACATGGTACCTCATCAATAAGTACGTATATCTGCTTAATCTGGATTTGTGGTGTATTACCAATTTTATTATTTGTTATTTTTTTGACCAATTAAAAAGAGAAAATTTGCTCAAATATCACCACAACCTAATCTTATTAAGTTAATAGCATATTAACTTATAGAATATGCCGTTCTAACACCATATGAGCATTTATTAACCCCTTAGCAGCTCATTTACTCTCATTCCCCTTCTCCCCAGAAATCTGCCGTTGTGACACTCTCTCTCAGGTGATGATGGCTCTTCATCTTCTTCCTCGATTCTCCTCCTTCCAGTTCTTTTTATACCTTTATCTTTAGCGGAATCTGTCATCTCCTTCTCTAACTGTTCTTCGTTTGCTCGTTTTGTCTGATTTCGTAGTCGTTTCTGGCATCGCCTTTTAGCTGTGGTGTTGATCGCCCATTGTCGTCTCAAATGGAAGGTTCTCCGGGTATATATCCATTTATTAAAGTTGTTTTCGTTTAAACCTACATTGTCTTCGTACTCTGCATTCGATTTTTATGTTGATTTTTTGGTTTCGAGTGTTTTAGGTTTTTTAGTCCGGGTTAGGGTTTTGAAATTGGTTGTTTATGTGGCCATATCTTGTACGTTTTGGCTCATTTCTGTGTTTGATGCCAGTTAGTAGCTTGTATTTGTCTTGATTCAACCTATTTGTGTCCACGTTAGGTGACACTGTTGTTGCTTCCTTCTGTGGATTTGTTATTTACTGAGAGATTAGGTGTTGAGCTTTTAGTTGTGTGTATTATTCAATTTTGGTGTGTGATTCCAGATTGTTGTTATCTATGTCTGTATATATTTGTCGTTTTTGTGTTGTTGTTGATTTTTTGTTTTGTTGCTTGAATACATAGAAGGAATCATTGATGTTTGTTGTCCATTTTCAAAGTCGAAAAATGAACTGGTGTTTGATGACATTCACTGCATTTAGTTGTCTTTTGTGTATGAGGGTTGGTGACACCTAGTTGTTATTGACATGAGGTGACATCTTGCTTCATGTAATGGTCCCAACCAGATGACACCTTATTAGCTTTGTTGTGTTAAAGACATTGGTTGCATTTACTTGTAGTTGTGCGCAGATATATGTTTTTTTGTCCATGTAGTTGTTATTGATGTTGGCCCCACTCTGTCCTTATGTATTTTGGATGAAATAATGGTCCTCTTACAAATTGATTGCATTTACTGATACTCTGCTATTTGTATGGCTGATTCCAGCTCTCATGCTTACTAATGGTGATGACAGTAGGGACTTGTCTTATCCGGTTTGTTACTTCCCTTCCTTTTCTTTTTTCTTTCACTTTGTGTATTTTCTTGTTGTTTGATGCTTTTATTTTTATTCAGGGGATTATAATAGTTGTTTGTTATATGTAGGTGTTTGAGTATGTTCGTCCAAATCGTCATACTTATCATGGGAAGTATAATCTATACTCTCGGGTTGATGTGCTTCCTATTATAGAGAAGGAATTGTCTGCTTCTGATTGGTCATCTTTGTCGTCTTCTTTTCTTCGTCGTATTATCTGGTTTAGTAATAATATGAGACTATCCCAACAGCTTTTGAATCATTTCATCATTAATGAACTTAAAACCTCAAAAATTCGGGAGATGTGGTTTAAATTGGAATCATCCCATCCGTGTCGGTTTTCCCTGTCTGAGTTTGCGGCTGTAACTGGCCTGAAATGTCAGTCTGATCACCCTGTTGCCATCCCTTCTGTTAGTACCAAATCTGTTTTGGGTGTAACCAAAATTAAGTTTGATGCCTTGGTAGTTCTTTTCCTTAAAACACCCAAAAATTCTCCAAAGAAGCTTCTCATTGAATATATACTGATTATTGATGGGATATCTTTACCCCATAGGGATAAAGTTGTTAGGGATGAGGTTGTTGCACTTGCTTCTGATCTTAGTCGTTTAAACGATTATCCATTGGGTAGATTAGTGTACGTAGATACTATCACATCCTTGATGAAGGTCAATCGTTTCTCTAAGCTTTCTAAGAAGACTTCCAAGAAGTCTAGTAAGGAGAAAGTTCCCAAGGCAAGGTCTGGCTATAATCTGTTAGGATTTCCACTAGCTTTGCAGGTTTGTCCTCTATTTCAATCTCTCCCTCTATTTTTTCCATGAATTTAATATATTCTGTTTTCTTCACTTTGTATAAGTTTTCTTACATTTGGCTGTCTTGTGTTGTTTTTTATCCTAGGTTTGGATCTTGGAGGCTTTTCCCAAGGTCCCAGGCATCATCAACTGCACCTATGTGCCAGATGACAACGATAGATCTTTTGTGAAATGGTCGTTGCCAACCTCTAAGAACATCACTGCTCGGATTATTGAGCGTGGGTTTTCTAACACTCGAATGGTATTGTTTATCTTTGTTCATTCTTTTGTTCCAGTTTCATGTTCTTTTTATTTATTATCTATTTTTACCTTGATTTCATATGTTTATTAGGTTGTTTACTATGGCATCCTGACATTTTTGTTTTCTTTGTGCATTTTGAAGGATACTATCTATCCCACCTATGGTGAGTATTTGGACTCCCCGTTGATGTGTCTATTGGGTGAGAAAAAGGACCCAAAGGTTGATGCATATCTTGAGTGGCTGACTCAAAAGGCATCTGGACGGGCACCTATCCCTGCAGCTGAACCCATTGTCGATCTCACTTTGCCAAGCACTGACTCCCCTGGATATTTTGATCAAGTGGTTCCGTCTGCAACTCATAATATGGTTGTTCTCTCTCCTCATTCTGTAGATACACGCACGCGATCTAAGATGTCGTCTCCTCCTATTGCGCTTGTATTGCCGGGTCCATCTAGAAAGCGGAAGAGCTCTATGTCCCCTGCTCTTGTATCTGACCAACAGCCTGATACCTCTTCTGATGTGCTTCAATTGGCTAGTCCATCTAGGAAGCGGAAGACTTCGATGTCTCCTTCCGTTGTTGCTGGCCGACCACATACAGATTTTGTTGCTAATGCTGTAGCACCCAAAAGTGTGTCTGATATAGAGAGACCTGGATCAAATCAGTCTCCTCCAAAGGTTACTTGTCATAGCAAGAAACTTAGTTTCAAGCATGCAATTGCTGCTGCTAAGTTGAAGGAGGTTGCTTCCGCTAAGTTGAATGAGATGCCATCTGCTAAGTTGAATGAGGTTGTTTCTACTGGTGTTGATGGATCAATTGGAGGCGTTCCAGTGTTTGAAGATGATGAGTTGGAGAATAACAGAGATGAAGTTCACTCTGGTGAGAAGGATATTGGTGTTGGGACCTCTGGAATTACACGGCAGTTGGAGCTTATTGGGGAATGTGTTATGCGGGCTGAGGCGAGAGTTCTGACAGTGAAATCTGCGGTCAATGCCATGTATTCCAAGTGTGATTGTGTCCAATCCGGGTTTGATTCCTTACACTCCAAGTGTGATTCCCTAACTGCTAATGTCGATTCCCTCCATGCCAAGCATGCTGCCCTTGAATCCAAGCTTGACCTTATCATATCACTTCTCCAGTCCAACCATGGTGTGTCTGGTGTGTCCAAGACACCATTTACTGTTAAGTCTGCTGATATTGATGGTGATATTGTGGATTCGAAGCTTCAATCCCCTGATAATGAGCCTACCTCACAAAACTCCCCCTCTCCACAGCCCTCTGATCTTCCCAATATTAAACCTTCTCCCAAGCCTAAGGTCTTAGTTGCTCCGACTAGATGATCTACTAGGGTTGGCAGAGTTGCTGCTTCCTTGGGGTCTCCGTACACTCGAGGTTTGAAGAAGCGCGCAATTCCAAAGAGGCCTAAGCATTCGTACTTTGAAGTGGAAGACCGAAAACAGTTTTATGATTGGCTTAATTCTGATGAGTAAGTGGTTCCATCTTCTTTCATTTTTACATGTTTTTATCCTTTGTTTTCAACCCATATAACTGTAGTGATTTATCCTTTGTGTTTTTTTTGTTGGTTAGGGATGATTGTCCTCAGATTGAGGGCAATGAGATGTTGATGGACAAGGCATTCTTCTCTGAACTTGTTGGGAAGCATCAGTGGCTTCGCGATGATGTATGTATAATTTATTATAACATTTTTCATTTTTTTCTGTTTGTTTTCTTTTTATTTATATAATAACTGTCATCAATATTTGTGTGTGTTTAGCATATAGGAGAGGCATTGTCTCACTTTAGGAAGTATATTGCTGATAATGGTGATAAATATGGTGCGATTGTGATATTGGATTGGGTGTGGTCTGCAAAGTTCACCCAAGGGTTATTTAGGCGATACAAGAAGGAATCAATGCCTTTTACCTCGGGTTTTTTTGGTTATGTTCATGGGCTGTTGCCAAGATTTTGTGGGAAGTCTTGGGTTTCCGCAACGACTGTATATGCACCTTTTAACCTCCAAAACAAACACTGGGTGGCTTTGCAAATTGACTTGATTCAAGGGAAGGTGAACGTGTGCGATTCCAGCTTGTTTTTGTACGACGAGTTGCGGCTGAAGGTACATCTTGAACCTCTCTGTGTTATGCTTCCTGCAATCTTGAAAGAATCAGGCCGGTTTTCACATTTGGGAGGAAGCCTTGATTCTCCATTCAAAGTCGAGAGATTCCGTGACCTCCCACAGAACAGTGATGGGTATGTGCATTTGTTGTTTGATAAATTCACCTAACCTTTTATTCTTTTATTCTCATGTGTACTGGTGTTGTTTCTGTTGATGCCACATCTAATGATTTGAAAATTTTGTGTGATTTAGTGGTAGATGTGGCGTATACACTATCAAAGCCATTGAAGAGTTAGCATTTGGTCAGAATATATATGCATTTGATGATGACCACGTTCAAGCATACCGTGAGAAGCTGGCTATCGAGCTTTACAAGAAGTGTTGGACTGTGTGTCCTTTGTAGTCTCTTTTATCTGATGTTATTTGTCTTTTTGTACTCGTACTTGCGGCTATT
Source organism: Persicaria tinctoria (assembly GCA_037127255.1). Lineage (NCBI taxonomy): Eukaryota > Viridiplantae > Streptophyta > Magnoliopsida > Caryophyllales > Polygonaceae > Persicaria > Persicaria tinctoria. Next base: position 52,903,567 of record JBANSL010000009.1, on the reverse strand, counting down.
ATAAGTAGTGTAGAGCTTGCATGCTCTGATTTTGTACCCACTGTGTATCTAGGTGACATTACTTAGGACTTGATTACCCAACACCACTTAGTCCTTAGAGCTTGTACGCTCTCATTTTGCCCTTATGACAGCTTTGCGTATTTTAATGTATCTATCACTTGTTCGGGTTGTTAAGAACTATTGGTTAGACATTGTATGCTCTATTTTCAATCAGAAATCTAACTTGGTCTACAATTTCCGCTCTCTGTTATTGCATTTGCCTTGTGGAATCAATATGACAACGCCTTATTTTGGTCAAAATATCAGTCCATCAAGTTGTGTTACAACCTGAGCTGCTAATCTACTCTCTTTATCTGTCAATGTGTATCAGATGCCAACAAGAAATTTTTAACCTCATATTCACCTTAACATATGCATTCATTAATAAGTTTAAATCGTATAAATCCATATAAATCCTATGAATATATGCCAAAAAACACTGTCACCGTGCATCAACTATGATCTTATTATATTGTCCTATATTCAAATATAAATTCTAGAGACTTGACAAAATGATATGTAATTTCCTATAATAATTCATGCTTCATCCTCTATGTATGAGCTGATCGATGCTTTGACGGGGCATGTTATCTTGTTATGGCCTTTCTCCCCGCAAGTGCCACACTTGTATGTGACGCTCCTCTTCTTCCGTTCCCCAAACGACGGAATCCTGCATTTTTTTGGCCTCCCACTCTTCTTCCGGACTGTTGGAGGAAGATATTTGATGTTTCTTATTTCGTCTGGGATGTACCAGTTGTCCTCACAAGGCACCGGGTATATGGTTTCTTGGTATGCAAAGCACCAAGACTGATTCTTGTAGTATTCACTTACAAAATCAGTTATATTTAGCTTCATCCGCTGAATTGCAGCAATAGCATGGACACAGGGCATATGATCGACATCAAAGACTCTGCAGCTGCATGTCCTTCGCCCCAGATCAACCACTCCTGTAAATTTCCCCCCATCTACTTGAAATTCTCTCTCATTCAACACCTTCACATCATACCTTCCTGACCGTTCATACCTTGATTGTAAAATCTCTTTCACTTTAGGGGGCAAATCAGTGTTCTTTGAAGCTGCTTCTCTATGCTCAGTGAACCAGTCTGCCATTTTGTTTCTGATATACTGAAACAGTGCAACAATGGGGTATCCTCGAGCTTCTTTCAATATTGCATTGATACACTCTGCATTATTTGTGGTCATAATATTGTACCTGTCCCCCTTGAAGTGTGCCCTTGCCCATTTCTGAAAATCTGCGTCCTCCAGGTATTTGCCAATCTCCTTGTTGATGTTGCATATGCTTTGGAAGTTGCTCTCAAATTCACTTAGTGTGTAGCTTTCTGATGCTCTGGTGACAAAATGGTTTACCCCTCGGTTTTTGAATCTTGCCTTTATATTCTGTTTCAAATGTCGTGTGCATATCACATGCTTTGCTGAAGTGTATACTTCATTCACTGCTTTGCTGATGCTCGGGTGCCTATCAGATGCAAATACTAGCTCATTTGAGTCCGGTATCATGAGAGCCAATCTCTGGATGAACCACTTCCATGCATTGTCGTTCTCTGAGTCCGCCACTCCAAATGCTATAGGGTACACATGCCTGTTAGCATCCTGTGCGGTTGCTGAGATTAGAACCCCTCGGTATTTTCCATGTAAAAACGCAGCATCCACCATGATAACCTATATAATGCATATTACATATGTTACATTATGTTAATTATAAAATGTTTATTATACCAAATTATAGAGTTCTTACCTTTCTCATTGCTTGGAATCCCTTAATGGAAGCTCCGAATGACAAGAATGCATACTTGAATCTGCTATACCCATCAATCTCAAGGCATGCATAGGTACCTGGATTTACTTGCTGCATAATGTGGAAGTAGGAAGGCAACATTTCATAGTTTCCCTCTGGAGTCCCTCTTATCATGTTTTGTGCTTCCTCTTTTGCTTTCCAAGCCTTCCAGTAGCTCACATCTTGCCTAAATTCCTTTTGCATTGCATTCTTAATCTGTAATGCATCTGGCCCTTTTGTCACCCCTTCATACCTTCATTCATTACACATATTAAGTAAGCTTTATCTTGTGTATAGGTACATGCAAGCAAATTTGCATAAAATTTATAAATTTTGTAGCCAAACTTAGACATAACTTCCTTTTTTTCACCTATTACAGTGGGTACTGCATTAAATGTGTTGTTCAGTCACAACTATATTAGATATTTGAAGACAGATATGTAGTAAATAACATGATTTTTTATAGATTATACCTGATCTTCATCTTTTCTGCTATAGCTTGGTATGATAGCTTACGTCGGTCCTTACACCTAGCCGAGAATGAACATGTGTGCTCTTCGTTCATCCTTCTTACTTCAAAGTAGCTTGAATTCTTCAAACATGTAGCTAGCATTGTCCACTTGCATTCAGCATCAATACACACAACCTTGTACTTTTTTGTTGTTGATCTATCTACTCGGAACTGGAAGTTCTCTTTAATTGCCATGTTATCCACTGCATTCCTTAGTTGATATTTTGACTCAAAAATCTGCCCAACATTAATGAAATCGAGCTCGTCTATCTCATTCTCACTGATGCCTTCATTCTGATAGCCGTCATTGTATTCTCCTGTCTCTTCATCTGCAGCACTAGTAGTAGCAAGAGCCAAGGTGCCATCAACACTTGTACCTTGAATGCAATCATCCGAATCTGTCACCACACTTGTGTGTTGAACTGAAGTTGTTATATGATTCCCATTCATCCTTTTCCTTGCTACTACATTCAACGGCAATGACCATTCTAGTTGAGGTGAATCATTTATATCCATGAAAGTCCTTAGATCGTCATCTTTGCTGATTATGAACGGATCTTTCAACTTTTGCAAAGGATGCAAGTGGCTTAACTTAACCTCATATGTACCTAGGCAAATATCGAATCTACTACCAATCATCTCTGTCAATGCTTGCAATTCAATATCATGGTTGATGACAAAAGCCTTAGATACAATCTCACCAACATACTCGCAATACCCATTTGTCATCCTCAACTCTCCTCCAAAACAGACTTTCAGAATCTTCAACTCCATATTTCAGTACCTGTTTGCAATGAATTCAGAGATTCCAATGTCACAACAAACCCTAGATTTTGGATTCAACATCAAATTATCTAGCTAGCCACACAGATCCACAAGTCTATATCCTATTACCATCCACAGTCAGAGCCCAGATGACAAATTACTCTATATCGTTTCACATCAATTAACCCCTAGGCTATTGAATTGATAAATTAGATTTGCAATTCATAGTCAGACATTCAAATTGAGGTTGCAAAGGTATGCGACACACCTTGATTCCTACTCTGCGTGTATTGTATTGGCTCCAGATATCTCGCAATTGATTCCCGCGTCTTCAGATTCCCTTGACACTGGTGCACGCAATCTACTCCTTTATGCGTTGATTCCTTACAATGGATGCCCGATTCCGGAATTCTGTGCAGCTTGGCTATGGCTTTTTCATCGAAATATCCAGAGATGGAAATTCGAGGTGGACTCAGACGATGAATTAACGTGTTGGATTGGTATTGAATTTCGGTTTTCCCCCCAGGAATTTGGTGATGGACGCTTGATTCCAGGCCTTCAGTCGCCAGATCTGGTTGGTTTTCCGATCTCCATCGCCGCAACTTTGAAGAAGCTTTTGAAGCTTCCGTCTATATGAAATTGAGTTAGATGGGGGCCACGCGCGCGTGAGATTGTGTATTGTATGAGGGGTGTTATGCTACCTAATTAATTTTAGTGGGCTGCTATATAGCTAATTCCACCTTCGTAATAAGCCAGATGCCAAAAAAACCCAATTAAAAATAATGGATATAATAGCATTTTAGTACGGAGTATTTCACTAGAGTTTAATCAGTTTATAATCCCACATCCCACCGCCGACCGGCATCGTAGATTCGTAGCCGGCGCCGGAGACGAAGACTCCCTTGCTTTTCAGTGATTATGGTCTCCTCTCTCATTCAACGCTAGTGTCTTCGCGGGTTGACCGGTCAACTGCTACTCCTTCTCAGGTTTATTTATTTATTTATTTATTTGGCAAAGCCACTAGGTTCTTGATTCATAATGATCGGTGTTTGTGCTTCGGTTGGTGAAAATGTAACGATTTTGTGATATTTCGTTCTTCCGGGGAGCGTATTTGTGGCCAATGTGCGATTTTCCAATGTAGCCTACCAACTGTTCGATGAAATTCCACTCACAGTTGCCACCTTATGGGAACTTGTAAGATCTTGAAACCGTAATCGAGTTCTGACTGGTCTAGTTATTTGAAATCCCACTCACAGTTGCCTTGATTACAATCGAATTCCGGAGTTCTGCCTGGTTTAGTTATTTGAAAGTTGAAACTTTGATAGAATGCAAGTTTTGAATGCATAGCTGATGACTTTAATTTCACGCATTCCTTCATCACTTGGAAAGATCAAATTTTCTCACTACACATAAATGGAAAGCTATGTTAAAAACATCATTCATCAGTAAAAACATACAACAACATACCTAAGAAGTTGATGCCACCCAGCTAAATTAGTGATTTACTCTTTCCGATGCTTGCAGGGTACCTAAGAGGTCATATGCATTTGTGAAGAAGCCCATTCAAGCAATGGTAATTGCTGTGAAATGGTATAGTTGAGTTGTTTCCTGATCAAGTGCGTTAAGCACTTCTAGTTGCACCACAATGGAGGGGGATGTGCCATTTATTTAAACACAACCACACACAGTGATTCCTTGTTGCGTCTACAAGAGCATATAGTCCTTCGAGGTAAAGTCCTCTTCCCTATAAAACACTTTGATTCTGTTTGATCAATACCATTATCTTATTGGATCGTTTTATTATCATACTCCGTATTACTGAAGTTGGTTAACTGTTAGTAAGCCTGATACTAGCTGTGATGGTTTCGTAAGAGACAGCCTTCTACCTAATGGACTAATGGTGATATTTGACTATGAAATTTTAGTTGGTTGATGGTTCAACTATATAAAAAACTATCCTCCATGCTTTAAGTTATACTTTTAATGTCGAATAGTGTGCAAGTTTAGGAAAAATATCATTTTTTAATTGACATTAGGTAAATTGCTATGTCAGATAAATATCTTAATGCTCTTTAGGAAATTCAGAAATATTTCGTATATCAGCAAAACTTGACTTTATTTATAGGTTGATTTGTATGTTGACTGTCTTTGGTAGTTTGGTTTCCTTTTTATAAAAACAGTTCTTTTTATTTATTTTTTGGTGTTGCTTATCAATTGTATTCAATCAGTCTCAAGTCAATCCCTAAGTCATCTCTTCCATCCATGTCACTGTGTTTCCCAGTCCTACTCTTTCAATTCAATCCAGACTTTTCTTTGTTTTATCTGCTGAACAGAACAGAAAGTTTGATTCTAACGGCTAAGAACAAAGCCAAACCAGGTTCTTGCGCACTCAATATATTTAGTAAATAAGACGAAGCAAACAATTAAAGTTTAATCACCAATGAAACAAAGTGGTTAAAAAAGGGCCAACGAAGCCAAATTGATCACAATGACAAGCACTTTGTAAGACTCCATCACACAAAATCCACAAATAGTGCATCATTTACATCGGGCTTGAGCATCATGAAGGTGCTCAAGCCTTTTTCTTGTTCCTCGACCTCTCTTGAAGCCTCTTCCAGTGACTTGCCATTTGGGCTTAATTAAGAACTGTGGAAGTGCAGAGCTAGGATGCCCATCAGAAGTTTATAACACTGAGCAGAATGAGATAATTCTTCTTCCTAATTCAGTAGGATACTCAGCCTCCCTTTTTTTAGGGTCCTGTCTTGTGAGTCATAAGAATCTGAAAACACCCACAATAGCCCCGGCCTTCCCAGCTGCCGCCTATATACCGTGACAAGTGAACTTAAGTCTGGAAGGTTATACCTCAGCAGGCACCATAGAGGTGGTGGCATTGGGCCCAGAGTTGGCGAAGAAGAAGATGATAGACTGATAACAAACATAAAGACAGTAATCAAGAAGACTCCTATCATTTGGGTCTACTGCCTTACAATAATATCGATGAAAGCCACAGTATACCAGTTCCCTGAGACCGTGCCGTAAAATGCAATCTTGTGCCCTAGTGAGCTAGTAGACCTCACATGATGCCACTCATCTGGGTAGATGGAGGGAGCGAACCGATACCAGTAAACAAATCCTTTTGGAAAAAGGTTTTGGCTGTGTAATGCACACCATCAAGTGGAAACCATGTACTACTTGTTTCTCACAACAGAATGCTATATAGATTTTGAGGAATTCCGATTAAAAGGACCAAACTTTTGTCTGCCATCTCGGAAGATCTCCTCCAGTTTATCCTCCACAGCTTGACACTTGATGTTCTAGACCTTGGGCATGTCTTCACCTGCCTTCTTGACATTGTTAGCCCTCTAGGCAGTGTCCATTGCTATCTCAGGCATTCGCATGTGCCTGTAGTCAGTGAAAGCCCTCCAAACATCACGACTTAAAGCCAGATGTAGTTGGCTTCTGATGTAAGTGACCCCACTGGATCTTGTTTGAAAGTGCATCGGTACTTGTACTCAAATCCCTCATAGCCCATCTTTTATCCTAGCCATCCAAATAACAGTTGGCGAGCTAGAGTCCCACCAAGCACCACACCACTTTCTGCAGCTATGACATCAATGGGTAAGTTTCCAGGCCTGGTGGCATCTGGTTTATTTAGAGTAGTATATAGGTTTCTGAGCAGTTTGATGACCAAACAAATGCTAAACGAGTCTTAAACTAGAGTGAAGAAACCCATCCCAGCTATGATAATAGATGCGAAGTGCTACAGTTTGAGTCTTCGACATGTCAAGTGTGGTGAGAACATGCAAAGTCTTAGCCATGGCCCATGGTTGAATACTCTTTGCCAGTATTGCTAGAGGAATTCCTGCACGATCAGTAGACAGTTGTGAGATAAGATCACCTTCCTGAAGATATGGTTAGGGACTTTGTTCAACACAAACAGATGAACACCAAATACTCACTTGACCCAACTCTTAGCCCTAGGCAAATTGATCAGAACTGCAATGACTCATTGACTCACCATTTGTTCTCAACTACAGCCATCCTTAAAAAATGGCCACGACGCAAGTGCTGTCAAAATGGTGGATTTGGTGGCTGGCAAGATTCCTGGGTGCCATTTATTCAATTGATTGAGGAGAGAAGCAGATGTGACAAGCATTTTGGTGACATTGTAAGAAAATTTATGATTCTGTAGCGTTTTCATTGAGGAGTATGTCTGTAATTTGAAACACAAGGTTACCTGCCAGACTGAAGCCTTTTGAGGGGAAATTGATCATGTTGGACCTAGGATTTGATAGCGAGCTGTTTGCATATACATCCTTTCTGCCTCCTTTAAAGAGGAAAAATCAAGCTAAGGAAAAAGGATACCCAAAGAACTTTGCATTGATTGTGCCTTTTACAAGGTCAAACTCCAAGATGAGACCTGTATTAGAGAACAGCCAATGTTATAGGAGTGTAGTACTATTATTCCAGTTGCATAAACATTGGCCTGTCCGAAGCTATGAATGAAAAATGATCAAATGATGCTGTGCTCTTTCCTACCATTGGATGTCTGATCATCTTCTTGAATCTTAAATTTGTACAGATCATGGGGCAGTTGGGAGTCAAACCTATAATCTCGTGTTGTGAACCTATAATTAATTTATACTAGAAAATTTCTTATTCCTTGGCGATTCTGATACACGCAGACTACCACAATTTCAAATTATTCATCATGCTGACCACTTTATTTTGTTGGCAGTGACATCTTGAAGAAACTAAGAATGGGTTATCTTCCAGAACAGGAATTAAGAAATATATATACAAGGGAAAAGGATATGATAGTGATATTTAAAAATAATAAACAATGATGCATTGCAGACACAGTCAGAATATATAGCTCCTGATGAAGTTTTTATAGGAACACAGAAAGAACTTTTCTTATAAGAACAAAAAATGTTACAAATAACTCATAAATACAATCCACAATTAAACTGAACTGATTGCAAAGGATACAAAAACTGAAACAGAAGAAAGCATAAACTTGGAACAAATTACATGTATATGTTAGCAAGCAATAACAGATCCACAAATATGCATTGCAGCAGGACAAGAAAAATGAGACGACGGTGTTGAAACTTGCAATGCTTGATGAAAATCCAAACTCTCTTTTAGTTGGCAGCAATGTAGTTTTATTTTTCAATGCTTTCAGGCTCATCCTCATTGGCTGCTTCTTCAAGTGACTTGCCCTTGGATTCTGGCAACACAAAGGTAAACAGCATACCTATGAAATTGAGCACCCCAAGCACAATAAGTGATTTGCTCTTCCCGATTCCAGCAGGGTACCCGGCATCTCTCTTGGCCTGGTCTTTTTCTTGTGACAGGTACAAGAAGCCGAAGGATCCAACAATGGCTCCTGCCTTACCTGCTGCTGCAGAAATACCATGGCAAGTAGACCTGAGCCTAGCTGGGAAGATTTCAGCCGGAATGACGAATGTTGTAGCATTAGGACCGAAGTTGGCGAAGAAGAAGGTTAGGGAGTACATGATAATGAACCCAATTCTGTTTTCCTTCATCTGCCAGTGGGTGTATGGGATACCCAGAGCAAGCATAAACACGCTCATGAAGAAGAAACCCATTACCTGAATCCAGAACCTTCCAATGATATCAATGAAAGCAACAGTGAACCAATACCCTGGTACTGTGCCACAAAGTGCAATTAAGGTCTGTGCCCTTGAAACCTTCCAGACTTCTGAAATGGCACTCATATCTGAAGCAGAAGGGATCCAACCAATTGAGGTGAAGATATCCTTCTGGAACAGGTTTTGACTGTAGAAGGCAATATCCAGGAGGAACCATGTGCTGGTGGTTCCTAGCAGTCGAATCCCATAGACCTGAACAAACCTCCAAGTGAACAGGCCAAAGTTTTGACGATCATCTTGTGTAATTACCTCTAGTTTCTCCTGTTCGGCTTGGATTTCAACTTGCAAGACTTTTGACATGTCTTCAGCTGCTCTTTTACCATCCTTGGCGACCAAGGCAGTGTACCTTGCTGTTTCTGGCATCTGCATACGCCAGTAATATGTGAGCCCAGCCGGAACAGCACCAAACATCAATATTATACGCCATATATAATCGGCCTCTGGTGTAAGAGAAAGAGCTTTATTCTCGTTGAAAGTGGGAGGATGGAACTTGCTTTGGAATCCTGCAGAGACTATCAGAGAAAAGATACCACTGGTCAAGATACCAACTCCTTGCATGGCAAACACAGCAGCGATGAAGGCCCCACGAGTCTTCTTGTTTGCATACTCAGACATAATTGTGGCTGACAGGGGGTAATCACCTCCAATCCCAAAACCTAACCAAAACCTGAAGAAGCATAGGGTGGTCATAACAGCCTTTGGGGAGTGACTGAAGGACAGACCGGAGGCAATAGAGGTGACAACCATGACAACCAAGGTGAGACCATAGACTGTCTTCCTTCCCATTTTGTCACCGAGCCAACCGAAAAACAGTTGCCCTGCTAGGGTCCCACAGAGGGCAACTCCTGTAACTGCAGCATTCACATTTATGGGCAAGCTTCCTGGTTTTTTGGGGTCAGGAAGTGTGTAATACAGACGCCCCAGGAGCTTTGTCACGAGGGAGATACTGAACAAGTCGTATGCATCTGTGAAGAACCCCATTCCAGCAATGACAATTGCTGTGAAATGGTATAGCTGGGTTTTTGCCTGATCAAGGGCATGGAGCACTTCTAGTTGTGGCATGGTTAACTCTTCTTATGATCTATCCTCAAATCTCCTGAAAAAGTGTCCAAAGAAATGGTGACAAGTAGTTAGTGTGTTGTGGTTCCTTATTTATGATATTAGGCTAACTACACAAGAGAAGCAGCTCAACTTTCTTTGTTCAAAAAGGCCAAGGATAGATGTATCAAACTGCTTACAAAAGGAGGTCATAAGTGCTCAAAAACATGAACATGCAGGTTATGTGTGTTGCCAATCAAGGGGCTCATCATGTTAATTGTGAGTGTTCTCTCTTTTATGTACATGTATTTTTCTATTCTGTTTCTAGATGATTTGTTTGCCAACATGAAATGAAAAAGAGAATCATGAAATCATGAATGGTGAAATGAGCAAGCAAAACTTCTGAAGAATTTAGAATTCTGCTGCATAAATAAAACCTATGTTACAGCAGGTGCTTGTAATGATGTAGAATATATACAGTATTTTCCACTAAACATACAATTTGTTCATTTGAATCATTTTCAATCTTAATACATGTACCTTCAACCTTTTACAGAAATTTCCTAAATTTATATTTGTGAACACATTATCTTATGATTCTTGTCTGTGATTAGTGGGAGAAGGTATGTAAAATGCTTTATGTTCATACTTTTCTTCCATATCATGTAACCATTACAAGAGATGTGGGAAATGAAATGATGGTTGTAACTTGTAGTTAGCGTAGGTCTATGTTCATATACTGGTTTATTATGATTGCATTATGAGTTATGACACATTAATTCTAATACAGATACTCGTAAAATAAGGCCAGTAATATATGATCATGCTAAGCATACAAAATATGAGATGTATAAAAGGAAAGATGAACTTCAAAAAAAAAACTGATCACTCTAACCACACATTCAGGTAACTGTAAGCGGGAATAAGAATGAGTATGTTACCAGATTTCTCAACTTGGATCTGCAGTGTATGAAATCAGGAACTGGAGTTATCTGAGGGATGGTGAGGTGAATTGGAGGGGAAGGCGCCAGCAATTTAAACACAACATCATCTCCAGCATCTTTCCCGAATATGCTTTTTTTCCAGGTCAGGAATTCTTATGTGTATACACTCCTAATTTGCATTCTGTTTGACAATATCATTAACTGATTATTGTAATTGCCAATCTGACATTATTTAATTCGTCGTTGACCATGCTCTGGCTTCAGTTTGTTTCCTTCTGTTTTTTTAAATTATACGCTAACAGTTTTCTGGGTCTGGCTGGATGATTTGAACCTGAAATTTCGAATAAAATTTTCGTATTCAATGGTAAATTATCCTTATTTTTGTAGTTGAAAACCGGACATTGAGCCGAAAACTGAATTTCGTGGTTTCGAGTTTGAGAAACCATTTGGCCTGATGCTGAAAGTTTCATCCCATTAGCAAATTCAATAATAGTGCTTGTTAAGTTGCTTAAGTTATAGCACAAAAAGGGTTGACTTCTTTACAGGTTGCTTTGTAGTTTACTCTTCATTGTTCCTTCTTATCCATTGTTTTTCTTCATGTTCCTTCCAGATCTTCCCTCTTTTCTCTAAATTAGGCCTGTTAAAACATAAAACGTGATTGGGACCGAAAACAAGATGTGCCCGGTGCCTCATCTGATGATTTAGGGTTAAGTTTGAGCACTCTGTGAATCTTAGCAAGAAATCGGAAACCTTAATTGAGCCCATGCTGTTTGTCTGATTGAATGATCTGATTAACAACTGGCTGCCAGAACTGGTACACATTTTTTTATATTAAAAACAAAACAATGTTGAGTATATCCTCTAATGGTATGCTTACTTGCTAGGTTATAATATTGATAAAGATAATCATCTTTCTGATCAGCTGAGCTAGCAACGATTGCAACTCAAGCTAACCCTTAAGTTATGTATTGCACGTTACCATCTTTCACAGATCTTTGACTCTTTCAGCTTCATCATTTACTTGGAACTTTAGGACACATATAGTGAGCAAGTTAAGATGAAGCACACAACACTAAGATTAAGGAACTCAAATTTCTTTTGATCAACCAATTATAACAAAACAAATGGATATACAGAATATTGCTTAGTATGAAATTATGCAAACAACAACTGGGGAAGTAACCACCACAAAAACAAATCAATTAGAGCGCGCACACACACACGACGGCAATGGCTGAATTGGAAAGCATCACACCACACAGAACCAAGAACAAAAAGCCCTTTAACCAGCGTCCAAACTTTCAGTAGGTGAAATTAATCAAGGCTCTCTTTGGTCTTTTGGTTGCTCTTCAGCTTCTCCGGAAGCCTCTTCAAGTGACATGCCATTGGGCTCTGGCACAAGGAAGGTGAAGAGCATGCCGACGAAGTTGATAACACCGAGCAAGATGAGGGAATTCTTCTTCCCGATTCCAGCAGGATAGCCTGCATCCCTCTTCTTAGGGTCCTTGTCCTGTGAGAGGTACACAAATCCAAAGGCACCTATAATAGCCCCAGCCTTCCCAGCTGCCGCGGATATACCGTGACAAGTGGACCTCAGCCTGGCTGGGAAAACCTCAGCAGGAACCACAAAGGTGGTGGCATTCGGCCCGAAGTTAGCGAAGAAGAAGGTGAGGGAGTACATTATAATGAATCCTATCCTGTTTTCCTTTTGCGTCCAGTGATCCCATGGGAAGGCAAGAGCAAACATGAACACGGTCATGAAGAAGAACCCCATCATTTGGATCCACCACCTTCCGATCACATCGATGAAAGCCACTGTAAACCAATAACCTGGGACCGTGCCACAAAGTGCAATCAGGGTTTGAGCCCTGGCAAGCTTGAAGACCTCACTCACGGCACTCATCTCCGCAGCCGGTGGGAGCCACCCAATACCGGTAAAGATATCCTTCTGGAAGAGGTTTTGGCTGTAGAAGGCGATATCAAGTAGAAACCAAGTACTGGTTGTCCCTAGCAACCGAAGACCATAGACCCGTAGAAATTCCTTTGTAAAAAGACCAAATTGTTTCCTCTCATTCACAAACTCCTCCAACTTCTCCGGCTCAGCTTCGAATTCGACTTGCAACACCTTGGACATGTCAGAGGCGGCTTGTTTGGCATCCTTGGCTACCAAGGCAGTGTACCTTGCGGTCTCCGGCATTTGCATTCGCCAGTAGTAAGTGAGAGCAGCGGGAAAGGCTCCAAACATCAAGATTACACGCCATATGTAGTCAGCTTCGGGTGTGAGTGACCTTATTGGATCCTCCTTGAAAGTAGGAGGGTGAAACTTGCTCTCGAATCCAGCCGAGACTATCAGAGATATGATCCCGCTCGTTAGGATTCCAATCCCTTGCATAGCAAAAACAGCTGAAATGAAGGCTCCCCGGGTCTTCTTATTTGCGTATTCAGACATTATAGTGGCTGAGAGAGGGTAGTCCCCTCCGACACCAAACCCGAGCCAAAACCTGAAGATGCATAGGGTTGTCATGACGGCCTTTGGATGGCTACCGAATGACAGCCCAGATGCAATGGAGGAGATGACCATGAGAACCAAGGTCATACCATAGACCTTCTTTCGGCCCATCTTGTCTCCGAGCCATCCAAAGAAGAGTTGGCCGGCTAAAGTCCCACAGAGCGCCACACCACTAACTGCAGCAGTGACATTGATGGGTAAGGTTCCGGGCTTGCCAGAACCCGGGATAGTGTAGTAGAGGCGGCCAAGCAGTTTGGTGACCAAAGAGATGCTAAACAAGTCGTAAGCATCGGTGAAGAATCCCATTCCAGCTATGACGATAGCTGTGAAGTGGTACAGTTGAGTTTTGGCGACATCGAGGGCAGTTAGAACTTGCAAATTATTACTATTAGCCATTGATCGGATCGATGTTTCCTCGATCTGTCCTGCACAAGTCGCCAACGATTGGGTCTTAGCTTTTTGTTGTAGCATGTTAAAAACTTCATGTCAGAATGAATATGATTCGCACTAGTAATTGTACAGACTTAACTTAGCAACTCTCAATTGTTAATTAGAGCATGAGATACAGTAGTTATCATAGCTGCTTCTAGCTTGATGGATCGTTATAACTCAATTCAAGGAAGCGTAAACTTAGGAATCCATAGTAGTCGATTGCATGAATCCACATAAATAGTACGTTCATCATGGTTGTTGCATATGTTGAATATATATATATGGACTGTGTTACTTTTAGGAAGCTATATGGAGGGTGTGCATGTCCAGTTTGTAATACATACATTCCTAGCTATAATATGATATATATAGTTATGGATTTTCAGTTATTGTATGAAATGCTCTACTAACTAAACTTTCTATAATTGGGGCTAGAATCTAGATGCTTTTCTTCAAACATTTGTTTTCAATTTTTAGAGAATCTCAAAACTCAAACATATCACTAGCTCAAAGAACTAAAATCAATACCAAACAAACCCTTCACGTATTCAATAAGTGTGTTGGAGTGAATGTGAAGAGACTAAAGAGTCCCACATTGATAATATGAAATAAGAAGTCTTAGTATATAAGTTGGTAAATTACTCCTTTTAATGTCAATTGATTTTAGGTTGAAACCTCATTCGTTAGTCTGATTCGATCGTTAAAGTCACTTTATAACTGTATTATATATTATATCATTCATTTAATCCGTAATATTAAAAAGATTCAAACTTAATTAAATCCCTGAGATGTGATCTAGCAGCACATTTAACAACTATAAACTAACTTGTGATTGGTTAATTGCATTAATTTCTTGCAAGTAGCAACAATCTTGCAATTGGTTTGGGCAATGAGCTTTTAAAATTATAAGTTAATTATATATATATATATATATATATATATATATATATATATATATATATATATATAAGACAAAAAAAAAAGTATTTATATATAATTTGCTGAAGATGCATTTGTCAACATACATATGATTGCAAAATACCATAAAGGGAGAGGGGTACCTTCAGCAACAAAATGAAGGAGGAGTTGAGAACTGGAGAAGTTGTTTTGAAGGGGAAGACAGAACTGGGGAAGTTGTTAATTGAGAGGCAAACTCAGGGGGTTTAAATACTACTGTAACACACTTGTGGTATACGGAGTAATAATTTAATAATAATGCAACTATTTATTTTTATAAACTTACTTTCACTTCTTTTTCATTGACACTTTCAAAAACATTACAGCATATATATAGAATATTAACATTATTATTTATTTTATACAAGTATTTTTCATGCTGTACGGCAGGCTGCACTCGGTCGATCTCCTCTACTCCTCCTGTTAATGGTACTCCACCATGACTGTTTGGATTAATTATCAAAACCACCCTTGATCTAACCTATTTTTCACAAATAATCATCCTTTAATCTGAAAATTAATTTAATTTAACCATGTTAAGAATATGATAATGTGATATTGGATAGTCCCACATTGATTGATTATAAAGTGAATCCAAACATTGTACGTACTTTTGTGAACAATGACGATTGGTTTTAGGATGGAACCTCATTCGGTTTAGTTAGCGTGTATTAAGTTTGGCCGTGCGTGACCACCCATCATAATTTAATAAACCATTAGTATGTATCGATCAATGTTTTGTTCACATTTTAACAACACACCTCGATCGTTTTATCATTTACGAACTTATAATACATGTTATAATGTATTATTATAAGTCTTAATTTATGATTGTTGTTGATAATTAAGGGGGTGCATATTGGATACTTCCTAAATTTTTAATAAAGGTAAAATGAATGATGGTGATGATTTGTGAATAAAACATAGATGAAGGGTGATTAAAATCAATTCTCAAACCAGCTTGTTAATTATATGCATGATTAATTTCTCATCAGACCCATAATTATTTACCGGCTTCTAGGGTTCTGCCAAAAAAAATCATCAATTTTAAGCCTCGAGTGAGATCCTAATGACTCCTAATACCTCATGTCATTTTTATTTGCTTGTAAAGGGTCGATGCATTTCAATTTTCAATTTATTATGCCATTGTTATAAAATGTGTTTTACATATTTTGAGAGTTTTGAACAAGTGTTACTATTTAGTATATTTGAGATTGGATATTATTTTCATTTGCTAGTTTCATTCTTCCTAGCCTCTATTTTGCATGCTTTATCAATATTGCCTCTATTTTGCATTCTTTATCAATATTGCATCTATTTTTTTTTTTTCAAAAATCATTTTAGCCTTTTATTTTTGACAATAAAAATATATTATTTTAGGTTTTTTTACAACAATTATCGGGAATCATGATATTTGTTACTCACTCTGTTAATTAAAACTTGTCATTTTAGACATTTACACACTTATTAAGAAAATAAACAAAAATATACTTATACCCCTAATTATTACTCTACTTTTTTACCTTTTCAAAAACTACAACTAACAACTATCGAATCATTACAATGGCAGTTTCGTAAAGTGGATGGCAAAATACCTAAAATGACAAGTTTTTCTTAACAATATTTACTTTCTAAAACGACAAGTTTTAATTAAGAGTATTTAAAACTACAATTAAATATCGAGATTTTGATCATAACTTACTTCACTAATTGTCTTATTATGTATATAAGAGCATCTCTATTAGAACCTCTAGCTATTTTATTAAAAAAATAAAAAAATAAAAAAATAAAAGAATTAAGATTTTGTTTACCCCAACTGCTCATGTCCCATTCTCTTAAATAGAGAAATGAGGAAAGATAGGGAAAAATCTGTATATTTATAGTAATAATGGTAAAAAATTCTCTAAAATGATTGCACTAGACTCAATAGGATTCAACCATAGATAATGAAATAGTGAAAATAAAATTATATTTATCTATTTTAAATAGAGAAAAGGAGACATATTATAAGCATCTATTAAATGTAAAAATAAGCATCCATTAAATGTAAAAATACGCATAATAGAGGAGTTTGATAAAATAAAATAAAAAAGATTTTAGTATTTGCTTAGAGATTTTTTTATATAAAATTTGTTGGGAATGCTTTAAGCAGTGGTGGATCCAGGATTTTTTTCAAGGTGGTGGTAAAAAAAAATTCGTTAAATATTTTTTTGGTATACACTTATTAAGAAGATTTTTTTAAAAATATTGTAAAACACTAAAATTGTGGTTTTTTTAAATGTAAACATAAATATGAATTTTTTAATGAAATAGTTGATAGAAACAAAAAATATAGAGAGAAATCAAGAAGAAATAATATAATAAAACATAAATATCACATTTTGTTAATGAAATAGTTGATAGAAACAAAAAAAAAATCAAGAAGAATTTATGATATACTAAAACAAATAAAAAGTGAAACATTTGAGAATTAAACCAAAGACCTTTTGATTCTCCATCCTTCCTTTACCACTTGAGCTAGATAGCACTCTTATTTCAAGATGTCATATTCCCTTAAAAATACTAAATATACGCAAAACAAAAAGCTAAAATATGGAACAAGAAAACATTTAGAAACATCTTCCGCCAGATTCAAGACGTTGACGAGGCCCTAACTGAACTACAATCAACCCAAAAAACTAATCAGAACCCAAACCTATACACAAAAGAACAGAACCTCTTATCAAAAAGAGAAAATTTACTCCTCTTTCATAAAACTTACTGGAATCAGAGCTAAATCAAAACACCTAAAATTAGCAGATACCAAACTCCTTCTATTTCCATATGGTAGCCACAGGAAGAATAAATCAGAAGATAATTAGAACAATTACCTCAGCAGAAGGAACCCAAATAATAGGTGATGAAAATATTAAAAAGGAAATCCAAAGTGATTTTGAAAAAAGATTTTATCGGGAACAAACTTATACGAACCTCCAATTAGAAGACTATCTTTCAGGGATCAACCTGGTTATTACAGAAGAGGAAACAAATTACTTACTCAACAACCAACTAATAGTGAAATAAAAAAAAAGTAGTCTTTTCAATGGGTAACAACAAATCTCCCGGTCCGGATAGTATGACGGCGGAGTTCTATAAAAAATCTTGGGACATTGTGGGCTCCAATATCATCATGGCTATAAAAGCTTTCTTCCTCTCTCGCAACCTATTAAAACAAATTAATCACACATTTATCTCCCTAATACCGAAGAAGGATAATCCCTCTATGACTACACATTATCGACCGATTTGCTTATGCTCTACTTTATACAAAATCATTTCAAAGATAATAAAAGAACGACTAGAGTTAATAATAGGGAAACTTATAAATCTACTACAAGGAGCCTTTGTTTTCGACAAAGTAATTCAAGACAATATCCTAATAGCACATGAGATCTTCCACTTCTTTCGCACAAGAAAAGGTTCCATGGGATGGACTGCAATAAAACTTGATATGGAAAATGCATACGAGAGAGTATACGAAATGAGTTTTCCAGAGATTTGGATTCCACCAAAAATTTGTGGATATTATTATGGAGTGTGTGACTACGGCCTCATTCTCTGTATTAGTAAACAACGACCCTACAGATCTTTTCAAACCAACGAGGGGTTTGAGGCAAGGGGATCCCCTGTCCCCGTTTCTCTTTCTTCTCGGGAAAAAGTTCTTGCTCGCAAACTTTCGTTAGAGGCTGAGTCTAATCATAACAACATCAGATTTAAATTTGGTCACACGGGCCCCTATGTCCCGTTCCTAGCCTTCGCGGACGATATAATGATATTTTCGAAAGGTAGTAATTCTACATGTATAAAAGTAAAAGAAATAATTGAAGCCTATTGTAAATTTTCAGGGCAAAAAGTAAACTATCACAAGTCGGCTTTTCAAACCACCCCAGGAATTCCTAGAAATAGAGCACGAGACCTAGAAGGAATAATCAACATACCCCTAGAACGAAATTTGGAAAAATACTTGGGTTGTCCAATCATAAATGGGAAGGTTACCAAGGAAACCTTTGGTGAAATAATATGCAAATCCAAAGATCATTTGAGCAAATGGCGTGCAAATGGCCTATCACAACAAGGCAGAGCAACTTTTATTGCATCTAACCTAGCATCAAAACCTTTATACTCGATGCAAAGTTTCATGCTCCTGGCGGCGGTCCATAAACAGTTGAATCAAATCATCAGAACCTTCTTCTGGAACAAAGATGCGCAACATAGTCCGCTCATAAGTTGGGTCAAAATATGTAAATCTAAGGCGTGTGGAGGCTTGGGAATGCGAAAAACTAGAGACATGAATTAAGCACTCCAACTAAAACTTCTATGAATGATTCTGGCAGAACCTGAAAATAGCTGGGTCAAAATCATACAATACAAATATTTAAAAGAAAGCCATATTCTGACCTACTCGAGAAAAGACAACACCTCTTGGCAATGGTCGAAATCGAGTTCTCTGATTTCGAAATTTAAATCAGGGCTCATCTAGTTGGTGGGGGATGGGAAATCAATTAAGTTTTGGAAAGACGTACATTTGGGTAACAACGACTCTTATGAACATAATAGATTCTCAACATAACATAAACCCACATGATTCTGTAAGCGATTTCATTATAGGATGACAATGGTGGATGGAGAAGCTGCTCTCTGTACTCCCAGTTCATATAACAGAGGAAATGATGAAAATACCTTTACCAATCACCCCCTTTGCAGACAAACTATATTGGTGGTCTGCCAAAAAGGGTTGGTTCACAACGTCAAGTGCCTACAATTTAATATCATCCACCTCACAAAGATCATTAGATGAATTTTCTTGGATTTAGGGACTTGAGATCCCTCCAAAAGTTAAAAACTTTATAAGGAAAATAAAACAAAAGGGCCTTGCCATGGCTACCTCCTTATCCCAAAAGGGGGAGTTGGTACCAAATACATGTATCTTTTGTAACCGGTCTGCGGAAGATGATATTCACTTATTCATAGAATGCCCCGTCAACAATTTACAACAATAATTTCCCGGAGAAATATCTGAAAAAATTCACACTCTTCTATCTGAAAATAGAGACATAGATAAAATTTTACAAACAGTAGGCTCTATTCTTCCGTTGGAGAGGAGACAAAATATAGCAACTAGATGATAGACTATATGGTTTGTGAGGAATCAAACTAGCTTTAGAAATAAAAATATTCCCTCTGCAGAGGGTTTCAAGAAAATGATCATGGACAATATTGAAAATTGAAAAAGGGCTAGCATATGGAACGTGACTGAAAAGGAGGGTTTAGCAAAACAGAAAGGGGAAAAAGGTCACACTAAAAACAATAAAAAAACCAACCGTTGGAGTAAGACTCCGGTTGGCAAATACAAATTAAACTTTTACGGATCATTTATATCGACATCGAACAACTCTATTGGATACATCATTAGGGCTTAGTGTGGTGATCCAATTAGCATTGGTGGTAAAGTTATTGGTGGACAATCACCCCTTA
The DNA here is from genome assembly GCA_037127255.1 of Persicaria tinctoria. Lineage (NCBI taxonomy): Eukaryota > Viridiplantae > Streptophyta > Magnoliopsida > Caryophyllales > Polygonaceae > Persicaria > Persicaria tinctoria. The sequence continues at coordinate 52,883,385 of JBANSL010000009.1, read as the reverse complement.
TGGAGGAAGCACTTGCCCTTCATCTTGGGATGGAAAAATTTAGGGAATTAAAGCTAACAGATCTAATAATAGAAGGTGACTAAAATTTTCACGGATTTTCTAAGATCACAAGTCGGATGTCCTTGGAAAAAAGAAATGGTTATGTCCGATGTCCAAGCCCTTCTCCAAAGAGTAAATACTGTTGGAATATCCCATATTCCTCGTATTGGTATCCGATAGGATGCTATCAGATAGAATTATCCTATCTGAATTATTACCTGATAAAAAAGTCTTTTATTTTAATTATCTAATTTTTAAATGTTAAATATCTAATTTTGAATTATTATAAGAGGAAATTGGACCGATAGGCCCAATTTCCTAACTCAATTAAGCAAATATCCACCGAGCAGTTTAAATTAAGCAAACATATCCACTTCCAGTCCAAAGTACACAAACCCTATCCCTCCATCTCCGTCCTATCCGTCTCTCCATCTTAGTCTCTCCCTTCGCGCCGGTTTCATGTCGTCATTGAATAGGCCGAGCAGCAGCACCGAGAGTAGGGGCCTCGACACTTGTGAGGATTGAAGTGCCAGTGAGATCTCTTCATTCTAACCATGTCGTCAGCAGCCAGGATTAAGCTAGACGATCGAACTAGGAGTACCCGCCCTTGTTTGTTCGCACTCGTTTGTCCGCCTCCACTCTCGACCTCCGCCCTCGTTTGTCCTCTACTGAGTTGTGCATCTCTCTCTTCCTCTTAATATTCTCCCATTGCCATTTTGAACAATTGAAACAATGTAAATTGTGGAAATCAAGCAAATTGAATCAAAGAGGGAAAACTTGGAGAAAACTCTCCTTTGGAATCAAGAACAATCTGGGTTTGTTACAACTACAAAAAACCGATCTCCCGCCTAGCTAACACACCCCTTTTATATTTCTATTTGGTGCAACTAACAAAGGTGAAATGACCATTTTGCCCCTAAAACCTCAAGTGTCTTATGCCGAGAGCAAGAGTAGCTGTGTACTCTGATATACCCCCCCTCAAGCGGGACTTGCACTAGGGAGAACAAGTCCAAGCTTGGACCGAAGAAAACTGTGTTGCTTTGCCCCCAAAGCCTTTGTAAGGATGTTAGCTGTTTGCAAAGAAGAAGCCACACGGTCTGTCTTAAGAAACCCTTGCTGCACCATTTCACGAATGAAGTGGCAATCAATCTGAACATGTTTGGTCCGTTCGTGGAAAACAGGGTTGAGCAGATTTATTGTCATAATATAAGGTGACAGTCAATGAAACGGGAATGTACAAATCAGATAACAAGCCTTGAATCCAGACCAATTCACTTGCACCAACAAACATGACACGATACTCACTTTCAATGGATGATTTGGAGACGACCTGTTGCTTCTTTGTCTTCCAGGATACTAGAGACGAACCAAGGAACACACAGTAGCTAGAGAGGGACCGTCATGTGTCCACACAATTACCCCAATCAACATTAGTGTAGGCGTGCACCTTAAAGGAGGAAGAAGCTAAGTAGGAGAGGGCATAACTCAAGCTTCCTTTAAGGTAGCGAAGAAAATAAACCAAGGCATTCCAATGAGGAAATAATGGATGCTGCAAAAACTTACTCAATTGCAGTACCGTATAGGAAATGTCTGGCCTTGTTAGTGTCAAATATAGGAGGTGCCCAATCAACCTTTTGCAGTCCTCATGATTCGAAATAGGCTCACCATCTTGTAAAGATAGCTTAACCCCATGTTGCCTGGGGAAATCAGAAGGCCTGTAGGCTTCCATATGTGCATCTTTAAGTATGTCCAACACATACTTTCTCTGATTAAGCAAGATGCCAGAAGAGGATCTAGCAATTTCCATACCCAAGAAGTACCTGGCCTTCCCTAGATCTTTGATATTAAACTCCTTTTGTAAAGCATCCTTAGCGAAACCAATATCAGAATCTCCCAAGATCAACATGTCATCCACATAAACTAATGCCACTGTCATATGAGAACCAGAATTTTTGACAAATAGAGAGTAATCATGAGTGGATTGTTTGAAAACAATACGAATTATGAACTTAGTAAGCTCATAATTCCGTTGTCGACTGGCCTGTTTAAGACCATATCATGACCTTTTCAATATACAAACATGACCAGTGTGAACAACCACCCTTGAGGAGGAGTCATGTAGACTTCTTCATCCAAATAGCCATGTAGAAAAGCATTGTTGACATCAAGTTGGTGAAGAACCCTCCATTTGCTAGCAGCTATAGCCATAATTACCCTCAATGTTGCAAGCTTAGATACAGGTGAAAAGGTCTGCTTATAATCCTTGTCTTTGACCTGATTATAGCCCTTGGCAACCAATCTGGCTTTGTGTCTCTCAATTGAACCATCTGGTCTGTATTTGATCTTAAAAATCCACTTGCAACCAATAGCTTTCTTACCTAGTGGCAAAGGTGTTGTGATCCAAGTATGATTATCTGATAATGATTTCAATTCTCCATGCATATCAGCTTCCCATTCTGGCACACCCTTAGCTTAAGAATAGGAGTTAGGCTCGATTGTGGAATACATGTTTATTTTTTACTGAATAAAGTCAAGAGAAAGGTGAGATAGATGATGGATTGATAATACTACAAAGGATTCAGACATTGAAGAATCTGGAGAATCTTTGGAAGGTAGGTTAGAGCACACATAGTCTTGTAGATGAGCATGCCTATGAATGGCTCTTTTAGGTAAGTTGGGAACATCTACTTGTGAAGGAAACAATGTAGATGGAGAAGAAGACGGGGAAGCACATGAGTCAAGTGATCCAGTAGATGGAATGGATGGAAAAGAATCATCAGCAACTCTAGAATCAGAAGAAGGTATGATGTCTCTATCTGGACTGGATCCAATAACTGGAGAGACATGATCTGAATCACCCATAGGTTGGAAAGGATGAGTATAATCAGGAGACCACTACACACCATCAACACTGTCAACTGTAGGAGGTGTCAGTGGAGAAGGAGATTGTGTTGAAGAGATTTGTTTGAAAGGAAATATGTTTTCCTTAAACTGAACATGCCTACTAATGATCACCTTTCTAAGAGTCAAATCAAACAGCTTGTAAGCCTTTTAACCTGGGGGATAACCAAGGAAGACAAATGTTCTAGCAATAACCCAAGCTTGTTCCTATAGTAATTAGGTTGTAAGGCATAGCACAAGCAACCCACCACTCTCAATTGATCATAGGAGGGAGGTGTCTAGCACAAGCAACCCACCACTCTCAATTGATCATAGGAGGGAGGTGTCTAAAACAAGGCTTCAAAAGGGGATTTCCACTTTAAACTTGTAGAAGGCATTTTGTTGATTAGGTGATTAGTACTCAAGACACAATCTCCCCAAAACCTGACAGGCAAGCCAATATGCAATCTAATAGCCCTTGCAGTTTCTATCAAGTGCCCGTGTTTCCTTTCAACCCTACCATTCCGTTCATGAACATATGGAGCTGTCTTTTGATGTATAATACCTCTAGACAACAGCAAAATCCCACACTCTTTCTGAGTGAATTCTGTGCCACTGTCTGTTCTAATAGACTTAACTAAAACCTGAAATTGATTTTCCACCATGTTGAAAAATCCCGTTAGAATTCTTACCATCTGCATCTTGTCTTGCATTAGATATACCCATGTAGTCCTTGTATTGTCACCAAGAATGGTGAGAAAGTATCTCGCACCACAAAAAGATAGAGTCCTGTATGGCCCCCAAACATCAACATGCACCAATTGATAAGGACTCTCAACTAAAGCAGTACTTATGTCAAAATGTAACATGTGCATTTTTGTCATTGCACATGTATCACACGAAATTGTCTTTACATCAAAAACACCACAGTTTGGTAAGTGTTGATAATTAGAAGCCGACATATGACCAAGTCTTGCATGCAATAGATGCAACTTATTACAATTCAAACTAACATTATCCAACAAAGTAAAATTCTGCATAAAGAGAGACTGATAACCAGAAGCCTTCAACTTGTACAATCCTCTATCTTCATAACCTCTTGCGGTCCTGTAACCAACAATTCATGTCATCAAAACTGAATATGAGAGTCTGAGCTCGAGTAACTTTGGAAACTGAAAGTAAATTGTGTCTGAATTCGGGAACCAACAACACATTGCTAAGCACTAAATCCTTGTGCAATCTAATAGTACCATGTTGTCTAACTGTAATACAGTTACCATCAGGTAAACCAAGATTGATCACAGAACGTAGATCAAGGATCTCAGTAAAAATGGATCTATCAAATGCAATGTGATCTGTTGCTCCAGAATCAATGATCCAAATGTCATTTTGAGATTTATCAATACCAATGAAAAATGAAGCACTAAGAGTACCTACAAAATGCACCATAGCTTGATTGACTGAACTGTCAATACTCTCAGCATGAGCTTTGCCTTTCAAAAGCTTCAAAACCTTTTGAAACACTGCATTGACAACAACTTGATCAGGTTTGACTTCAGGAAATCCTCCATCAATTGGACTGTCTTGCTGTGTACTCTCTAACTGAGCAGCAAATTTCCCTGAAAGTTTGGACTCGTCATCTTCTTTTGGTCCTTTAAACCACTCAGGATATCCTATCAGCTTAAAACAATAATCCTTGGTGTAACCTATCTCCCCATAGTAGTCACATTTCCTTTCAAACTTAGCCTTTTTGAAAGCTTGCTTATCTTGCTCATACTTAGCTTGCTCCAATTGCTTGTACTGATCCCCACTTCTAAACTTACTCACTGCATTTGCCTCTAAATCAAACTGACAAAACCTTGTTACAGCTAAAATAGATGCATCGCCCTGCAAAGCACCAGTAACTCCCTTGGACATCTTAATCTGAGTAGCCATCTGAAACGCCTTGTTTAGTCCAGGCATGGGATCTTTAAACAACACATTGCTCCTAAGAGGCTCATAAACATCATTTAGCCCCATCAAAAACTGTATTACTTTAGCTTTCTCATCTCTCTTAAGAATTCTTTTAATCAATCCACAACCACACTGGTTGGATCCACCACATTCACACTTAGGAATAGCATCTAAAAACAATAGTTCATCCCATATTTTCTTTAACCTTCCAAAATATGCCCCAACAGACAGATTCTCTTGTCTTGTGTTAGTAAGATCCCTACGCAGCTGATACACAAGGGGATCATTCGACTCACAGAACCTTTCTCTTATCTCATCCCTTAGTTCCTTAGCAGTTTCAATATACATGAAACTCTCGGAAACTTCACTAGTCATTGAATTTATTAACCAACACCTAACCATAGAGTCGGCTCTCATCCATTTCTTATAATCTGCACTATCCTCGTTCGGTTTCACACAACTACCAGTTATGAAGCCAAGCTTGGCCTTAGCACCTAGTGCCATTTTCACGCCTCTACTCCAGCTAGTAAAGTTCATCCCATTAAAATGTGTTGAAACTAGCACCATCCCCGGATGATTAGAATTTGATAGGAAATAGGGAGTCACATGTACATGATTCCTACCTTGCCAAACATCACCAAATTGAACCCCTTGAGGCGCGAAATTCCATCCACGGCCAACACCATTTCCAACTCCTGGTGCCGGAGGTGTGACTGAGACAAATCCTTGTCCTGCACCTCTAATGCTCCATGTTCGTCTGCTCCAGTACTAGATCCCTTACCTGGTGACGACGTATTGCCTCTTCCCACCATCTCGCGTCATAGATCACTCAGCATCTACAAGCGAACTACGAAGAACAACAAGCGTAAGAACCTAGATCTGAAACTGACAATTCCAGATTCTACACCACCAGTTTCAGATCGATCAATCGATTAGAAGATCGTCACATCTCTGATACCATATGAACAATTGAAACAATGTAAATTGTGGAAATCAAGCAAATTGAATCAAAGAGGGGAAACTTGGAGAAAACTCTCATTTGGAATCAAGAACAATTTGGGTTTGTTACAACTCCAAAAAACCGATCTCCCACCTAGCTAACACACCCCTTTTATATTTCTGTTTGGTGCAACTGGCAAAGGGGAAATGACCATTTTGCCCCTGAAACCCCAAGTGTCTAATGCCGGGAGCAAGAGTAGTTGTGTACTCTCATTTCCATCGATGAAAAACCGAGGCTTCTTGTGTTGTAGATGTCAGCAACTTGTACAGACTGCTATGGAGAAGGATATGAACTCAACAATTGTTGTAGGAGAGACTGGCTGATTGTGCCACTAAAAAAATGGGGGAAACAACTTGCTTTTCATCTACTTGGTTGTATGATGTATGAAAGAAAATATCGAAAGAGTATAAAGATTCCTCGAAGTGGTTTGAATTAGTTGCTGACGAAGGGCATATGTATTCGGTATTGGGTATTGCCAGGACGAAGTCTAACGTGGGCGCAAGTACAAGGCAAATAAGCAAATCGATGAATTCACTAATTTTTGACTATACTCCAAGCGGTTGGATGTACCAGAAGCGCTCCGAGTTGCATTAGTGGAGAGAAACAAGATATGAGCTTTTGTCTCAAAGATCAACAAAATTTTAGGATTTAAGATCCAAAAGCAGTGGACAAGAAGGAGCGGGGCAAGAGAATCCGTGTTTGTGCGAATCGACGCTGGTGATAATGGAAGCGCCGACAAGGTTCGAAGCGTCGGTGAGGATCGAGTAGGTTTCAACAAACTAACAACCAACAAGTTGACAATATAAAACTGAATCTGGATCGACAAGCTGTCCGATGATGCCTCCTCCATTGCAGCAACCCGATGATGTTGCTGCGTTTGATCTGCAAAGCCGGTGATGTCTGATGTCTGCTGAAAGTGACTTGCAAAGCTTCTTTAACTCGTTGCAATATGCACCCTTTCCTTTATCTACTTTGAATCTGTATTGTGTCTGTGTGTGTGGTTAAATGGATAATTGGGAACCTTTTGTGCTACTAGATTCAGAAGCGGGAAGTGTTGGGAAATTAAAAATAGGGTTTTGAAGTGGAAGGATTTGAAACCCCTTAAAATTGAAATGTAGTTTATCCATTTTGCTCAAATGGTAACCTTTTTTTTATTTGTTTGTTGCTATAAGAATGGAGTACATTAAGGATTGTAAAGCTTAAATGACAACCAAGTTCACTTTCAATTCCTCACTTGGAATGACCTTTGATTTTAGCTCCTTGTTGCATTTTTGGTATTGAATTCTTGGCATTTTTCGGCATTGAATTCTATGTCGTCCTATTTTGTCAAGAATTGCACACTTGAAAGCCCTGCTGAAAATCCGAGGAAGACGGCTGACATAGAAGAGTATGATGATGGTCTTATTCATAGAGTAACTAAGCATAAAAATTATGAATGTCAGCTTATTTTCTATCATTTGAGACCATTGTCAGCACACAAAATTCAACTAAGTTAGAGGGATGGAGGGTCATAAAAGATGCTGATTTTTTTTTTTTTTTTATGTTGAGTATTGAGTTTCAACTTATCGTTTGTCAGCTTACTGTTATGCTTTGTTAGCTGTCTGTAATGCGTTGTCAACTGGATGTCGTAGTTTTATTCGTTAACTTACTGTCATAGTTTTATTTGTTGGCTTACTGTCATAGTTAGAAGCGGACAACAATTAGAGGATAGCCGGTGGACATTTAACTAATAAATCTTGAATTGTAAACATTTAATAAATCAAATCTTACGCAGTATATAATAGATTTAATTTTTTTTTCTCCTTTATTATAAATCTTCTACTACACACGAAAGCTGCAATTTAATACATACAGTATTGATTGATATCACATCAATATTTTCTTTTTAAAAAAAAATATGTGGTTGACTTTTTATGTAATTAAAAATAAGATGAAGCTGTAACTTAAGAAGGATAATATATATGGAGGTCGGTATCCATGTAAAGGCATAATCGATACACCTGTACGGATATGCTGCCAAAGGAGAGAATATTCCCATGCCATATGAGTGAAAATAGGAAGAGAATGTGTCCAACAAAACCAATAAACAAACACAAAACCAAGAGTATATTCTGGGACACACTATTTTTTTTTTTTAAATTTGGTTGATAATAATGTTCTTTGATTACTACTCAATGATTTTAACGTTCCTTATCCGGTATCAAATGCCAATATCCCTTTCAAAACTCATTTTTTACTTCCTCGATCATTTGGAAACATTCAAAAGATCGTTAATAATTAAAGTAGACATGGCTAGCGCAACGGTTTGATGAGAGGGCATCATTCATCGTTTAATGTATGTTTATAATTAGTGATCGAGTGATTTAATTAACATTTGTAAAGTATGATCGAACTCATAATAAGTAGGGGAAAAATGATGTCAAAATTAAGCAAGCTAATTAAAGAGCATTCAACTTTAAAAGTAACGGTAAATTACCTCCCAAATGCATGTTTCTCGCATGTATTTTCCAACAAAAATATGCCAAGTATTAAAATTTAAAAATTTACATGAGTATATATAACTTAAAGCATCCTATATATTGAAATATTAATTTGTAAGAGGTTAATATACCATTTTATAAATCTTTAGATACACTTACATTCATAATTAACTTATCAATTGGGTATTAAATCTATATGCGGTTATAGTTCAAACATGAATTTTCTCATTTTTTATTTTTGAAATAATTTGATTGGATTCGGCTTCCCTTGAATCTCACCACATAGCCAATACATACCTGTGCTCTTAAACAACTTATCAATTGGAGTGTCTACTTTAGATGGTAAATGATGATTAATAAACGTTTCGGCTATATACATCGCAAATCCACACGTTGTTAAGGACGTGCATGCACGTCGAAATAAACGTGCATGCACGTCCTTAAGGACGTGCAAGTGGGTTTGTAGCCACCCGAGCCCGGACGTGCATGCACGTTTTTATTTATTTTTTAAAAACGTGCTTGCACGTCCTTAAGGACGTGCAATAGTGCACACTACTGGATTAATAGGAAATCTCTATGGTGATGAAGGATGGAATTTCGAATGTTTTTAGCTAAAGCCTTGGAAATTCCAAAGTTTATTCCAAAGTTGGAATTTCCAATGTTTTTAACGTGGTAATCTCCAATGATTTGAAGTGTTGGAAAGAACCAACCGTTGGAAATTCAATCATGTGATTCCAACAATCCAAGTTTTTTAAAATATAAAAAAAAAGACCCCAATCTTTTCGATTATAAAAATCCATTCGTGTGGCGAGATCTTATGATCTCACAATTCAATTCTATAATCCAATTTTTACACCATATTAACTACTTGAATATGATGTTATTTATTTCATATTATGTAAGTATAAATAATATCATATCCGTATACTTATTTTTACATTATATTCATATTCAAAGAACCTAATATTCATATATTCATTTAAAAATAACATGATATTTATATATGACACCATATATAAATATCATGTTAATTGTTTGTTTTTTAATGTATATTTAACAACAATTCCAACGCTAACTACTATTGGAATGATTTTCCAACATTTTAAACCCTTGGAAATGTTCATTAAAATCCTCCCGGCGGTCTTAACCCTTGGAAATAGATTTCCAACACTTTTCACCGTTGGAAAATATTCCAACATATTTCACTCTTGGAACATGACGGTTGGAATATTTGCACGTCCTTAAGGACGTGCAATTTGCACGTTGTTAAGAACGTGCAAATATTGCACGTTGCTTTCGACGTGCAAACCCTAGTTTGCTAGTCGACGTGCACAGTTCTACACTTGCACGTTGTTAACGACGTGCATGCACTAGTTTGCTAGTCGACGTGCACAGTTCTACACTTGCACGTTGTTAACGACGTGCATGCCCTTAATCCGGATTTGCGGTGTATATAGTGACACCCTTAATTAATGTAAGATGTTGTGAGTTTTAAATCTCAATATTCACCTTTAATTTTTGCAAATAAATTTCATTTCTATCAATTTATTTTAATTAAAAAATGATATATTTAACTCAAATTTTATAGTTTTATTTAAATATTTTTTTAAAAAAATATTTTTCATCATCACACACACATTCTATTAATTTTTTATTTAATTTTAATACTCCCTCCATTAATTAAAAATTGACGTTTTACTATTCATCAACACTTTTTTAGGTATTAAAAACTATCTAAAATATTAACTTTTTAAATAATTTTTTAAAATAATTTCATACTTATTACAATTAAGTATGAATTTATAAAAATAAATAAGAAAAAGTTAATATTTTTTATAGTTTTTATTATTTTTAAAAAGTGTGCATAAATAGTAAACGACAAGTTTTAATTAACGGAGAGAGTATTAAATATGTCATATTTAGGGGTTATTTTGACAACTAACGCATTATAAATATCTAATTAGCTAACTAACACCCAAACAAAGTTAATTAACTAACCTAACACCCTTCCCAATTTGACTATCAAGGTCAACGCCGGTCAACGTTCAACGTTGACCGGTCAACTCCGGTCAACGTTGACCGTTGACCGGTCAACTCCGGTCAACGTTGACCGTTGACCGGTCAACTCCGATCAACGTTGACCGTTGACCGGTCAACACCGGTCAATTTTTTTTTTTTTTTTACCAATGATGCTATTTTTTGTCATTTTGATGCCATTTTTTTTACATTTTATTTTCGCTTTAATGTCACTTTTCTAATAAAATGGATTGATGACACTTTTTTTTTTTACCGTTGACCGGTCAACACCGGTCAATTTTTTTTTTTTTTTTTTACCAATGATGCCATTTTTTGTCGTTTTGATGCCATTTTTTTTACATTTTATTTTCGCTTTAATGTCACTTTTCTAATAAAATGGATTGATGACACTTTTTTCAAATCTTGCTGATATTTTTTTGTTTACTGTGATGCCACATTGACCATTGATGCCATTTTTTTTCACCGTTGACTACTGATGACACTTATTTGATATATCAATTTTTTGATGATATTTTTTTTTACCGTGATGCCATATTTTTTTAAGGTAATGTTTTCGTGATGCCATAATTTTTCAATGTAATGTTTTGATGACAATTTTTTCTTTAATGTGATGCAGCCTTTTCAAATCAGTGTTTTGATGCCATTTTTTTAATCAAATCGTTTGATGCCATTTTTTTAATTTAATCAATTATATATCGATATATTTTCATCGATTCTACTTTTATTCACTGATGATGCCATATTTTTTTAAGGTAATGTTTTCGTGATGCCATATTTTTTTAAGGTAATGTTCTGATGACAATTTTTTCTTTAATGTGATGCAACTTTTTCAAATCGGTGTTTTGATGTCATTTTTCTAATGTAATTATTTGATGAAATTTTTTTAATCAAATCGTTTGATGCCACTTTTTTAATTTAATCAATTTTATATCGATATATTTTCATCGATTGTACTTTTATTCACTGATGACACGTGTGTGATTACACTTCATTAATACAATCACTTGTGGTGACATGTTTATTATATTTTTATTCATTGATGACATTTATGATTACACTTTATTGATCTCAATTATTTGTGATGACATTGTTTATTGATGACATTTGTGAGTTAGGTACAGTATACTCACAAATGTCATCCAAGAGCATTTAGTATTTGTTTAAATGAAGCCCTCGGAACTGATGTTAGTCGCCTTTGATGCACTTCCTTTTGTCTCTTAAGGTACGTGGAATGTGATAAATGAGAAATTGAGAGGTGAAATCTTCTTTGACTACATGTCCAATAAAGAGTTTTTGTGTCTTTTAACAAATACTCCAATATACATAATTTGAAATCTCGGTTTTATTTCATTCATACCGGTTTTATTTCATTCATACTTGTGTAGTTGTGTAGTAGTTATAACTTATATATACTTCCTTTTACCAAACTCATAAGAAAAAAAGGCCCAAGTTTTGGCCCACCTCAAGCCTGGATTGAGCCCAAAGCTATAGTAAAAGATTGGGCCAACGTGCTACGCGGCTAAAAAATATTGAATTGATGCTAGAACGGCCAATAAAAAGTTTAGGTTGCTAATTACCTAATGAAATTAACAAAGGTGATATTTCACCAAAATTTCTCCATATTTAACCCACATTTTATAGTTTTCTTTTAGTATATAAGTATATATATATATATATATATTAAAAAAATTCTTCTTGATAATATCTTCAAACAATTATTGGAAACAAGGAACTCCGCCACTATGTATAAGGCATTAAAATTAAATGATAATATCAATATATCAAATTAAGATAAACATTATTATTATATAAATATTTTAAATATAAATATATTATATTTATACAAATAAGTGCTCCAGATATACTATAATTATAAAATATTTATGTTTTATTTAAATTATCAGTGGTATTAATGAAGACAACTATACGACGTACTTGTGTAGGATCTATGTAGTGCTTGTGTGGTATCTAGGGCATACGAGCTCGAGTAGTGGGTGTTCAAGCTTGGCTCGTTTACAAACGAGCCGAGCTCGAGCTCGAGCCTCATTTTCTCGAGCCAAGCCGAGTCGAGCTCTAGCTACTCACAAAATGTAGATCCGTGATTCAAAGTGAATGGAGTCCAAAAGGCAAAGCGGCTGACAGACTCTTTAGAAGAAGAGGTTAAATAAAACCTAGGGACAGAACTGTAATCTCACCTACGAAATGAGATATACGCCCTATTTACAAGGGGTTAAATAAAACCTATTTACATGGGATTAAATAAAACATAGGGGAAGAACTGTAATTTCACCCATAAAATGAGTTATACGAGCTACTCGAGCCGAGCTCGAGCTCAGAATTCTGCTCAAGCTTGGCTCATATTTAATTCGAGTGAGCCCGAGTCGAGCTTTTTCCGAGCCGAGCCCGAGCCGAGCTCGAGCTACTCGGCTCAAGTAACAGCCCTAGTGGTATCTACAAGGTGCTAACTCATCGAGTCGACTTTGACTCAATGAGTCATCGGATATTGACCATAAAATTTCCTATTCATTCGGGTTTGAGTTATTTCCAGATCCCGAGTCTAAGTAACCATCGGGTTCAAACCTGAAAACTTTCGAGTATGTGTTCGAATTAGGGTTTTCGAATCGATTCACGTTTTGGCATGTCTAGTAACGGGACCCTGTATACACTACAAGTTAATGTTCAATTGAATGTTATGAAAGCGTTGAACTAGATGTTATAAAACGTTGAATCAGACTTTATAAATTAAACATTGAATCTAACGTTGTTGCACAATCACCACTATAACTTGGAAAAAGAATTTGGACGTTGTAAAAACATTGAATACAATGCTATGAATAACGTCCAATTGGATGTTGTGGTAGGTAAGCCCAATAGTTTCGATCAAGCTTGGCTAACGAATAAAAACATCGTTTGCAATGTTGTAATACAACGTTCAATTGGAGGTTGCATTAAAATGTATAATTAGACGTTGTAAGTTGCTGACTATACAACGTTCAATGGGTCAGCAACTACTATAAAAAGGTGTTATGGCCGCATTTGAAAATGCACCAGAATAATTTCACATTTCTTTCATTATGGAGGCGGTTACGAGTGAACATCGTGGATCGACGGAGGCGGTTATGACTGAATATTGTGGATCGACTCCGTACATTGATTTTGTAATCAAACACACCAAGTGGATTCCAACTGTGCTTGTGGCCATTCAAATACAGTGGAATTCATCATTGCATGCTATTTTGAGTCGAGTTTCTCAATGACACTCACATTTCCGCACCCATCAAGTTCGAGTGCGTGTACTGCACCCGTATTCGTCTCGGCGTCCCTGGAGCGTATTACTGGAGGTTTGAGGACCTTCTTCTTGAACGTATTGCGTCATTATTCCCCGATATACGCATATATGCCTAATGAAAGTAGCTCAACACACAGGGAGGCTTGTGATGGAAGTAAATATGAAGGTCGAGAAATTTACTTCCACGAGCTAAAGATTCAAATCATTTTGAAGATGACGCTAATTAGGTCGTAGTCAATTGTTAAAAAAGGTTATTGTGTTCGTTTGTTCTATCGACGATGTTGCGTTTTCTTGTTTTATTAACGTTGTTAAAAAATTCCATTAATGTGATCACGTCGTAGCAAGATCATATAGACTATAACCATATATATCAATTACTAAATTTTCTTTCCCTTTATTAGGGTGGCCCGTGTTTGATCCCTGCTTACGCCCCTCCACCGATGAAAAAACCAAATGTTCACCTTGCTTCTTACAATAGGGTTAAGCTGGTCGGTGCAAGCCGGTTTTCGTGCATGACTCTTGCTAGTAGAGTCATGTGCCTAGAGTTTATCATCAAAGGCTTGTGAGTTGTCCTCAATATTAAAAAAACACCAACTTATCTTTTGTCTCCAGAAAAAAAAACTTGAAACTATATTTTGATGGATCCGTCAAATTTTAGAGTGGAAGACGAAGATGAAGTTTGCAAGACAAATAAATGCTTGGAAAGAAAAAGAATATTAAATGGGAGGTGCCTAGACAAAGTGCAAGAAACATTGGCTTCGCACAAAGGCCTAAAAGAACATATTGCAAGAAACATCAAAGTAATCAAAATTGAAGGAGATAACCAATGCATTATTAATGTACTTCTGGACATTTGGAATTGCCCATCCATATGGACCTCTTTAATTTTTTTTCTGTCCATATTCGTCATGTTTTCAGGGAATTAATAGCGTTGTGGATAGACTGACTTAACTAAGAAACTTAACACCTAAAGCTAACCTTACAATAGACATGGAATTACAAATTATCATTCACAAGGATGCTTTAGGTTGTACAAAAAATAGATTGTAGCAAGACCTAATCACTTTCCTTTAATACAGAAAAAAGAGAAAGGAATATCACCTTTTTGAATACTTGGAGCCCAAGTTCGTTTAGATGAAATGAAGAGGGGAAAAACAGAATTGAAAAGAAAATGAAGACAAATTAAAATTTTACGTTTGTCTTATCAATTGAGAGCGGTATGCAAACTTGTCCCCGCTTGCTTGGGGTGTTAGGCAATTTGTTTCTTTGTGTTATGACCTGTGGTTTGTGTTTAGTTTTCAAAGAGGTGCAGTCATGAGGCCTTGTTGATCATAAAGGTCGTAGCAGTGTTCGTGGTTTCCGAAGATCCCTCATTTAGCTGAGGGGAACGTCATGTGGTTCGCACTTTTCCGAGAGTCATCTTTGTCCTTAACACAGATTTATGCTTTTTGTCTTTCCAACGGTGATACATTGTGTTAACTCCGGCTATCGAGACACATAACTAGGGCAAGCTAACATCGCTCCAGCCCACCTTAGTTTTTTTAAAATTAAAAAATAGTTAAAAAAATAAGGAAATAATAATAAAAATTATGCATTTTTAATCAGAATAAAAGTTTTGTTAATAAAAAATATGAATATATGAAAATTTTAGCTTATCCAGCCTACTTAAATTTTATTTTCTGGTTCTATGCACGGTGCTATCCCATGTTCTCACTACATACAATCCTTCTTCGGGTCTTTCATTTAGAGTTTGTTGTTGCCAGGGGCGGATCCAAGGGTGGGCAACACCGAGCCGTCGCCCACCCAGATCGCGAAAAAAATACAAGAATATGTGTTATGTAAAAAAACTGAAAGATAAAATACAAGTATCTTTATAGTGACTTAGTGGTTAAGCCCACCCTATTTTAAATAGAAGTTCAATCAACCCTTGTTCAAATCCCACTAGGCACATAATTTCATTCATTTTTTCCTCAATCCATTTTTCATTATTTTAAAATTCTTATAATTTATTTGGTATTTTACAATTAAATAATTATAATTTTTCTTACAAATTTAAGATATTCTTTTCATATTTTTTTAATATATTTTTTAACAAATATTTCTAATAAAAATAATATGAAAATTATCCAAAAAAATTTGTGGCCACCTTGAAAAAATTTATGGATCCGCCCCTAACTACAAAAAACACAGGAAATAGCCACGGTCAAATAGCCACGGATAGGCCACGAAAGATCATGGCTAAACGGTTTAGCGACGGGCATAGCCACGATTTTTACGTTTGTTGCCATTCGTGGCTATATGCCTCATCGCTAAATGTCAAATTTCCAACATCCGTGGCTAAAAGCCATGAACTAACAATGTGGTGGCTAAGTCCGTGGCTAGGTCATACTCGAGGAATTTGTGGCTATAGCCACGAATTCAGCCACGATATGGTCGTGGCTAAAGTCGTGGCTTGCATGTGAACCTCATGTGGCTATATTCGTGGCTACAATTTATGCCATGGCTAATGTCGTGGAAAATATGTTGCTATGGTTGTGGCTACAATGTATGCCCGTGGCTAATGTCGTTGCCACATGTTATTTAAATCTTTAAATATAATATATTTAATAATGCTGGACACAAATATACCAAAATAAAATATCATTCAACCATTGACATAATTTGTTCATTCTAACCACATCCAACACACAACCACCAGTTCAACCAACCAAAACACAAACATAAGTTCAACCATCCAAAACAAAATCAAACCACAACCAAAACAAACCCAAAAGTTCAGCAGTACGTACGACATGGGAGAATACAACAAAGTCTTAAGGTAGTAGAACCCAAAATAGCAACACACAACTTACTTTCACTTGTCTTTACCTTGACAGAACTGAATCATGGTGTTGATGAGCTTGTCCTGCCACTCTTCGTTGGCCTTCCTAGTCTCGCCTATTAGTTGCTCCCCAATAGCTACCACGTCTTGTCGGTTGCTTGAGCTAACTTGTTCCTGCACTCGCTCTCCAAAGGACAACATTTCTTGCCTAAGGTTTGTGGTCACTTGGGTCTGTACCTGGTCCCCTAACTCCACCATTTCGTTCCTCAAGTCCTGCCTAATAGTTGAAAGCTCAGACATTACATAGTCCTTCAAAGGGGCATCAGTAGGAGCTGCAATAGTTGGGGCTGCAGCTTTTGGAATCGGTTTTGACTTTAAGATAGCTGGCGACTCTGATCTCATGCCGAAACCCGGTCTTTCTTCACACCTCATGTAGCCTTGATCCAAGCAGCATGCATATCAATTAAGTGAGATCCATTCCCAGAGATAGCGTCATCAAGCAGGCCTTCTTCATCTTCTTCTATCAACTGGTCATACTTGTCCTAATTCAAAGAAAACGACCAAGCCATCACAATCAAGCAACATTAGTGAACTGTCCATCACAACCAAGCTTTAGCAACACCCATGAACACCACAACAGTAACACAACATGTAGAAAGCAGCAGCTAACCACATAGCATGTTTAATACATCATCACAAATATAAACAAGCAAAACAGACAGTCACAAAAGCTGAATGAGAGTTTAAATTTTTTCGTGTAACATGTTGTGAGTAATTTCCTGCAATTGTAAGAATGCAATGAAAGATGACATCTTCTTAACTACCCAAGCACTTTTATCAGCAGACAAACTAACGCTCATCATAAATAAAAAAGACAAACTAACTAATTTAAGGAAACATGCCTAAGAACCAAATCAATTTGGGGAATGAATAATTGAACACATTCAATTGGAAATGAGTTTTATACATACAGACTTCATATCCAAAATACCACTCCCCACCAACAAAAAACCACATCACATCATGTATAACTGAACACATTCAACTGTGAACCCAAAGAACATAACCAATAACACATTCAACTGGAAAGTCCATAAGCACAAAAAATACCTAAACATAAGCAGGCACCAAACATCGCAAGAGAAACCAAAAATTCAAACAAAAAGTGTGAACCCAAAGAACATAACTAAACCATTCACATCGCACATACATAACAACAAGGGTCACAAGGGTCACCTGATATTGTTACTTACCATAGTTGGTTGGCATTGAGTGCCAGCCCAAGAACCGTCTATTTTCTTATGGCACCTTTCAAATGTTTGCCTTGGGGTTGGATCTTTTCCAAGCTCCTTCTTCTGTAAGAAAATATAATTAGTTAACTAGTACACATATATGCAAACTAAACAGACGGTCAATTATGAATTTAGGAGTGATTGAAACTATATGAAACGGGAAAACATCAGGAACTGATGTAAGGTGTACATATCAGTCGATCCTTGATTACGGTTGTTGAAACCGATCCACCACTGAAAATCGGAGTGCCTTTTTCTATTGCGATGGCTCGATTATGCTTGTTGACTTCAGATTGGCGTCGAAATTTTTCCTCATTTGCCCATTTCTCCTGCATTTGCACCCATATCACTTGCTTCACCCATGTAGGCTTCTTTGTTTTTCCAGAGCGAGCCTTCCCAAATATGTTCCTGATGTGGTCCCCTCCCTTTGTGTGGAAAGCCTTGAAGCCAACTGCTTCCGAGTAGAGAGTTTCATCCCATCGTGTTCTCTTCTGGACATATTGAAGAAACAAGTGAGGTTTGAAATATTTCACACGGATGCACTGAATGTTAGCATATTATTGAATTTTTTTTTACCGTGAACATTCCCCACCATAACTCTATTGTTGCTTCAGGAACATCCCTCCACCGTATATACGGTCCATCGAAATGAGAATGAATGACTTGGAGCATGACACCATATGCATGATTTGTTGAATCAAAGCTTCACGTAAAACCAAAAAATGTTATAGCAAATGTTGTCAATATAATTGAAGTTTAAAAAAAATCAGAGCATTTGAGAAAAACAAACACATGTGACTCTATTGAAGCACATATACACACACACAATCAAGACTTACAGAAGCACATATACAAACACTTGCAGAAGCTATATATATACAAACAAATGGAATCAAAGACAGACAAATTGAATCACATATATAAAAGCATACCAAATTAAAAGACAAACAAATTGAAGCACATATATAAAAAGACTTACAGAAGCTATATACAAACACTTGCAGAAGCTAACCACATACATATACACACTTGCAGAAGCTATATACACACACTTTCCTAAGCCATCCCGTAAATGCAATTGAATCAAATTGAAACAAAATTTACAAAACAAACAAAATTAATTACAAATGCACCCTAAGTTCTCTAATGGAGCAACATATTTAGCTAGCTTCTTACTCCATAAAAATCAACAAAAGTTCCATTATTTATTCAAAGTTCAATAAAAACATAAAAATTCAGAAGTTCTCCCATTATTTAGAAGCTATCCCATCATTTAGAAGCTATCCCAATTGTTTTTAAAGGTTCCATTATTCAATGTTCAAGCAAAACACACTTGCATCAGATATCCCATTTCCATTATTGATTCAAAGTTCAATCAAAACAGACAAAGTTCCATTATTTAGACAAAGTTCCATCATATCTACTTGCAGATGCTAGCCCATTTTGTTTAACCACATAGAGACACACACTTGCAGATGATATATACACACACTTACAGAATCTGTCCCCCTTTTTTTTAAACATGCATTCCAATTTCCATTATAAAATATATACACAATTCATAGACAAACAGAACCAAAAGTAAAGAACAATAGGTGACTTACGACCCATTGATATGAGAAAAGAAGATTGGTCTATTCCACCTAGGAGCTTCCTCATTTTCTTGGTCGTTTTCATTCTCTTGGTTTTCCTGGTTGTCTTGGCCATCCTTATTTTGTAGGGCTTCCTCATTCTCTGGGGCATCCTCGTCCACAGGGTTCTCAGACACGATGTTGTCTTCTGTCTCTGATGTCAAGCCTGCCTCACAAGCACCAGATGGAGTTGGAGAATCTGGCAAGAGAAGGCTTGCAGGTACGGGGAGCAATCGTCGAAAGAAGTTTGGAGGATTTTTGGAGGCAGAGGGAAGGGTGGTTTGAGTACCTTGGGAGTCGGAGGGATGGGAGGCTACAGGAGCAGAGGGTTGGTGGGTGGCTTCAATACGTTGGGAGGCGGAGGGTTGGGAGGCTACATGAGCAGAGGGTTGGTGGGTGGTTGAGGGTGTTGTCTTTGCCCGTTTGGCGGCCCTGGCAGGGGAGACTCATCCGGGGGCCCTTGACTTTGTTCTGGCCGGAGATCTAACAGGTGAGGAGATCACCGGTGGAGATATAACAGGAGAGGTCACCGGTTGCGTGGGTGGGTTGTGGGTTGAGCATGTCATGGTTGTCCTTTCCCTCCGTGGAGCCAGTGGTGGTCGGGTATTGTCGACATGACGAGCAGATCTCCTTAGGCATCCTCGCATCTTCCTAACCGAGTTGATTGAGAGATCGAAGAGAGGAGATTGAGAGATGAGAGCTAGGGTTTTTGGAGAGGAGAGAGGAGAGAGGTGAATGACGATTGAGGGTTTGTTGGGAGAGTGGGAGGGTTTCTGAGGGTTTGTGACAATTTCGATTTTGAATGAAATTTCAGATTTTCCTCGCCCGCGTACTGAAAATAGCTAGGGTTTGGGAATAGCTTTGGTGGTGTAGGCTGGGCTAAAAGGCCCATTGTTTTGTTTATACTTAAAAAAGGTCCAATAAATTACATTTTGACATCAGGGGTTCTGTAATTTCATTCCATTTTTTTTCTTTGAGACAACGTTGGAGATTGTAGAAGGTAAGAGAATTCTAGGGCTAGGGTTCCAGAATTTCGATTTCGGGTGCAACGTAAGAGGATTCTCGATCGAGCATGATGGATGGATTCGATGGAAGACATCTATGGATAGCTTTGATGGAGGTAATTGTTCGTCGTCGTTCTAGAATTTTGGTTTTTGAATTTGAAGGTAAGAGGATTCGAAGGTTAGAGGATTCGAAGGTAAGAGGATTTGATCTTTTTTTATGGAATTTTGGTTTCCGAATTTGTGTTTCGTCGAAATTAGGTTGATTGCTCCTTCTGTTTGCTCATTTGAAATTGGATTGATTGCTCCTTCTGAATATGTGTTTCTGTCCTTCAGTAGAGGTAAGGAGGAATTCAGATTTTTCTATCAGATTTGGTTATCGAATGTTGGTATCTTGATTCCTTCTTATGTTTGCTGTCATTTATTCATCTTTGTGGAATCATCTTTAATTTCTAGAATCATCGACTGTTGGTTTCGTATGTTTAATATTGAATGCAGTAACCTGTCCTTCAGGATGTTTTGTCATTGTTTTTTCCATGGGGGTCTTATTGATTTGGATATCGAATTCCTCCTTCTGAATTGGTAACCTGTGTTTTGTTTCTAGTGCAATTCTGATTTTCTAGTTCGAGAATGATATTAATAAAGATTGTAAGACTTTGGGTATGGGATTTGGCTATCAGATTTGTCATTGTGTTTGCCATGGGGGTCCAGTTTCTTTTGTGTTAAAATTGCTGTCAGAGCATGTATTTGCCAATCAGATTTGTCACTGTATAGGCATACATATTGATAACTCCCTCCCTTGATGAAAATCGGAATAAGTTTCAAAGGCCTTGACAATCTGTTTGTGTCAAAGGTCTTGAAGCTTTAATAGTGTTGGTGAAACACAAAACCTGTTCTATATGATATTATGTTCGAATATTTTGTTATGATATTATATGCTTCCTTATGTTGTAATTTGAGAAGATTCAAATCGGAAGATCATGGCCTTCGAAGTTTCCAAAGATAGAAGATCCAGCTCAAGCCATGATCCTCTCTAGCTGTTGGTGAAGATCCTTAGGTGCCAATTTGTTTCAATATAAAGAAAAGGAAGAAGAAGACATCAATACATCTTTTGAACACAAGCTTTCATACACTCAAGCCTTCAAGCGAGATCTGTCTTCTTCGTGTGCTCTCTTCTAGTCCTTAAGAGTCTTTTATTTCATTTCAAAGCATTTGAGAGTTACACAGTGAGCTTATATGATATTTTTTTTATAGTGTTATACTAGAGAGTTTGTAACTCAGGAAGTGAACACTAGGCGATTGATTCACTAAGTGTAAGAGGATTGTGCTAGATAGCATAGAGAGGTGTGGCTCTTCTAGATTGGTCTAGGACTCCAAGGGAACATGAGTTGACTAGATTGCAATTGTATAGGAGAGAGGCTTCTCGGGGAGCTACTAGGATCCTAAGTCTTGTGAATCAATAAAAGCCGGTTGAATCCTAGGGTTGTGGAAGAACCCTAGGCGGGGACGTAGGCCAAGTTCGTGCTGAACCTCGTAAACAATTCATCGAATCCTTAATTTATTGCTTTACCTTATTTCCGCACTTGGTTCGTTTGTTGAACTTTGTGATTCAGGTTTTCAGAGAAAAGACTAAGTCTAATCTCAAAGGGTTTTGCACGAGCTTCAAAAGTCTTGAGACTATATACGAAAAACCGGCATACTCTATTCACCCCCCCCCCCCCTTCTAGAGTATTTCTATATTACTTTGTTTTACATTATCGAACCTTCAATTGGTATCAGAGCTTTACTCACTGTTTTTTATCTAACAATCTTGTGAGTTTTCGATCATGTCTAGTAAAGCAAGCGGAGGATTTGCACAAGGAAGGTCTACCAGTAGACCACCACTCTTTGTAGGAAACAACTTTGTCCACTGGAGATCATTGATGAGGATGTTCATTATAGATCAAGATCTGGAACATTGGAACATTATAGAGAATGGTCTGAAGTTTCCAGAGAAAGACGGACCAAATGGAACCAAAGTCGCAAAGAAGGAGTCTGAATACACCCAAGCGGATCTTGAACTCGTCTCCAAAAACTACAGGGCTATTAACTTACTTTATTGTGGTCTTAGCACTGATGAGTTTAACCGTATTTCATCTTGTAGGTCAACTAAAGAGATTTGGGACAAGCTGATCGTCACCTACGAGGGAACTAGCCAAGTGAAAGACACCAAGATCAGCATCTTCCTTCGAAAGTATGAACTTTTCAAAATGAAGTCTGATGAGTAAATCAAGGCCATGTTCACACGATTCACAGAAATCACCAACAACCTTGACTCTCTCGGCAAGAGCTTTACAAACGTTGGGAAAGTAAGGAAGATATTGATGTGTCTCCCAAAAGAAAAGTGGGGTCCTAAAGTAACAGCCATAGAGGAAGCCCAAGACCTCACTACTCTCCCCTTGATGACCTGCTTGGGAAACTGATCACGCATGAGATAATCCTTAATGAAGATGATGGAGAACTTCCAGCAAGCACTAAGACCTTGGCGCTCAAGTCTAAGAAGGACGAGCCCAAAGATGGATCTGATTCCGAAGATGAGGATGACGATGAGGATGATCCTTTTGCTCTTATCACAAGAGGCCTTGCTCGAATCCTCAAAATGAAGAAACAATTCAACAACAAGGATGGATCAGAGTCTTCTAAATTTCGAGGTAAGCCTCAATACAACAAATTAGATAAGAAGACTAAATCTTTGTCTTGTTTTGAATGTGGTGAAACAGATCATCTTGTGAAAGACTGCCCTCAAAAGACAAAGAGCCAGTCCAAGAATGGTGATAAATGGAAAAAGAAAGCCATGGTGGCAACTTGGAGCGATTCTGACTCTGACTCCGATGATGAGAAGGCCAATGTTTGTCTTATGGCCTCAGAAGATGAATCCCACGATGAGAAGCTTGAGGTAACTGTAAGAGAACTTATGGAAAGTCCAAAAGAGGTACTATCGGAATTCCTTTCTAATATGATTGTCAATGAAGAGAAACTTATTGCCCAGACTAACACTCTTATTAAGAGAACTGTGGACCAGGAAAGAACTATTGAGGACCTATCTATGAGGGTTAAAAGTCTTGAAGTTTCTTATTCAGGTCTTGACATTAAAGTCAAGACTCTTGACTCAGAGAAATATGAACTCAAGCAAGATCTCTCGTCTCTGAGAAGTGAACATCATGACTTAGAGAACGAGAAGATCTCCCTGAATAATAAGATTCAGGACCAACAGACAACCCTCATAAGTTTAACCAAATCCAAAGGCACTCTTGATAGAATGTTGGGTGAGCAACAAAGTTCTCTAAACAAAAGTGGTATTGGTGACAATTCAAGGTTTTTAAAGAAGCAGCACATTACCACCTTTGTAAAGGCTAAAGGAAGCAGAATCTCTCCTATATGTCACCACTGTGCTAGAAAGGGACATGTAAAAGAGACTTGCCCCTATAGAAGAAAGGATCCATATATCATTCGCAATACATTTCCTGTTCATTTGAGAAAAGAACGGATAACACAAGTTTGGGTCACAAAAGGCACTATTTTACCAAATATGGTTTATCCCAATAATGGATCCAAATTTGCTTATTGGTCTACCCACAAAGGTTGATGTTTGTTTTGCAGGAGATGACCAAGGTGAAGGAGCACAAATGGACTATTGATAGTGGATGCTCGAGGCATATGAGTGGGAAGAGTTCTCTCTTTCATGATCTAAAGGAGCAATCCACAGGAACAATCACTCTTGGTGACAAAGGAAAGTGTGACATCGTTGGTATTGGTAGTGTTGAGTGTGATTCCAACCATAGTATTAAAAATGTCTATCTTGTGAATGGTTTGAAGTATAATTTTCTTAGTGTTTCTCAATTATGTGATAGTGGCAATAATGTCTGATTTAACAAGAAAAGATGCCTAGTGTGCAGAGAAGATACAGGTGAAGTTATACTGGCTGCATATCGTTACAACAATATATATGCTGTAAATGCTGATCAAGTGGCACAAGGAAGCTTAACCTAAGGCTTTGACGGACGATCCAAAGCTCTGGCACTGGAGACTCGGTCATGTGAGTCCACATACACTACAGAAGCGTGTGTCCAAAGGGCTTGTAAGAGGGCTACCTGAGATGGACTTCAAAGGTATTGATATGTGAAATGCATGCACACGAGGTAAACAAACACGTAGCTCTTTCAAACCCAAAAAGGTTGTAAGTTCTTGTAGACCCCTTGAACTTTTACATATGGATTTATGTGGTCCTATGCGAGTCAAATCTCCCAATGGTAAAAAGTACATGCTAGTCGTTGTTGATGATTTTTCTAGATATACTTGGGTTGCATTTCTAAAAGAAAAATCAGGGGCCTTATTTGGGTTTTCAAGACTTTGTAAGGAGTTGCAAACTTTAAGAAACGAGCACATAGTGTCAATTCGGAGTGATCATGGTAGGGAGTTTGATCAACTTCAGTTTGATTTTTTTGTGCTAAATATGGCATCTCCCATAACTTTTCTGCTCCTAGGACACCTCAACAAAATGGGGTTGTGGAACGAAAGAACCGCACCTTAGAGGATATGGCTAGGACTATGCTTTTAGAAAATACATTACCTAAAACCTATTGGGCTGAAGCTGTTAACACATCTAACTATATTTTGAATCGTTGTCTTATTCGTTCCATCTTAAAGAAAACTCCTTATGAACTTTTCAAAGGCCGCAAACCACTTATTTCTTATTTTAAACCCTTTGGCTGTACTTGTTTTGTTCATAACAATGGAAAAGATAACCTTGGAAAATTTTATGCGCGTAGTGATGAAGGTATATTTCTTGGCTACTCCACAAGTAGCAAAGCTTATAGAATCTTCAATAAAAGAACCCAGCTTGTTGAAGAAAGTATACATGTTATATTTGATGAATGCAATGACGGTTCTTTGAGTGAAAGTGTTGCAGATATAGATCTTAACATCCATGCAGAAAACGAGGAAGGTGATGATGCTGCTACCAAGAACACAAAGAAGAGGAACATGCAGGAACAGATTCTCAACACTGAAGAATTGGCCCAAGGTGTTGAAGATTCGTCCAAAGCCCTTGGTGTCCAATCCAACAATGTTGAAACGTCAAAAACTGCTGAAACTGATGTGACGAATCAAGGAGCTGAGACTAGCAAAAGAAAATTCAAATACTCCTCATCACACTCATTAAAGGATATCATTTCTGACCCTAGTTCTAGTGTTCAAACTCGTTCTAAACTTAAAGATCTTTGTGCTTTTGACGCGTTTGTTTCTCTTATTGAACCAAAGAAGGTAGATGAGGCCCTTCAAGAGCCAGATTGGATCATTGCTATGCAAAGTGAGCTTAACGAATTTGAAAGGAACAAAGTCTGGACCTTGAAGCCTAGACCAAAGCATCAATCAGTCATTGGCACAGGATGGGTATTTCGAAACAAGCTAGATGAGAATGGTAAGATCGTAAGGAACAAGGCAAGGCTTGTTGCTCAAGGCTACAATCAAGAGGAAGGTATTGACTACGAGGAGACCTTTTCTCCCGTAGCCAGGCTTGAAGCCATTCCTATATTATTAGCATTTGCATCTTTTATGAGCATAAAGTTATATCAAATGGATGTCAAGTGTGCTTTTCTCAATGGTTTTTTAGAAGAAGAAGTTTATGTGGTTCAACCCCCAGGTTTTGAAAGTTTGGAATTTCCTAATCATGTTTATAAACTTGACAAAGCGCTTTATGGTTTGAAACAAGCCCCAAGAGCTTGGTATGAGCGCTTGTCAAAATATCTTTTAGAAAATGATTTTAAAAGGGGGTTGATCGACAAGACTTTTTTTTATCAAGACCAAAGGAAAGGACATTTTGGTTATTCAAATTTATGTTGATGATATATTATTTGGTGCTACTAACACATCTTTGTGCAAGGAATTTTCTGACATTATGTGCAGTGAATTTGAGATGAGCTTGATGGGTGAACTCAACTTTTTTTTGGGATTACAAGTTCATCAATCCAAGAAAGAGATCTTTTTCATCCAAAGCAAGTACACTAAGGATCTCTTGAAGAAGTTCAAGATGGATCAATCCAAAGCAGCCAAGACTCCCATGAGCTCAACATTATCCCTAGATCAAGACAAGACTAGGAAAAGTGTCAATCAAAAGGAGTATCGATGAATGATTGGATCTTTACTATATCTCACTGCTAGTAGACCTGACATCATGTTTAGTGTTTGCATGTGTGC
Source organism: Persicaria tinctoria (assembly GCA_037127255.1). Lineage (NCBI taxonomy): Eukaryota > Viridiplantae > Streptophyta > Magnoliopsida > Caryophyllales > Polygonaceae > Persicaria > Persicaria tinctoria. The sequence continues at coordinate 52,856,728 of JBANSL010000009.1, read as the reverse complement.
TAGGTTTCAAGCTGATCCTAAAGAATCTCACCTCGTAGCTATGAAGAGGATCTTTCGATATCTCAATGGCACTAAGGAGCTTGGCTTGTGGTACCCAAAGCAAAAAGATTTCACATTAATCGGGTACTCTGATGCAGATTTTGCAGGCTATAAGGTGGATAGGAAGAGCACATCAGGATGTTGCCAATTCTTAGGAGCGTCCTTGATCTGTTGGCATTCAATGAAACAAAACTCAGTTGCTCTATCCACTACAGAAGCCGAATACATAGCAGCTCGAGCATGCTGCTCCCAAATCCTTTGGATAGCTCAACAAATGCGAGATCTTGGCATCAACCTCAAAGGCATTCCCATTAAGTGTGACAATACAAGTGCCATCTCCATTACAAAGAATCATGTTCAGCATTCAAGGACCAAACATATTGATGTAAGACATCATTTCATTAGAGACCATGTTGAAAAAGGTGATGTGTCCATTTCTTTTATATCAACTGATTATCAATGGGCTGACATTTTTACTAAGCCATTGGAAGAGGACAGGTTCACCTTCATTAGACGTGAGATTGAGATGCTTAACAAGGATGCACTTTCGTAGGGGGAGCTTTCCCTTTACGAAAGATAAATTCTACTCAGTGTCAAGACCTTTGAGAATTATGTAATGGTTTGTGAACTGAATGGTAGATTACAGATATCGAATCACATATATTTGGTTAATATCTTTTTAGATATTTGATCAAGTATATTTTTAACGGATTTTAAAATTCTATTTGTCACATATTTTTATACGTTGAGATATTTTTGGAACAAAATAATTTCGGATATTTCCTTCCTATTTTAAAATGGTTAAGAAAAAAGATTTTAATTTTGAATTGGATTTTTTTTCAAATTGGCAATGTTATGATTACTATCCTTGGAACTCTAAACCCATCCAACCAACTCCATCACCTCACTCTACTTAAACCCAAATCTGTACCTGACTCCCTCACCAATTCAGACTTATCCAAACCCTTCCAAATTCTCTTTCTTCAACCTTCCAAACTGTTCTAAGAACCCTAGCCGATTACCTCCATGGCTCCCAAATCAAAGAAAGCTTCCACACCCAAAAGAATTGGCGCCACCCCCAAGGGATGCCAGGTCACTGCTACTTCTCCTACACCTGAATTCACTCCTCAAGCTATCGTCCCTGCTGTTGTCCAGAGTACCATCGCTGAGAGCACGACTACAGTAACCAAGGGCTCTAAAAAACGATCTGCTAAGAAGCCTCTCAGTGCAAAGCAGAAATGGAAAAAGAAGGTCATCGCTAAGGAGGTGGATGAGGAAGAAGAAGAGGAGGATCTTGATGCTATTCTGGAAAGGGATGCAGCCAAGGAAGCCGAAGAAGAAGCCTTAAGGAAGAAAAAGGCTGAGGAGGAGGCCGAGCTTGCAAGGAAGCTGGTCGAGGAGGAAGCTGAGAGAATCCGGAAGGAAGCCGGGGAGGAGGCTCTCAAAGAGGTTCCTTCTGAAGAGGAGCCTAAGGAAGAAGACGAGGAGCAAGACGAATCCGGAGAGGACGAGGATACCGGTGGAGACGACGCTGAAAGGTCCGGTGAGGACTCGGGGTCAGAGGAAGAGGAGCCCGAGCATGCCTCCTCTCCTTCTCCTCCTCCTCCTCCACCGTCTCCAAAGAAGCGGAAAGCCTCTACAACCAAGCCTCCCTCTCCCAAGCGCACTAGGAAGGGCACCCTCAAAGCTTTGAGGTGCCTGCCAAGAGGACTGCTCCAACACAAGCTCGCAGGAAGAATGCTGATCCACCCGCCTACATCCAGGTAAACCAATCCTTACCATCTTCATGGTTTGAAAATGCTGAAATGGATGGAAAGTGGGTAGATGAGTTTCGAACTCGTAGGATCTGCTGTTCTGATTTTTTAGATATTGCGTTCTTTGAAGCTTTGAATTTACCATGCATTGCTATTCTTAAAAAATCCCCAGCCTGGACCCTTCTCAATCTCGAAACCGTCTATTATCCCCAACTCACCCGCCTATTCTACATAAACCTAAAAGCCAAACACATTGACGATGGTTGGTTCTTGGAATCTGTTGTCAAGGGAGTTAGAATTTCCTTCAACTCCTTTGACTTCGCTGATTTCCTTGGCCTACCAAGCCCTTGTCCACCCTCTAAAGAGAACCCCTCAAAAGAAGACTACATTACCCTTGCCCGATCCAAATATCTTCTACCCGAAGCATCTACCAACACCTCAAAGCAGCTAACCCACTCATCCCTTACCCTAGAGGCAAAGATCATATTTAACATCATTGTGCGCTACCTCTTACCCCGTCTAAACTCCGGCTCTCTCCTGACCGACAATGCCATGGTCCTACTTTACCGAATCCTCAATGGCCTTGATCTTGATCTGGCCAACACCATTTTAGGATCCATGGCTCACACTAGAAAAACCAGGAAAGGAACTCCCCTCCCCTTTTCTACCCTTTTGACCCAAATCTTCAAAGCTTCTGGAATCGATTTTAAAAATGAAGAACAACAACGTCATATGGGTAAGTTTGACTCCAAGAGCCTTGAAAATATTGGCATCACTCGGTCCCCCCAAGGGACTTGGAGTCTTGCCTCTCCTTCAAAAGCTCTTCCCAGTGCTTCAGCCGTTGATGAACGCATGGACAACCTGGAGTTGGGCTTGGAGGAAGTTCGCCTGGATTTCAAGGAGATGCACAAGGAGATTATGGCGGAGATGAGCAGGATAACCAAGCTGTTGCAAGGTCTGTGGTTGTGGCTCACAGATGATGTTCCGGACGATGAAGCTTAGCCTTGCCCTACCCTACCCTAACCTCAAATCTGAAACATTGATGGTTTTTGGAAACTGTTTCAAAACTTTTGGTGACTGTTTTACCTCCTCCCTTTGTTGAAAGATAAAAAGGGGGAGATGATCTGCTGTGGTTTAGACCTTGAAAACTTTTTTTGCTGTGAAGGTCTTGGAAGACCTTGGTTTTTTGTTTTCAGTTGGATGGTTTTCATGCTTTAAAATTTTGATCCAACATTTGTCCAACCCATGCCGGTACTTAGTCCTCGATTTCACTTATTATATATGCTTGACTAAGTTGCAAGGATGCACAGGTTTTGTCTTTCATCAAGGGGGAGATTGATAACTCCCTCCCTTGATGAAAATCGGAATAAGTTTCAAAGGCCTTGACAGTCTGTTTGTGTCAAAGGTCTAGAAGCTTTAACAGTGTTGATGAAACACAAAACCTGTTCTATATGATATTATGTTTGAATATTATTTTATGTTATTATATGCTTCCATTATATTATTATATATACACTAACCTTTCAGGAAGTATTTTCGAATATTATTTCCTTTCTTATGTTGTAATTTGAGAAGATTCAAATCGGAAGATCATGGCCTTCGAAGTTTCCAAAGATAGAAGATCCAGCTCAAGCCATGATCCTCTCTAGCCGTTGGTGAAGATCCTTAGGCGCCGATTTTTTTCAATATAAAGAAAAGGAAGAAGAAGACAACAATACATCTATTGAACACAAGCTTTCATACACTCAAGCCTTCAAGCGAGATCTGTCTTCTTTGTGTGCTCTCTGCTAGTCCTTAAGAGCCTGTTATTTCATTTCAAAGCATTTGAGAGTTACACAATGAGCTTATATGATATATTTTGTTATAGTGTTATACTCGAGAGTTTGTAACTCAGGAAGTGAACACTAGGCGATTGATTCACTAAGTGTAAGAGGATTGTACTAGATAGCATAGAGAGGTGGGGCTCTTCTAGATTGGTCCAGGACTCCAAGGGAACGTGAGTTGACTAGATTGCAATTGTATATGAGAGAGACTTCTCGGGGAGCTACTAGGATCCTAAGTCTTGTGAATCAATAAAAGCCGGTTGAATCCTAGGGTTGTGGAAGAACCCTAAGCGGGGACGTAGGCCAAGTTCGTGCTGACCCTCGTAAACAATTCATCGAGTCCTTTATTTATTGCTTTACCTTACTTCCGCACTTGGTTCGTTTGTTTAACTTTGTGATTCAGGTTTTCAGAGAAAAGACTAAGTCTAATCTCAAAGGGTTTTGCACAAGCTTCAAAAGTCTTGAGACTATCTGCGAAAAACCGGCATACTCTATTCAACTCCCCCTTCTATAGTATTTCTATATTACTTTGTTTTACATTATCGAACCTTCACATATGCATCTTGGCAAATCTACATTGTTAAGGCCTGTTAGCTCAAATTGGAAGAGCGTTGTGCGTGCACAGTGATGTGGGTTCGATTCCCTAACAGGTCCATATACATTGCATAAAAAACAGATACATCATACTACAGAGGGTGTTTAATCGGATTCTTCTTCATCAGTAGGAACCACACCCTCGTCCAAGTCATCTCCACCATTTATGGAGGCAATAACCTCGTTGTAGTCATCGCATACATCATATGCACCAGAGGGATCTCGCAAGGAAGTCGGTGAGTCTTCTACTTCGATGTCAATGGGCAACTGAGCATGATTGACTTCGTTTGACTGGTACGCAGTTTGCGCATCAGCGGGGGTCGTCGATACCCATCTCTCTTCTATCTTGTGTCGAGCCATTGTTTTGCGCACATTCCACCATTCCATTCGATCCCGTGTGGCTCCTGGATATTGAAGGTAGTAAACTTGCACAGCTTGCTGTGCGAGTACAAAAGGCTCGTACCGTTGATACAATTTCTTCTGGTTGACTTCAATAAAATGGTAGACCGGATGAATTTGTGTTCCATGTGTTGGATCGAACCATCTGCACTTGAAAAGGGATACTATTAATACTCATACATTTCATGCAATTATAATAATGCAAAAGTATTTAGTCATACTTACATATAATTTAAATCAATCCGCAAAATGTTGTTCAATGGTGTCATCTCCGCATGTATCTCCCCCCATTATAGCTACAAATATCCTACATGTGTGAATATTCATACGTATAAGATGCATTAGTTATATGACATAAAATCGAGAATATACCTAATTAATAAGAAATTAACCTCACTCGAGGTATGGTTGTACTTCCAGACAATTGACCAACACGTATGTGTGTGCGGCCCTCCACTCTTTGTCTTCATTCAACAACCTTGTTCTCTCCTTGCCACGACCCACACCAGGGTGATTGAATATGGAGAAAGCAGAATCGTCACCGTTGTAGACATCATTTCTCGCGAATCTCCTGAATTTTGAAGGAACATGCGAAGGAAAGTAGTGCACCGAGAATGATGCTATTTCCTCTCTTAAGTATGCCATCACGATTGACCCTTCGACATTACTCTTTTGGACGATCTTCTGTTTGAGATGAAATAAATTCCTCTCGAATGGGTACATCCATCGATACTGACGTGGCCCCCTATTTGTGCCTCATACGGTAAATGGACAAGGAGATGCTCCACGGAGTCAAAAAATGATGGAGGTAAGATACGCTCTAGATTACATTCTAGTATAGGAATCATGCGATGCAACTGTTCCATGACACCAACTGACAAGCTCGATGAACAAATTGTCTAGAAGAAGATACTCAACTCCATCAAAGGACCCCAAACAGATGGTGGCAACAAATCTTTGAAAGCAATTGGCAAGAGTCTCTCCAAAAACAGATGACAGTCATGACTCTTCATCCCACTAAGAGTGCAGTTATCACTCAGAACACATCTTCCCAGATTAGAAGCATAGCCATCCGGAAACTTAACATATCTCAACCATTGACCCACCTTTTTCTTCTCCTCTCGTGACAAGGTATATATTGCTTTAGGCTTTGCGGCTCTGTCTGTATTCATCATTCACCTCCATCTCAGGTCGATGAAAATATAGGCGAAGATCTAGGGTGGTGCAACGGACCGAAACCGAACCGACACGATTTTTTAAGAGGGGTGGACCGAAACCGAAGACCGGGGCTGGGGCCTGGGACGATTGAAAGAATCAAAGAAAGGGAGGGTGAGAGGGTCTGATCTCGGTCATTGGGAGCGTGAAAAATGGGACTCAAATCAAAGATTGAAAGAAAGAAAATAAATCAGCCTCCAGGCACTTAGGGTTTTATTTTTTAAAAAAAATTCGGTTATTCAGGCTAAAAACTGAAAATTTTGGTTCGGTTACGGTTTTCGGTCCGAAACCGAAATTTCATTTTTAAAGGACCGAAGCCCGAACCGTTAACTATCGGGCCGGCCCGAAACCGCATTTTTCGGTTCGGTTTCGGATAGGTTTTCGGGTCGGGCCTGATTCTGAGCAACCCTACGAAGATCCTTCCGTGCATTCAAGTTATCCTTCGTCTTCCCAGGGATAACCATCACGGTGTTATACACATTGTCAAAAACATTTTTCTCAATGTGCATAACATCGAGATTGTGACGGATGAGAAGGTCCTTCCAGTATGAAAGTCTCCAGAAAATGCTCTGTTTTGTCCACTTATGTGAAATCCCATAGTCCGGTGACGTGTAAAAAGCACCGTCAATGACCATTGGTATCTGACGTACCTGCTCCCATATCTGCTCCCCTGATAGCATCGGCGGTGGCAAATTTGTTTCCACATGTCCTCGATAGAAGTCCTTCCTATTTCTACGGAAGGGAGGATCAATGTCTAAAAATTTATGAGGACAATCAAACCAGGTAGCCTTCCGTTGCTTCCAACCGTTTCTGAGCACTCCACACTTGGTGTGGAGTGCTCCTTCCGTTGCTTCCAACTTTATATCTTGCATGCCCACAAAATCTACACAGATCTTCATTGACATCATTCTTCCAATACAACATACAACCATTAGGACACATGGCTATTCTTTCCACCGGTAGACCCAAACTTCGAATCACCTTCTCAGTTTCAAAGTAACTAGTGGGAATTTTATGGTTAGAAGGCAACACTTCATCATACAATTGCACGAATCCATTGAAGAGTGGCTGGGGGACATTATATTAACACTTCAGGATCATAAGTCTGCTTACAAAGGACAACTGAGTATGTGAAGTACAACCTGAAAACACTGGTTCATCAGCGGTTCTGAGCACTTCTGCAAATCGCGTTGCTAAGAGATTAGCCTCCTCTGTCATCATGTCTTCACCACCACCATGACCAGCTTCTTGGAATTCAACATCATTTCCATCATTATTAAACCATGGAGGAGGAACAAAGCTCGGACCTGAAATTTCAAACCCCATCAACTTCTTGTAATTCATCATCATTTCAATCGAACATTAAACATACAATATATGATATAAAGTTCGAACCTGCAATGTCAAACACTATCATTTGTTCCCCCGTTAAGTGATCATACATAGACAGATAATTCTGATTTGGAGGCGCAATAGTTTCACCATGTGTCGTCCATCGATGATAATCACTCATAAACCCACGATGATATAAATGATTCTTAAACTCGTCTATTATGTACCATTTACAGTTAGTGCATCGCCAACATGGACATTTGATCTTGCCTTCATCGACATAAAGTTGATGCTTCAATGCAAATTTTATAAACTCATCCACCCCTTGAAAAAATTGATCATTTAATCCTTCATACATCCATGAACGATCATCCATATTGCACACCAATTTCTGTATATATATATATATGTACAAATACATAATAAATATTAAACATACAATATTATAAAATTCTAAATGGGTGGACTAATTAACTAATATATTAAAACCCATTGAGGTATAAATAACCATGAACACAAAACCTTAAACCCATGCACACAACAACTTAGATTGCTATTAAAAGTCCAAAAATTTTTAAAAGTAAATACATATTCCATATAAACACAATCCATAAACACAAAGTCCATCAATTTCAAAGTCCATTACTATTCAAAGTCCATAAATTTCCAAAATCAAACACAAAATCCATAACCACAACATTTTTACACTCTACAAATTTTCTGATTATTAAATCTATACAACTAAGTAATTAATAAAATCTATATCACATATATAGCATATATATCTATACTCAAATATAAAATATATAATATATAACATACCTCTCAATTTCAAATTTTCATTTCCCACTTGAAACTATAACCCTCCCAAGTTCACTGTGAAGAAGACGACACTTGGACCTATGTTCAGTGTTTCGCAGTGAGCTTTCACCATCAAAGTTAAAGTGGACAACTAGAAAAGTACGAATTGCATTAATGAACTCATCTGTAAATAGCAACGGCATTAGCCACTGATACGACCGTGGCTAATATTTGGGCTCCTTAATTCGTCCATGATTGATTAGGCTTCCTTATTCATTGGACTTTGACTACTACTAATGGGTTGACCTACTTTGGGCTTTGACTAACTCTGATAGTCAATTGGACCATGTTCTGCGTTTGGGCTCTTACATTTTATTTTTGGTTATATTTTGTGATTTAAAATTATTGGGCTTTGTGAAGAATTACCCAACTTCGGAGGAATCAACTAAGAATAGCCATGGTCATATTAGCATCGAATCCAGCCATGGATATTCAACCAGTGGCTACATTCGTGGCTATTAGCCACAGATATAGCCACGGCATATGTTTCGTGGTCATTGGCCACGAATGAAGGCTACGTGCCTCATTTCCTTAGCCACGGGTACAGCCACGACGTTTTCATTCGTGGCCAGCGGACACGAAAGCACGACATGCTTGTCATTTTCATAGTCACGGGTACATCCACGGGGTATCAATTGTGGCTAACGCCGTGGCTAACAACCATGAATTTAGCTACGCCAATAATGCTCGTGGCTAAAATCCACGACTTTTTGGACACAAATCTGTGTCAACCACGGATATAGCCACGAAATATTTCACTCCCCGCCTAAATAGCGACGACATGTCAGGTCGTAGTTAATGTCGTGGCTATTAGCCACGGCATTAGCCACAACCTTATGACGTGGCTAAAAAATCTGTGACTATACCCTGTGTTTTTGGTAGTGCCTGGTTGCTGCATGTCCAAGGGTTGCCGTTCTTTTTTTTTTTTTCCATTTCATTTTTATGTTGTTTTATAACATTCAATCCATTTGGTGATCTTTCACGCTCTCAATGTTCAATTTACTAGACAATGATTTTGTTTATTTTAAATTCTTACCTATTAAAATTTTGTTGTCGAAAGCCTCGTATGGTAAACAAGAAATACTTGATTAATCGCATGCATGATCTAATCATGTACAAAATTACCACTAACATCATTGCCTGCGTATGAATTGATTTGTACATACATGCGTTGAAGAAGAACAAAAAATAACAATTAATAAACATTAATCGAGTCTACTAATTAAAATAATGAGTGTTATCAGTCGCACAGGCGGATCGTCTTTAGGGCCGGTGGTGGCAGTCGCCCCCTATCGAAAATAAAATTTAATATACATATTACTCCCGTCGATAGCTTCGATATGATATATTATAAGTTCAAATCCGATATCTGAGCAAAAAGTTATAACCGTTTCAAATTTCAGCACTGAATTACAATATTTCCTACCTCATTTACCAAATCGATATATTTTTATTGTAATTATCATTTATTAATTTCATATCTTAATAATATAATTATATCCGAGAACTTCAAATTAGGAGGTTATGTTGAAATATTTGAAAACCATGAAATAAATCATGCAAGATTTATGTTTTTATTCTAGTTACACATCCATAAAGTAGGATCTAATTTTACATACAATATTTTTTTATCGTAATATTTTACCAGCTCAATCAACGATTTCAAGATCCGCCACTGATCAGTAGAGCGGCATCAGCTATCTCAAAGGGTACAACCCTTGTTTTGAGCTCCCCGTCCCCAAAATAAAAAAAATTATTAAAAATTGAAATTTTTTTTTTATAAAAGGAAGTATTTTTGTGAGAATGGATAGGACGACGGAGAAAGTGTGATAGTGGATCCTCACTGGTTATTAGTAAAGTTGGAAATAATCCGCATAAATTTTATCTATCCGAGTGGAATTCCATATTAAAGTGGGTAGGTGGTAGGGCTGGGCAAAAGTTGGATCGGACCGGGACCAGACCGGAAATTACGGTCTTTGGATCGGACCGGATGTATTATGGTCTGGTCCGCGGTCCAAGAATTTTTTAATTCCGGGTTCCGGTCCAAACCCGGGACCAGACCGGAATTTCCGTGTCGGACCAGAATTGGACCGGTTTATGTTGATTTAAAAAAAAGAAGAAGAAAGAAATGAGGCGTGCCTAATACATTACCTAAGTTCCAGCACGGCAGCACACGTCTTCTACTCTTCTGTTTCACTTTTTCCTCTCTCCGAGTCTCTCACTCTCTCCATTCTAGGATTCGTGCCTCCGCGCGGCCCTCCTCCCTCGAGCTCACCAGTCGTCACCGCCACCGCTGGCGCTCCCGTGCTCGCCACCAGCCTCACTGCTCTCTCACGCCCTGTTGTAGACTCGTAGCTGCCCTTCGTCCTCGCCCTTCGCCACTCCGCCACCGCCCTTGCTCTTTGCCGCTCATCACCACTGCCCTCTTCTCTCCCCTCTCTTTGTAGATTTGTATGTATATTTTCATATATATACAAAGGTAGATTTGGAGAAATCCTAAATATTCATCCCAATTTCAAATCTAGATCTAGGGTTTGAGAAGTTTTTTCAATTTGTACTTAACTTTCAGATCTAGTTTCGATTTTAGGGAATTTCAAAGTGTATTTTGTACTTTTATAGATTTGATATCATGTATGAGAACATAAACCATGAATGGATGAATGGAGCCCATGGATTTTCACTTTTACAGAGACTAGAATTAGGGACATAAGGGTTGCCGTTGTGTTTCTTTTTCCCTGTCATTCAAGTGCAAAGTAGGGTTGCAAGAAATTCCGGTCCAACCGGTCTTTCCGGTCCGCGGACCGGAAAACCCGGGACCATATTTCTCGGTCCCGGTCCGATCCGCGGTCTAAGTTTCCAAAAATTTCGGTCCGGTCCAGACCGGATGCCCAGCTCTAGTAGGTGGTGCAGGTAGGGTTGTGCGTAACCGGGTACCCGACACGACACGGTTAACCGTGTCGGGTACCCGAAACCGTTAACGTCGAAAACATCGATCCGGATATGACACGACTAATACCGGGTACCCGACACGAAATCTGAAACGGTTCCGTGTCGGATACTCGCGTAATCCGACACGAACCGTTTGCTGATTTATTTATTTATTTTTTCTGAATTTGTTGGATAAAAATCTCCTCTGCAATCTGGAAGGGTGTGGCTGGAGGCGGAGGGAGAGGCAGTTGTCGATTATGTGGAGGTCTGGGCGGTGGTGGAGTAGCAGGCGGTGGAGACGACAAACATCTGGTGGCGATTGGCGCTTGGGCCAACAAATCTAGCCGGAGATGGAGAGATCTACCCAAATCTGAACCTGAGAGAGGTTGAAGGAGAAGATCTTTTTCCAACTAGAGATATTTGGGGGCGTCTGGCGTTAGGGCCAAAGAAATCGCGTCGGAGATGGAGAGATCCGGCCAGATCTGAAATTGATGCTTTGGTTGCGCTTTACTAATGGAATGTGCTGAGGCTCTCCAGAATTTTTTAAGATAGGTTGAAGAAGAAGGTTGTCTAGTAATGAATTTGAATTTGAGATGGAGAGATGAATTTGAGATGGGGTTGAAGACGGTTGCATCTTTGAGTTGTGGATAGAGAGGATTAGAAGAGGGGCGGAGGCGTCGAGGCGTGGAAAGAACTGAATATAAGATTGACCTGGAGGTAAAGTTTTAGGGTTTAATTAAAAAAATTAAAGAAGCCAAAAATAAAATGCAAGGTTGGAGATTTGAAATCCCGACCTAGGCCATCTGCCACCTTTGCAAAAGAGCACGCTTGCCATCTAAGCCATTTCAACAATGTATTCACTTAGCTTACCATATTAATAATATTACCGTTTTTTTCCTTTTTCTATTTAAAAAAAAATTAAACGGTTCGTGTCGGGTATCCGATAAAGGCATATTAATAATATTACCGTTTTTTTCTTTTTTCGTGTCGTATTTTCGTGTCGTGTTTTCGGTTTCGGGTTTTTCTGCACACCCCTAGGTGCAGGTGCTCGCGACAGGTGATGTATGGATTATGATTTCTGAGTGAGAATTTTTCACCCATTACTCTCCCAATACTCTACCCATTAACCTGCTCCATTCAAATGCCACACAAATCGGCATAAAAAAAACCCTAAAATATGTATTTTAATTTATATTTTTTAAGCAACATGATGTCATACTAGTTTTTTCACTTCCACAACAAACCCATATTTCTAGATTTTTTTTTTTAGGTAAAAATTCGAGGACAACTGGGTAGATAAATCTGGATCTCGAAGACCGACAAGTCGGCAGACGGAAAACCGTCTAAGCAAACATAAAAAATACAAGATTGGTGCAAAATACAGGCGAGAACTCAACTTTTTTTTTTTAAATAGTTCTATTGTATAGGTTAAACAATTACACCATTTATTATACTTTTTTTTATCAATTAAAATGTATACTCGTGTTAATCTTTCAATTTTACTAAAAAAAATTACATTTGTATTTGCTTCATCCATTAGTCCTCAGTCCTCACGTGGGTTGGATAAAGGTAAATATATCTATTTATAATCCGTTCAATTTTCACCTACTCAGAAGAAGTTAGATGTTTAGAGCAAGCCCAACCGCTCTTGTAAAAATTCTCTAAAATAGAGATGAAAATACCAAAATCTCTAAAAAATTTATCCTTAAACTCCAACAGCTTTTGTATTATACAGATTTCTGCATTTATTACACACTATAATAAATATATAAAGTTATAATATAATAATAAAAGATGATGAACTAGGAGAGGTGCAAGTGAGGGTAAAATTGGCGTTCACATAGATGGTAGCAAGAGGGAGCCACAACAGTGCATTTTCCTCTGAAGCTTCAAGAAGTCATTGGTTGAATTGTGCCCTTCAATGGAACTCTGTATAGCAATTTGCCCCTGAAGCTTCAACATAACTATGTAGGAATCACCCGGATGAGGACCTTTTGAAACCTTAGCCCCACTCCCCGCACGCAGCTATGCATACGATTACGAAGTCGACAAAGTTAGTACCAAAGAAATCAGACTTTCTGGAATTGTTTAACGTTTTCCCTTTGTAGCTGAAAAAACTAATGGAATTCAAGTAATCATGTTTATGCACTCATCTATGTGAATTCAAAGTGCTACAGTCAACTTTGAAAGGGATGTTTGTGGCTCCCTCTTGCTACCCTCAAGTTTTAATCACAAAAAGAAACAGCCACACTATAAAACTAACATCTATGTGAATTCAAAGTGCACTAGAACATCAATAAATATCAGCCAGCAATAGCCATAGAACAACAATCAAAATCAGCTAGCAATAGCCATAGAACAACAATCAAAATAGCAGCAAGGGAATAAGAACAATGGGAGTATCTAACAACCGGAACGAGAGTTGAAATCGAACAGCAAGGCGAAATCGAAATCGAACAACGGGAACAAGAACAGGAGGGGCGAAATCGAAATCGATACGGCAGGGGTGAAATTAAAACATTGTTTGTGGCTGAGGCAACATCGAACACCAAGGCAAGAATTGAACTGCAGTAATCGAACAAAAACACGTGCCAGATTGAGCGTCGATCAGTAGGAGCAATGAATTTCTTTTTCTTTCTTTGTTTTTTAATCAAAGAAGCAATCAATTTCTACATGGGAAGAAGTGAATCATTAAATTATAGAGATCACTCATTCTCCTCTAAATTTACAGATTTTTTTTCTCTTTCATTCCCTTTCTCTATTTTAGAGATAGGTTTGCAGTAACGGTTGGGGTACAAAAATGACTATTTTCTCTAAATCTTCCCCTTTTTTCTATTTTCCAGATACTGTATGGATTTTTATCAACTTGATTGCAACATCATATCAGGACATTGCGGCGTTGACAAAATTTTAAATCAAATTATCAATTTAACAATTACTCCGTAATTAGCTTTTCTAGAATTGTATTTTAAGCTTATTAACCTTACCATTGGCCATATTTAATTAGGTCCGCAAAAAAGTCCAACTTCAAAGCAGATTGAGTGAACGTCACCCATTTTGTGTTCTCCACCTTGCTAATTTTAAGTTTGCTTTAATTCATCCGGTTGTATTGTGCGTACTACCGATTGTATTACAAATTTGTTTTTGAGGGATTTTGTTCAAATGGACCTTTAAGTATATTTGGTTAGTTAGATAGGCACATTAATTGTTTTTTTAGCATGCTTAGCTCATTAATTGTTTTTTTAGCTTGCTTAGCCCTCTTGACCGGTCAACGGTTAACGTTGATCGGTCAACCCATTTTGATGCCAACTTTTTTTTTTTTTTTGATGCCAACTTTTTTTTTTTTTTTGATGCCAACTTTTTTTTTTTTAGTGATGCCATATTTTACCGTTTTGATGGTAATATTTTGTGGTGACAATTTTATATAATTGATGGGATAAGAGCTTAAAACGTGGAATCAAAATATTGTCACCTTATTGTCACTTTTCTAATGAAATGATTGGATGACTTTTTTTTAATGCCACTTTTGTAAAACATTGATGACATTTTTTGTGATGTCATATTTTACCGTTTTGATGCCAAAATTTTATTACATTTTATTTTCACTCTGATGCCACTTTTCTAATTAAATTATTGGATGACACTTTTTTTAAACTTTGATGACATTTTTTGTTTACTCTAATGTCACGTTGACCTTTGATGCCATTTTGAAAAATTTGTAGCACATTAAAGAAAAAAATGTCATCAAAAATACTACTTTGAAAAAATATCATCAAAAATATGGCATCACGGTAAAAAAAATATTATCAAAAAATTGACATAAAAAAGTTGCATCAAAGTGAAAATAAAATATAGTAAAATTTTGGCATCAAAACGGTAAAATATGGCATCACTAAAAAAAAAAAGTTGGCATCAAAAAAAAAAAAAAAGTTGGCATCAAAATGGGTTGGTCAACGTTGACCGGTCAACCGTCAACTCAACCGTTGACCGGTCAACGGTCAACCGTTGACCGGTCAATTGTCAAACGGTTGACCATTGACCAACCCACCCTATTGGGAAGGGGGCTAGGGCAAAACTAATTAAATTGATTTATGGGCTAGGTGTCTAATTGGATATTTAAAAAAGGCCCAGTACCAAAATCACCCATTTTTTTTTTGAGAAAATTTGCTCTTTTGAACATCTACGAGCTTTTCATTAGGTCATTAACTACTTTAAATATTTTTTTAGCCGTTCTAACCATTCTTAAAAATCTTATACCCCATTAGACCCTCCTTCCTTCTCCCTCGCGCGATTCCTCTGGCTGGCGATTCCGGCAGCGGCTCCATCACCGTCTCCTCACCCGGTCGCCTCCATCACCGGGCCCTCCTCCTTTGCTGATTCCTCTTCCATCTCCTCTCTTCACCACCATCCCCTTCGCAATTGGTCATCCTCGTCATCTCATCACTTCGGGGCCATCGTCTTCGCCTCCACTCGTCGCCGCCGTCCACTTCGCCGACATCCTCTCCTCAGCCATCCTCCCCTCCACCATCATCTTCCTAAACATAACCCCTACATTGTAGATCTGTGAAAACCCTAAATCGAAGGCCGATTCCGACGCTTTGGCATAGACAAATTGAAGAGGAATCCGACTCCTTGAGACTCTCTTCCCCAAACGTCGTTCATCTCTTCTCCAATGGTCATTCGTGCTGCTGCTGCCATCGACTCTCCGCTCCGCCGTTGTCATTAGATTGTATGTTGCTGCTCCTCCCTTCGATTTCTTAAACGCTATAGAGGATTTCTAAAACCCTAATCTGCTCGTCCCTTGCTTAGCTTAAACAATTTTGGTTGATTATTAGCTGAGTAAGAGGTGGCCTGGCCAATATTGGTTGATTATTAGTTGATTGATTTCTTGCTTAGCCTGAACAATTTTGGTTTTTTTATTTATTGATTACTAGCTGAGTATTTTGATTCGATTATGCTTATTCGTGCTTCTGCTGATGTTGCTTAATGATTCTCATCCGCTCAGTTTTATAGTTCTTGGCATCAACAGAGGTTGCCCCATCGAGGAAGTGAAAGATGCATACGAGAAGCTCTCCTCGAATTGGTACTGATGTCCTTCATCTCTCATTTATTTTTGCTCTTCTTTTTGGCTCCATTCATGTGCTGTATCTGTATTTTCAGTAAGATTCCGTAGATTTATCAATGGAACTCTAAGCGATTGCATGAATTGGACTTTTAAACTGTCGTTGGTGGTCATGTCGTCGAATTTGATCAAATTTCACATTGCATCTAAAACTGACATATATATAGCATCTATGGTTATATGATCTAGTCAATTTTGATCCGTTTGGAGTAGCTTCCTCCTTGAATTTACCCTTTTAGCCCCGAATGGTGTAGCTTTAGAGGCTATTGTTTTCAGCTTGGAGACGAGTATTTGTGTGTTTTCAGCTTGGAGACGAACATCTAAAACCATGAATGAGATCAACTTTAGAGCTACTAATCAAGCAGGAGAAGAATCTTAATTCATTGGCTTGTGGAGGTTAGTGTTTCGATATACATGTATAAATACTTTGTTTATTTTGACAGGTCACGGGTTCATACCAAATTAATGAAGTATTGATGGGAATGTATGCACTTTGATGAATCAAGTGCAGTAGCATCTTTTGTTCTTAATTTATTGAATATTAAGTGTCCTGTAGTGATAAAAAAAAACATTCTATTAGGTTTTTGTGATGGAGATAGATTAAAGACACTTGCTATGGAGATATGAATAGAACTCAGGGGTATAAATAAGGGATTATCCCTAAGATGTAGAAGATTATATAGTAAAGGGCCTATAGCAATGGCCTTGTCATACCTTTGTCTCTTGGATTTTTGTTCTCTAGCTTTTTGTGTGAGTTTGTGCTTTGTGTGTTTCCTTCTATTGGCTAAAAGTTGTTTGTGGCTCTTCTGGTGCCAATCCAAAAACTTGCTTCACTATGACATTGAATGTGAATTGGAGTGGAAACACAAGAATTAGTTGGAATGTTTTGGGTTTGATTACTGCTACACATTTAGTGGTGTTTTGCTTTGTTTTTTTCGCATATTCTAGGTACTAGCTATTGCCTCCAAACTCGCGTGTAGCTGCTGCTATGTTCCTTTGAATGCACTAAAGATGGCGCTTCTTTCGATGGTTTTCGACCGGCCATCTAACTGTTAATGTTGTTAAAATGATTGTTTTTTCATGTCTTAAACCTTTTTAGCATTTTACCCTCTCATTTGCAGGCGGATTTACCAGAATATCTATCAAAGCACTTTTTGTCGGCATGGTTGGTTAGTTCATACGAGGATGTTCCTGGCTTTTTAATTTGTAAATGTAGAAAGTGTGTCAAACACTGTAATTCGCTTTTGATAAATGGAATTAGTTCAGTTTCGTTGTTTGAATTCGCCCTCCCACCTTCAATTACCGTAGATCATTTCATCTCATGCTAGATTTGAGTTATTATTCACTGCTTGTATTTGCATCTAGGAATTCATTAACCGGTGAAATGAAGATGTTGAATTGAGGTTAAGGTTCCTTCTTGGATTTGTTAGAGCTGGAAAATAAATGCGTCCTTAATGAGATCCTGCCTTCACTGCTTGTATTTTAGTCTTCTTATTGACACAGTAGGTTTCAAAACTAGGAAAGAACAAGCTTTAACCTGTATCTGATACTGTTGTCTGTTGAGTTCAATTTGTTATGGTGCTATCAATGAGGTTGATGTGAACTTTGACCCTCTTCTTTTCAGGTAGAGGTGAGATTCGCAGATGGTAGTGCTTTTAATCTGTCAGTAGAATTTCTAAGAGTACATAGTCCTGCTGCTGACAGCAAGATTAGGAGCATCGGGGGTGAGAAGGTAGATCACACTTACCTTTCGAGCCATTGGTGTATAATTATGTGATTTTCGTAATCTCAATCTTCAATATTGGAGCCAGGAATTTGGTTCAATTTCTTATTGATCTCCAAGTTACTGCATATAAATCCCAGAATTGCATTTTTCTATCAGATTAGAACTATTTGCTCGTTCTATCAATGACGCATTCAACGAGTGAAGATAGTTGTTAAATAAGAGGCATTTGTATCAATACTCTTGTATGTAGATGTGAATTATGTTAGTTATATGGTCTCACCTCCTGTCGTGAACTCACTTTGCTTGGATCTCCATTGAAATGCAATCACTTTGCATTGCTAATGTCAAGTGATATTTGGGCGTAGCCAAGATGGTTGTTAAAGTGACGATTTGTATGGTTAATTACAAGAATAAAAATTGGAATCCTGTTTTATGTGGGCTTGAGATTGAATTTTTCATATGATCATCCACTCGGCAGAACGCAATCCTCCCATTGAAATTGTGCATCTTGGTGTTCTTCCTCGTTTGGTTAAATTCCTTGTTTGGTGACACTGTTTTGATTCCACATTTCGTACTTTAATGTCATCAATTTTATAAAAATATCTTCACAAATGACCGAGATCAATTAATTGTACTTACAACTGTGTCATCAATGAATAAAAGTCATCAATAAAAAAATGTTATCAACAAACAATGTCATTACAAATTATTGAGATCAATGAAGTGTAATCATAAATGTCACCAATGAATAAAAATGTAATAAACATGTTACCACAAGTGATTACATCAACGAAATGTAATCACAAATGTGTCATCAGTGAATAAAAATAGAATCGATGAAAATATACTGATATACAATTGATTAAATTAAAAAAAAGCGGCATCGAACGATTTGATTAAAAAAGTGGCATCAAAAAATCACATTAGAAAAAATGACATCAAAACACTACTTTGAAAAAGTTGCATCACATTAAAGAAAAAAAATGTCATCAAAACACTATTTTGAAAAATATGGCATCATGGTAAAATTAATATCATCAATAAATTGACATAAAAAAAGTGTCATCCGTAGTTAACCGTAAAAAAAAATGATATCAATGGTCAACCTGGCATCATAGTAAACAAAAAAATGTCATCAAGGTTTGAAGAAAGTGGCATTTAAAAAGTGTCATCAAACCATTTCATTAGAAAAGTGACATCCAAGTGAAAATAAAATGTCATAAAAAATGGCATCAAAACGGTGGCATCACAACAATATCATCACTAAAAAAAAAAAAAAAAAAAAAAAAAAAAAAAAAAAAAAAAAAAAAAAAAAAAAAAAAAACCACATGAATTGGTCAACGTTGACCGCTGAGCGGTCAACGTTGACCGGTCAATGGTCAAACAGTTGACCATTGACCAATTAATACTCCATTTGGGGAATGGACTACCTAGTTTAATTTAACAAGTTTTTTATCTAGTTAGCTAATTGAACTTTCTAAATAGTCTACTTACCTAAATCACCCTTTTTTTTAATGATATGTTTAACGGTTTTTTCATCTGCTGACTTATCGACCTTTCGTGAATCAATTTTGTTTAATCTTTATTCTTACTTTATCCAAAAATAAAGTCACCCATTTCGTGTTGTATAAAAAAAATTTAGGTCGAAATTATTATTAAATTTTTTAAATAATTATAACAATGTTATAATTATTGATTCATATACATTTGGAAAAAAATATTTTAAATAATGATGAAAATACTTTTTTCAAAAGTAAATATGAGTATAAATCATAAATCATAATATATCAATATTTTTGTCAAAAATATTTGTAAAAGTATATTTAAAGAAGAAGAAGAAGTTAGATGTACGCACTAAAATAAGGTCTGGGTGGTCAGAATGTACACACTCTTCCTCTGAGTACTCGGGAGAGTTTTTCCGATAGACCAAAGATGGGTGGAAAGGGCACTTATCAATAAGTAGAGTGTAAAAGCTCGGATTTTCAAATCCTAACTGTTCGGAAAAAGAGAATTAAAAATGAATTTAAATCGAATTAAAAGCTCGTTTAACGGATTCCGACCTGAATTTATTATAATTATCGGATGGCGATATCTTTTTCGATTTAAAAAATTTAATTGATCGAGAAAGCGGGATTCGGGGAAACTAACATTCGGAAACTAATTTTGGGTTTCAAAATTCACGTATTCGGAATTATTTTACCGGGTATGTGATTTGAATGATGCCGCATTTAATACCAGTTCAATCCCCCACCAGTTCCCGTCAAATCAGCCCCTCCCCTACCCTCTCCAACATGGAGCCAGCTACTCCGTTCCCTTCTTCTGTACGCCATCTCCCCATCCCTTCACATCTCTCCCTCCTTCAAATTCCTCAGCCCCTCCCCGCTCTCCTGCACTCCCACATTCATCACCATCATACATCGTCACCACCATTTCACCTTCACTCTTCATCGCACCATCACCACAATCTCCTCCTCATTCTTCCCTCCTTCCACATCAAGCCACCGGCAGAAGGTCCCACGCACCCCTCGGAGCCACCCCCAGTAGCCGGGGCATCCCAAAAGCTATCATCGCCGCCTCAAGCCACCGGAACTCCGTTGACCCGTTCGAGCGCGAACAATCTTCCTGTAAACCGTTCTCCTTCGTTTCCGATCCAAATCACCCCGAGCTCCTCCATCACACTCACCCATGTTTGGTGTAGGTCCGACGAGCCATCACAAGCCACCGACGAAGCCCAAAACTCTGATCGAGAGCTCTAAAGTCGCAAAAAATCCCCTCGGTGAGCTCCGTTTGTTTCGTTCGTTTTGTTCCTTGCCTTCGCTCTCTTGTTCTCATATTTTAAGGGTCGGGAATGAGTGTTGGAGAGAATGAGAGGGGGGGGGGGGAAATAGGAGGAAGCCGAGCTCCATCAAAGAGGTCGAACCGGTCCAACAAAAGAGGAAGAACACGAAGGCCGCGGGCGCATCTATCTGTCGCGGGCGCTGCTATGTGCGGCGGCCGCGACACTGTCCTTTCGGGTGGATTTGGACGGTTTTGACAGGTCGGTTTTGTTATTTAAATTATTTGTTTAAATAAAAAATATTATTTTTGGAGATTTTATAAAAAGCTGAAAAGTGATTTAATAAATAAATTGAAAAAGGAATTTAGCGAGTATTTTCAAGGGTCGGAATTCTTAACTGTTTAATTGGAATTTGAAACAGTTTTGAAACTAACCCGAGTGTAAGACTTATTCAATGACTGACCAACATGATAATATGATCGTTTGACTAACGGAATGATATGTGTGACTAATAACATGATATTGTGGTGATTTTTAGAAGAGCTTAAATGTTCAATACTTATGATGATGATGATGATATATATTCTTATGGAAAGTATGGGTATGAAATAGTAATATGCGATTTCGGCTAAGTTTGATATGGTGGTTGTTTTATGCTGATGAGTTGACAAGTTATGATGAATGGTATGAGATAAGAGATGGGTGATCATGATGAACTTGAAGTACGAATGATGCGAGCTTGTTAATTATCTGCTTCTATGAATGCATGATATATGTGTTTAGAAAGACTATAGAAGTATACTTAGTATATTCTCGTTATGTAATTAGGCGATATTATGTGATCGTGACTATTGTGTGCTGGATTCTTCTTGTGCTGATCTTCTAGCCAGGTAAGTACCTTCGAGGCTTACGCAGTAAATAGTACCTCATGCCTGATGTGTCATATAGTATGTAGGTGTTGCATATGTGATGTGCGCTTAATTTTCCATGTTTTGCATTAACTTTTGTACCAATTTCTGTCCGCATTTCATATTTCTGGGTTTGATTTATAAAGAATCTGTGTAGTTTATGTTTATTTGCAATATATGAAGGTCTACACAAGTTTTTGTTATATTTTGTAGAAATCGAACGCACTTTGGAGCTTAAAGGAAAGTCATGATAACATTGGAGAAGCTAAGGAAGAGCCCAAGATGGTACAACTGGAGAAAACGCCACTTTTCGCCATTCATCATTCTGAATCAAGTTCTGATGTCTTCATGAGAGTTGTATCCCTCCAAAAGAGATTTCCAACGCATATATTCATATGCATTAAATGGACGAACGAGGACTCGGGAAAGTGCGTTCCAGGAACGGAGCAGAATGATGAAAGCTGACGGAACTAGTCGACGTCGACCACTTTGATCGATGTCGAGTACTTTGGACAATAAAATAACACAAGATCGAGCAGAAAGTCACTCGAGAGCACAAGACTACTCGACGTCGAAGAGTCTACTCGACGTCGACTACCCATGACGAGTCCAGAATCTACCTGAGTTCGAGTGCAATCCGAGGAGAAGAAAGGTACTCGATGTCGAGTACTTTTAGTCGACGTCGAGTACTCACCAGAGTCAATCCGAGCCAAGATCGAGTGGAGTCCGAGCCTTGTGGATTACTTGCAAATGAAGATAAGTGTAATTCTATCCAGCCACATGAAGATCTATCAAGACAAAGGAAGATTTATCCACTTTAGATATAATTTCCATTAGAGATTTATTTCCCTTATTTATTAATTTTTATCTTAAGTCTTTAGATAGTTAATTTTAGATATAGATAGAGTATTCTTTCCTTGGATAGCGGGGATTGATTGCTATAAATAAGGCCCTAGATGCTGAGTTTTATTCATTCCAATTTTCACACAATACAAGTTATAGCGAGTAGGAGAGAGTTAGAGAAGAGCTTGGAGCCGATTTGGGTTGGAGTAAGCGAGAGCGGATTAGACTTCGATTGGTTGTAAGCTTTGTTTTATTTCATTAATGCAATTTAGTTCCCTTTTATTATTGATGATTCTTTTGATGATGAAGAGCGAGTAGTCACCCAACTTCTAGAGTCAGGGTGAGCCTGACCGTAGCCATGTAAGGTAATGCGGTAAAGGTACAATCTTTTGATGTGATTTCATCTTCTATCCCTAATTGGATGATTCTTTTGCGAAATTTGAAGGTGATCCTTGTTTGTGTTATTGAAGCGAAAGTGATCTTAATGCAACTTGGATTAATTATGTGAAAAGGGTTAGTAACAATTAGGGTTTATGCGAAAACCTCTATCTTCCTACTTGTTAATAACGAAAGTTATTTGATGAAAAGGCATGATCTTTTATACCTTTATGAATTATTTTATATGGTTATCATTGTGGTGTTGATACCCCGATTCTAGGAGCTTTTAGTTTATTGAATTTCCCACAAATTTAATGTTCTGACTGTTTTATTTCTGTCATTGCAGAGGTCACATTTTTACACAACAAAGCACTCGACATTGCCTGAATTCTACTCGACGCCGAGTAGTCTAGTCGACACCGAGTGCTCTATTTTACTCGACTTGCTTCGTTTTCGTTGTCCGTTCTTCTGTTTTGCAGTTTACTCGACTGAGGTAGTCGACATCGAATAGTTTACTCGACGTCTAGGACTTTTGCTAGTCGAATTCGAGAGTTTTCTGGAATGAGAAAGGCGAGCGTTGACAAGCTTCCTCGTTGATACAATCCTGAATACCCTACTACTACAACAGGAGGGATTCTTGTATTTATTTTCCGAGACAGGGAGTCGGTTTGATTTTATATTTCAATACTTGATTTCCCTCTGCATCAATATGCATAAAAGCATGTCATGTAGTATCATGCTTAGGACTTGCACTTACGAATGAGCATTCTTATTCTGTATGCGTTTCAATGCTAGAGTCCTTGCTAGGGTCATAGGGCAGCCCAGCTCCATCGGGTGTTGTCTTCATTGAGTCATTTATATATATCACGAGATACGAGATGAGCATGATATACGATATGATGATGAGATTTGATATGCTATAGCATTGAACTGACCAGCCTCCACCCTATCTAGAAGGGGGGTGGTGGTAGAAGAGGGATATACCACTTGGTATTCATTGTTAAGGTCTTACTTCATATTCTGTATATATGAATTAGGAGCATGATAGTGTGGTTAATATTTCAGTACTGCATGAAGGCGTCCATTATTCTAGGTATAGGCGTATTGTATATCCCCATCGCGGTCAGACGACCCACGGACGGACTCTTGGCCTGACTTGGTGGTATAGTTTCAGGTACCCGATCCACTGCTTGATTTTGTGTTGTTATGACGGGGTCCATTCATATGGCGGAGAGTGAGTGTTCCAACCCTGACTTCACCAGATTCATGCTTTTGAAATTTCTTCCTACTTATACTCTATTTTGACCCGGCTCTGCCGTGGCACTATTTGTATCGTTTTCAGAACTTATGTCCTTTGTTTGATAAAAGGGTTTTCAGCGTTGTAGACTTACGACAGGTACATGGGTTTACCCCGTGGTCTCCAACGGACCTTCCAGATTTGGGTGCGAAATCCCACTTTAAACTACCCATCTTCGGTTTCAAACCTTCCACTTGTACTCAGGGCGCAAGACCCCAACGAGGGGTTTCATCCCTCGAAACGTAACTCAGGAATCATAATCCCGGGTCGTTACATAGAGGGTATAGGCAACGCAAACAAAAGGTAAAGAGGGTCGCAAAACTAAGTATCCTCTAGGAAATTACAAAAACAAATAAACAAGGATCCCTAAATAGAAAACACAAGTAAACATCCTCTACCTGGATTCTCCTTCTCCAATAATCCCGATCCATGGCCATATCTTCGGTTAGTGACAAGTGTGTTAGGTCCCATCAAATCACTTCCATCCAAAACTTTTAAGGCATGCCTCTACCTCTTCTAAAATCTTCAAGGTCTAATCTCTCACACCTACGCATAACAACCGTAGAAGGCCTCCTCTATATATGCCCGAACCAACGTAGTTTGGAATTTCGTATCTGTAACGGCCCGGGATTATGATTCCCGAGTTACGTTTCGAGGGATAAAACCCCTCGTTAGGATCTTGCGCCCCGAGTACAGGTTGAAGGTTTGAAACTCTATCCTAACACTTTGAAATGGGATTTCATACCCAAAATTCGAAGGGATCGTTGGAATCCCCGGGGAAGTCCCCTGCACCTGTCGTAAGTCTAAGCGTGAAAATCAGAAATAGTGCAACTAGCGGAAATAAGTGTAATACAAGGGGTGCCACGGCGGAGCCGGGTCAAAACGGAGTCAAAAGTATAAATTCAAAAAAATATAATCAGAGTCTGGTGAAGTCTATAACTCCAGCGCTCACTCTCCGCCGACAAAATGACCCGCGCAATAAGCAAACAACACCGATAGGATGAACATAAATAATACCTAAAAAAATTGATATGGGGCGGGATCAGATCGATGCCCACTTAACTCTGCATCCCAACCATAAGCACACATATACGCTATACCTAATAAAGATGCTCTAATGCAGTACGAAATTCAAACACACTAGCATGCTCCTAGTTCATAATAATGTGCAGAAATACTGTAAAGGGCCCAAGACAATGCCAAGTGGCATATCCCTCTCCTACCTCCACCCCTTCCGATAGGTGGAGACTGGCCAGCTCGTGAATGCATTCATTCATAATAGGGTGGCACGCATGCCTAACCCGCTCCACAATAAAGCCCGCAGGCATATCATAATATAAGGAAGTCATGACTCGATTGACTCAGGGTACCCGATGAGGCTGGGCTACCCTATGACCCTAGCAAAGACTCTAGGACTATCACAGATAACGGCCGTTCTGTTTACATACGCATAAAGAAATAGAATGCTCAACGATCGATGCAACCTAGCATGGTACTACATGGCATGCTGATCATGAATGCAAGCACCTAGTATATCATGCACCTAAAGCAGGGAATAGCTCTATTCAATCTGAGTAAGCTCCGAAGAGACTTACCTGGAGATGCAGAACAGCAAGATAACACAAGCAAGGGCCCAAATGCAAGTCCAAAGCAATCCAAAAGCAATACACACCTATCATCAAGTCATTTCCATAAGCTACCTGTTCATCATTCATACACACGAACCTCAAGTTCTCAACATGCTTAAAACCAATCTATAATGAACCCGTTTCCAAAACCTTTCCGATATGATCAACATCAACCAAAATCATTCTTCCAATCAAACTCATTGATAAAATCGTACCAACCATTTTTCCAAACTCTTAAATCCCGATTTAAATCAACTCATATTCAAATTAATTTCTCAAATCATACTTGACCAAATTCCGACATTAACATTTAAGCCTTAAAGCCAATACCTCAAAATCATATTATAGAATTAATTCCGACATTTTTATTTTCAAAATCATTATATAAATAAATTATTAGATCACCAAAATAATTCTATTTTCACAAACTATAATTATAATATAGTCTAAAACCAATAATATACAATAGCAATAACTCACAAAAGCCCAATCCTCAATTCTGAAAAGAAAGACAATGGAACCCAGCCCAACATCCCATTCTCACATCAGCCCGGCCAAAGAAGAAAACAGGCCCAATTCTCACACTTTCCCACCCGAGCCCAAACCAAAACCCAGAAGGAAAGAACAGATCCGGCCCATCTCTAAGCCTAAAGGAATCTGAGGCTCGCCTTCCCCAGAAAGTGAAGGAGACGCTGCTAGTCAGAACGGAAGCGGAGGGGAAGAATGGAGGACAGGGCCTCGCCGGCGATCCTCTTCGACCCAAAATCTCAAATCTGAGGTAGCCAAGAACCGAAACAGCACATTGGAAAAGAAGGAAGACCAAGCCGTGTATTCCATCTCTCAAAATCCAGATCTACTGTAAGGCAATCGGAAAAGAGAAAGAAAGGAGCAGATCGCCGAAGGAGCCTCACCGGGATCTCTCGCTCGCATTCTGACCACTCTCACCCAGCGAACAAGAAAGGGATTCGAAAGGAATAAACCGAGGGAAGAAGGAGGCTCACCGAAATTGTTCGAATTCGCCGGAAATGCGCTCGGGAAGGCTTCGTCGGGCTCGCCGGGGTTCCTTCGGGCTCGTCGGAGGCGGCGCTGCGTTCCTCGGACCTAGATCGAGCGCGCTTGGTCATAAAGGTGTGGCTTTACTTGGTTTTCGATTGGAAAAGGAGAAGAAACATTACCGGAGGATCTCGAATTCAAACAGGAGAAGAGAGGGAGGAGTGGCGTCGGCGTCGGTGGCTGAGAGTTTCCTGGGCTGCTCGGCCCGGCCTCCCTGGTGGCTGTCGAGAGCGCGTTGGATGGGGCTAGTCGGAAGCTGTCGAGCTCGGCCTTTGCGTCGGAGAACAGGTCTGCATCGGTGGTGGCCTCGGCAAGACAGTGGAGAGGTCGAGAAGGGTGGGACGTTGGTGGTCGGCGGCAGGAGGAGAGGTAGAGGCGAGGTGGTGCTGGAGCTTGATTCGAAGAAGAAAGGAGGTGTGGTGTGTTTTGGGGCTTCCGGTTGCAACAAAGAAGAGAGGAGGAGTACCAGTGGTGACGTTGGCGGCTCCGGGGGAGAAGAGATAAGGTTTTGGGTTTTTTTCCCGGTCAGAAGGAGGGAGTGCTATTGTGTGTCCTTGTGGGTTGTCCGTGAATATAATGAGGGGATTGAGGGCAAGAGAGTGGTCCTCTAATCTGAATAAGGACAAAAGGACAGCTCAGCATCTCAACACTCCTGAACGAGAGAGAGAGGAAAGAAGAAAACAGAAAGGAAAAAAAAATAAAATAGAAGATGGCCCCACAACATATTTATGCAGAGAGAATATAACCGACGAACCTGTTAATCCCGACTCTCTCAAAATTTAAATTAAAACTTGTAAATCATTACCGGAATTAAATTAGTTTATCACGACTCGAAACTCGAAAGCGGAATCGAATTCCGTCAAAAATCAAAATTTTAAAACGATGTCGGAAGGATTTTAAAATACGATTTTTAAGACGAAGGTGAAGATTTTTTTTTTTAATTATTTATTAAAATTTATTATTTAAAAAAATCCGAGCCTTTACATCATCCACCTCTAAAAACAACTCTCGTCCCCGAGACTAAACCCAAAATAAAGTAGTGGATGAAGTTGAAATTGAAGAGTCCAGGGACCATGCCCAAGAACATTGTAATCATCTCGGTTGCGTCTTCCGGGATTCTCACAACCTTGTAATCATCTCGGTTGCGCCCCTATCACATGCTCGCTTCGAATTTTCGGAAGTACCACAACTCTAAAAGTTCTACAATGTCATCACTAGGTCTTAGCAAGCATCCTACAAGCGCCCTCATAAAATGCTTGTATCCACTTCGTGAAGTATCATAGAGTTGCCCGGGTTTGACAATTGAAAAAGATTGGCCTCAAAATTGTTAAAATTCTCAGTAATTTTATTCCTTACAAATCAAATCTACCCCTTTTCGAAATCGTTCAACTCTCCAAATCCAACGTTTAATCACGTAACTTTACACCGAACCAGTCAAATCATTTCAAATCAAGATTCCGTCAAAATATTCCAACAACCCAATCAGTTTCCCGCATAACAATCAATCAACTTCAGAAGCTCGGAGGTGGAATCATCCACCTCTAAGGGCTAATCCCATATTTTCTCCCTAGTTTCCAGAATCAAGTCAACCTATCAGTCTCAATTCAAGAAAGATTCACAAGTCATAAGCAATGCATAACCACATAACCAATCGATCCTCAACGAGTACATCATAATATGACAATTCTCAAACATATGCCATCACACTGCCACAAGATCACATCAACGTCCTCACATCATACTAACGGTCATAATATTTATCTATGACAGAATCATAACACACATCTTGATATCACACCAAGGTCATAACAGGTACATCCTCATCATGAGGTCAACGAATCAAACTCATTGTCAACACGTCAACACAACCAGTTATGTTATTAAGATTCCGCGAAAGGGGAGGTGAAACAGTATATCAGTCATCGAATGTCAGGATTTTCACCAAACATCATCTTAACTCATCACAATGACATATAACGATCATTTAGAAATCTGGTATTATTATCTCATATATACAAATCATATTCATCCTCAAAGTCATATTCGTTAGTTAACATATTAATAATCATGCTGTCAACCACATAATACAACATCATGAGTACCACCACATAATATAACATCATGCTTTCAGATAATAACACATTATAATCTCATGTATACATCACAACACATCCTATCATGCTCCTAAAATAATATAACAGGATAGCAAAGCATCAATATATCATGATAGTACTTGTCACTGTCAATTAGATTTCAACATTGTGCATCAACATATAATGTCATTCCATGTCAGGTTTTATCATGGTCGTTACCTAACATCACGCCAGGAGATATAAATAAATCACAAAAATCAAGAAATCATCACACCATACCAGTCAAAATAAAAAATAATAATAATAAAAAAACAGAATCCCCACTTGCCCATGTCCACTCTCAAGCCCAAACTAATCCTCTTCTAGACTCGCCAACGTCAACTCAAACAAAAATTCTCAAAAGAAATCCCAATTCATCTCGACGCTCAAATCTCGCCCACAGGTTTAAGGAAGAAGCAATAATTAAGATTATCAAACACAAGGTCTATGTCATGTCAAGTAACATTTATAAACATAACATCTTGGGTTCAACAAGTCCCAATTTACCATCATGCTCAATCATTATTACAAATCATCATATATGCACATAATCAATTCAAGATAGCAAGTTGCATCATAACCTCAGAAGATAACAATTCAGATTTCTTAGCATATGTAGTTCACATTTTACAGGTAAGGGAATTCAAATCATGCTTAGCAACTTAGCGTAGCAACAAGTCAAGACATCATGGTATATGAGATCTATAAGCCATCAAATCATATCATCATAGACAACAGGCAATCAAGTAACAGTCATCACCAGGTCAGCACAGCAACACGTAAATCCCATTGTCAGGTCAGTGCAATATCATCGTCAACAATTTAAAAGGGTTAGCAATTCGAACGGAGAACACTCCCACCTGTAAGTCCTATCATACTCGATAACCGCAATCTTCGAATGGTGCTCATCCTGCCGATATCGTTGATCCTGAGGCCTGTGGGTTATGGGCCCACGCTTCCGTCACGTTGCTCTATAACTATCCAACTTCCTTTCTCTTTACCGTGCAGTCACTCGTTCAATGCATCGCGGGGAAGTCCAAGTTAGCAGAGATAGGGGAGTGACAAGGACAGACAACCCAATGTTCACTTCGGACCCAAACATAGACCAAGGCTAAAGGACGACAAGACTAGAGACAAGACTGTGACCCGAGAATGACAACGATTGCCCCTACGAAAATCTATGAGGTTACAATTTGTGACAGGCAGCAAGGGTTCGTCTCAAGCAATCAACCATATCAACCCACACTAACATGTGCCTATCTCGAAGATCAACGACATACATGTACATTCAAAAGGCACATTCGAGTTCTACCTTGAGGGGCATGCGAGACAAGCTAACAATCTATCAATTCATGAAAGTCATAATGCCTAGTAGTCTTAAGCGAGATATGCGGGATTTACTAAACATAGCAAATATCACATATATGAGCAATGCACTAGCGGGGTATATATATCAACAATCAAGGTCAATGCATCATGATGAGGTTATCGTAACAATCCGACCTAATGTTATACGAGAACACATAAGAGCAGCATAGTATCTATCACATATGGCAACCATGATCATATAATAAGTCAAGAATGGCATGCAATTAGACGAAGGATCACATTGAGAAAGCATAGATCCTACAGGATGCTAGCGATACACGATGAGGCATGGCATAGTTAAGAGTGGCCTAAGAGAACTTAGCATGAGGTTCACGAAGCATGTTTACGCAATGCAGTAAGTGCGAAAAGTTACCATCTAGGGAGTCATACCGGAATTCATAAGCCCTACAGGACACTACTGTCACATATCGGACATGAATACAGTCAAGATATTGCGATTAGATTCATCCTAACATTCAGGTGTCATGCGTGTGCAAATTCATAATATAACGTAGTGTGTGATCATGCGAGGTGTCAAGCCATACGTTCATGCAAGTACGAGGAGATGTCATATAGTAATAGAGGAATACCACCGAGTGAGAACATGTAAGCATGCTAGGACTTACCATTGCGAAAAGCAAAGTCGGTCATCGAATTTAACATCATCTAGCCAGGATGAGTAAGACATGTTATGAAAGAGGAAAGAACCACACTATCAGGAACCTAGTTCGAGAGAGAATCAACAATAATGCAGGCAAGATATAATTCACACGAGTCACAATCAAGGATCCTACATGATACTACAATCTCTACATAACATACGATACATGCGTGCAACTAATCATGGCGACACGTAAGAAATTAATTCAATCACATTCCAACAATATAGAAACATAAGGAAGGTTTTACGATGTATACTACGAGTTTAAACAACAGGGCAATATAGCTGCAACACGGGAACATGAGTTCAAACCAACACATACTTGGATAAAACATGCATTTATCAAGACTCCTTTACACCAACATAATCCAAATTCAGTGCAAGTATCACACAACAGTATAAATTGCAGAGTAAGCAACAATAATTAACCTGATGTATACATAACAACAAGCATGCTATTGATTCTTGTCACAAAAGGGATAATAGGCATTGACACGTCATCATCCAACATGCTAAGATGATCATCTATCAACATTCATACAAAGAGGAATTGATCACACTATCATGGACCCAATCCAGGGAAATCAACATTCATATAGACCCATATCATGCCCCTCATGTTTCTAACCAATCAGTAGTACGATCATTACAATAGGTCAATTAGACACGCGAAACCAATTATAATCATGACAGAAAGCGAGATACAACACGAGACCTAAACAATGTGACTAGCATGGATACGGAATGTTATACAACCACGAATTTACATGAAGGATCATCACAATAACATGTACTGGAAATTACGTATCATATAAGGCATGGTGACATCAAGTTGTAGCACGTATCAAATAAGGAACTTGCTTCATCAGGGTATCAAAATCTAACGATTACACTACCATGAAACTAGTAGAGTAAAATCATGCAGCTTCATTTCATGCAACTCACACATCCATTCAATCATACGATCAATAGGCCAAGTAAACATGCTATAACAACACATAATCATGGTAGAAGCCAGGACATAACACGACCTAAGCAAGGTACCCAATTATAGATGCAACAACATGAGTAGCTTTTTACTAATGATCAATTGCAAAGTACATGTGGAAGATTACAAAATCACGTCAGACAATTCAGAGAGTGTCACCATTACAACCGGACAGAGATCCCTAAGGGCAACCATTGACTTTTCCCAACCGACTCATCACCCTCTTTCCCGTGGGACTTTGGTACGACTCTTTGTGGTAAGAAAACACTGATTGATCATCATAAGAATCAAGAAAGACAGCCCCAGAAAAACCCTACTTTCTAACTCAGAATGACGTCAAGAACCATCTTCCAACACTCAAACGACCCTTATGTCCATACCTAATTCCCGACACCACGTGTTTACCAACCCGATTTTCGTGAGAGACATTGACATCCAGAAGAAAGAATCGATAGAATTGTCAAGGGGTTAACATAGGGGTAGGGGTTGTTCCACACAAACTGGGCTGGACCATATAGAATTAAAGGTACTCCCGCTATCTCGTTTTCACAGGTAAGTCAGTACACATTTCATAGTTAGGGCATCCAAATCAGATCTCTAGCATAGCAAGCACTCAACATAGAATCAGTTGATACACTCATAATGATCTCCTTGGAGTCTCCCAACCCATCTGTAAAGAACAAGCTGATATTTTGCCTACCCATTCTCAACTACATCCAAAAGGGATGGTCTAATCGTCTTTCTACCCCTTCGTTTCCCTTTGTTGATTACCAGATTTATAAAGTCAAGTTCGTATTTAGTCCATTTGAGTTAGCCATATTAAATTCATTTTGCCCTTTCTAAAACATTTTGGAAAACCATTTGAAACCTTGGGCCATTTTCAAAACCACTTCAACCTATCATACTCGGTTTGCACAACCTCAGCTCTGATACCATCTTTGTAACGGCCCGGGATTATGATTCCCGAGTTACGTTTCGAGGGATAAAACCACTCGTTAGGATCTTGCGCCCCGAGTACAGGTTGAAGGTTTGAAACTTTATCCTAACACTTTGAAATGGGATTTCATACCCAAAATTCGAAGGGATCGTTGGAATCCCCGGGGAAGTCCCCTGCACCTGTCGTAAGTCTAAGCGTGAAAATCAGAAATAGTGCAACTAGCGGAAATAAGTGTAATACGAGGGGTGCCACGGCGGAGCCGGGTCAAAACGGAGTCAAAAGTATAAATTCCAAAAAATATAATCAGAGTCCGGTGAAGTCTATAACTCCAGCGCTCACTCTCCGCCGACAAAATGACCCGCGCAATAAGCAAACAACACC
Source organism: Persicaria tinctoria (assembly GCA_037127255.1). NCBI lineage: Eukaryota > Viridiplantae > Streptophyta > Magnoliopsida > Caryophyllales > Polygonaceae > Persicaria > Persicaria tinctoria. The sequence continues at coordinate 52,823,585 of JBANSL010000009.1, read as the reverse complement.
GATAGGATGAACATAAATAATACCTAAAAAAATTGATATGGGGCGGGATCAGATCGATGCCCACTTAACTCTGCATCCCAACCATAAGCACACATATACGCTATACCTAATAAAGATGCTCTAATGCAGTACGAAATTCAAACACACTAGCATGCTCCTAGTTCATAATAATGTGCAGAAATACTGTAAAGGGCCCAAGACAATGCCAAGTGGCATATCCCTCTCCTACCTCCACCCCTTCCGATAGGTGGAGACTGGCCAGCTCGTGAATGCATTCATTCATAATAGGGTGGCACGCATGCCTAACCCGCTCCACAATAAAGCCCGCAGGCATATCATAATATAAGGAAGTCATGACTCGATTGACTCAGGGTACCCGATGAGGCTGGGCTACCCTATGACCCTAGCAAAGACTCTAGGACTATCACAGATAACGGCCGTTCTGTTTACATACGCATAAAGAAATAGAATGCTCAACGATCGATGCAACCTAGCATGGTACTACATGGCATGCTGATCATGAATGCAAGCACCTAGTATATCATGCACCTAAAGCAGGGAATAGCTCTATTCAATCTGAGTAAGCTCCGAAGAGACTTACCTGGAGATGCAGAACAGCAAGATAACACAAGCAAGGGCCCAAATGCAAGTCCAAAGCAATCCAAAAGCAATACACACCTATCATCAAGTCATTTCCATAAGCTACCTGTTCATCATTCATACACACGAACCTCAAGTTCTCAACATGCTTAAAACCAATCTATAATGAACCCGTTTCCAAAACCTTTCCGATATGATCAACATCAACCAAAATCATTCTTCCAATCAAACTCATTGATAAAATCGTACCAACCATTTTTCCAAACTCTTAAATCCCGATTTAAATCAACTCATATTCAAATTAATTTCTCAAATCATACTTGACCAAATTCCGACATTAACATTTAAGCCTTAAAGCCAATACCTCAAAATCATATTATAGAATTAATTCCGACATTTTTATTTTCAAAATCATTATATAAATAAATTATTAGATCACCAAAATAATTCTATTTTCACAAACTATAATTATAATATAGTCTAAAACCAATAATATACAATAGCAATAACTCACAAAAGCCCAATCCTCAATTCTGAAAAGAAAGACAATGGAACCCAGCCCAACATCCCATTCTCACATCAGCCCGGCCAAAGAAGAAAACAGGCCCAATTCTCACACTTTCCCACCCGAGCCCAAACCAAAACCCAGAAGGAAAGAACAGATCCGGCCCATCTCTAAGCCTAAAGGAATCTGAGGCTCGCCTTCCCCAGAAAGTGAAGGAGACGCTGCTCGTCAGAACGGAAGCGGAGGGGAAGAATGGAGGACAGGGCCTCGCCGGCGATCCTCTTCGACCCAAAATCTCAAATCTGAGGTAGCCAAGAACCGAAACAGCACATTGGAAAAGAAGGAAGACCAATCCGTGTATTCCATCTCTCAAAATCCAGATCTACTGTAAGGCAATCGGAAAAGAGAAAGAAAGGAGCAGCTCGCCGAAGGAGCCTCACCGGGATCTCTCGCTCGCATTCCGACCACTCTCACCCAGCGAACAAGAAAGGGATTCAAAAGGAATAAACCGAGGGAAGAAGGAGGCTCACCGAAATTGTTCGAATTCGCCGGAAATGCGCTCGGGAAGGCTTCGTCGGGCTCGCCGAGGTTCCTTCGGGCTCGTCGGAGGCGGCGCTGCGTTCCTCGGACCTAGATCGAGCGCGCTTGGTCATAAAGGTGTGGCTTTACTTGGTTTTCGATTGGAAAAGGAGAAGAAACATTACCGGAGGATCTCGAATTCAAACAGGAGAAGAGAGGGAGGAGTGGCGTCGGCGTCGGTGGCTGAGAGTTTCCTGGGCTGCTCGGCCCGGCCTCCCTGGTGGCTGTCGAGAGCGCGTCGGATGGGGCTAGTCGGAAGCTGTCGAGCTCGGCCTTTGCGTCGGAGAACAGGTCTGCATCGGTGGTGGCCTCGGCAAGACAGTGGAGAGGTCGAGAAGGGTGGGACGTTGGTGGTCGGCGGCAGGAGGAGAGGTAGAGGCGAGGTGGTGCTGGAGCTTGATTCGAAGAAGAAAGGAGGTGTGGTGTGTTTTGGGGCTTCCGGTTGCAACAAAGAAGAGAGGAGGAGTACCAGTGGTGACGTTGGCGGCTCCGGGGGAGAAGAGATAAGGTTTTGGGTTTTTTTCCCAGTCAGAAGGAGGGAGTGTTATTGTGTGTCCTTGTGGGTTGTCCGTGAATATAATGAGGGGATTGAGGGCAAGAGAGTGGTCCTCTAATCTGAATAAGGACAAAAGGACAGCTCAACATCTCAACACTCCTGAACGAGAGAGAGAGGAAAGAAGAAAAGAGAAAGGAAAAAAAAAATAAAATAGAAGATGGCCCCACAACATATTTATGCAGAGAGAATATAACCGACGAACCTGTTAATCCCGACTCTCTCAAAATTTAAATTAAAACTTGTAAATCATTACCGGAATTAAATTAGTTTATCACGACTCGAAATTCGAAAGCGGAATCGAATTCTGTCAAAAATCAAAATTTTAAAACGATGTCGGAAGGATTTTAAAATACGATTTTTAAGACGAAGGTGAGGATTTTTTTTTTTTAATTATTTATTAAAATTTATTATTTAAAAAAATCCGAGCCTTTACAGTATCATCTCCCCAATGTTAGACACACCAACTTTATCTCGGATAACTTTCTTTTTGACCCTGTCCAATCTTGACGAACCACATATATAATCCACCGTGGCATTCTCTTTTCAGCCACCAATAACATGTGCTCATAGGCCTTAGTAACTGACCAACACTCAACGCCATAAAATAAAGCTGGACGAATCATTGTCGACTTATAGAACTTCCCCTTAAGTTTGACTGACACCCATGACGTGTTCCTCCTTTTTTGCTTAGCCACTTGAATAAGATTCTTGATATCTCTGTCTAACCCTCCATCACTCTACACGATCGATCTCAAGTACTTGAAAGATAGCTTACTAGTGACAGAGTTTTCCCCCAACCTTACAACGATATCTGGGTCACGCAGGGTGCCAAAATCAAATTGAGTCATGGGTTCAAGCCTCTTTAGCTTCACTTTTTTTTATATAACTTTTGTTCCATTTATTTTTTGCCAACTAAAAATTCCTAATTAAAAAAATTAAGTTTTTCTGCACTATATTTAAATAAAAACATTTTTTTCATCTATACATACAAAAAAATTTCATTATGATAAATTTTAATTTTTATTAATTATTTTAACTAAAAATAACTATTCAAGTAACCCAAATTTAATGTTTTTCTAATATATTTAAACAAAAATTTTTTTTCATATATGCATGAAAAAAATTTGTCCAAAATTTTTTTAGCTCCAAAAACAATATTCTGTATCCGTTGGTAGCGATTAATCCAAATTTGAGTTGCGAGTTAACTTGTTTGTTACAAACTTAATGAACTAGTGTGAACCACAATTTAATGATCGGTTTAGATAAAAAAAAGTTAAAAAAAAAAACATTTCCTTGGTTTGTTAAAACAAAAAAAAATTGGAATTTTTGCCAAATACCCCTGAGGTTAAGGCTAATTCGCATGGTGTACAAAAGTTTGACATATTTCGCCAGGTGCCCCTGAGGTTTCTATTTTTTTCGCCAAATACCCCTGAGGTTTTTATTTTTTCGCCAAATGCCCCTCTGTCGAATTTGTTAACGTTTTTTTTATTGAAAATAAAAAGAATATAAAATATTATTTCATTCTTATTTTTGTAAGGTATTATTTGAAAAATATTATTTAATTATGGTAATTAAATTATCTAATATTATATACACAATACCATATCATATTACATTTTTTAATCAATGGAATTAATTTAAAACTTTTTTTTTGATAAAGTTAAAATTAACTATACAGTATTTTTTCATTATATATTAATTACACAATATCATTTCATGCTATTTATTTAAACAGTGAGATTAATTCAAAACGTTTTTTTTTTAAAATACATATTCCAAATATATGAATTCTTTTTTTTCCAACGCAATTAATCTCTTTTTTTTGTATGTATAATGAAAACTATTTTTTATATAATAATCTTAATTTTTGGAATTTCACACAATCAACCTAATCTACATAAATTTTCAAATAATAAAATTTTTAAACATTTTTTTAACCAATGAGATTTATCTATTCTAATTGTTAAATGAGAAATATTTTTGCTTAGATGACATAATCATTTTAATTTCACAATTTCCTCCCAATCAATTGAATCTTGAAAAAAAATCAAATAATGAAATTTGTACACGTTTCTTTAATCAATCTAGTTATACACTTATACCTTAATATTAATTAATAATTATTTTTTATTAGGTGTTATAAACACATTTATTTTAGGATTTTAACCCAATCAACATATTTTATTTAAATCTTAAACTTGTGTGATTTTTACACATTTTTCATAAATATTTTAATTATTTTTTACTTAATTATCAAATCTATTTTTTTGTATTTTACGTTAACGTTTGATAATATCTTATTTAATAGTAATTTTTTATACTTAGAAAATTTTATTTTTATTAAAAATATGCGCCAAGTTGGGGGAATTGTACTATTTTTCAATAAAAAAAGCTAACAAATTTGACAGAGGGGCATTTGGAGAAAAAATATAAACCTCAGGTGTATTTGGCGAAAAAAATGAAAACCTCAGGGGCACCTGGCGAAATATGTCAAACTTTTGTACACCACGCGAATTAGCCTTAACCTCGGGGGTATTTGGCGAAAAATCCGAAAAAAATTTAACTAGCATGGTCCTATGCCTTTTTCCGATTGGAGTAAAGTGGAGAAACTTTGTTCGTTCTTTAAGGAATGTTATTAGTTGACCAATTGGATTTCGGGATCCTCTTATATGACTACCAATTGGTGGATGTTTCATAATGGAAAAGTGGGCAAGTTGGTCAATGAATTACTTGCTATTGTTGTTAGTGATGATGAAGATATAAAGCGTATAGTCATAAAGATGAAGATCAAATTTGACAAATACTTAGGTTCTTTTGAGAAGATGAACCTATTGATGTTTGTGCCCACCATTCTTGACCATCGTCGCAAGCTTTGGGGTGTGACTCATGTGTTGAGAAGTTTGTTTCCCAATGATGATATAGAAGATATGGTGAAGATAGTGAAGAATGTTGCTTATGAGTTGTTTGATGAGTTTCAGAGTCTTCATTCTCCACCGGAAGAAGGCGGGTCACGAGCACGTCATTCTGTTGCTTCATATATATGACGTGGATGAAGAAAGTTGGATGGATGAGTTTAAAAAGAAAGGGGTTGACTGTATTGATACAGACTTGAGGTCTGAGTTTGATCAATATTTGGTTGAAACTCAAAGGATAGAAAAGGGACGGAAGAAAATTGTTCTTGAGTGGTGAAGTGATAATAAGAACAAATGCACGTGCTTGCATGCATGACACTAGTTGTACTAGTCATTAATTCCTATATCTAATGTCCCTTCTAAATCTGCATTTCGCACTAGTGAACGTAGCTAGATGTTTGTAAAATACTACTCATCTCACCTTTTACATTAAGTTTGACGTTAAAACTGCAAATCTACTATCTTGCTCCTTTATCACTAATATCCTAGTTCATCTCTTGACAATTTCGAAGTGTTTCATCATTGATTTAGTTGGTTCAAAGTTCTCCCATTGCTCATCCTTCACCTCTTGATCAGTCCTCTCTTCAAATGGAAAATGAAAGTTGTAAAAGGGAGATTCCTCTTTTACCCTTCAAATATACTAAAAGTACAAGGGAAAGATAATAATTTCACACATTTAACAACACTCTTAACGGAAAACATGAGATGTGTAGCCTTTTGCAAACATATAATTTGTAAGGGTGGGGGAAAAATCTCTCTTTTTTTAGAGGAAAGAAACCTTCCTCTGTGTAAGTACATGGAAGCTAATAATAAAGGGGTCTTCCATGGAGCCAATCTTCCATGGAGAGGAAGAAACACTCTCCCATGGAGAGCCTCTACATCCCCTTCAGGGGACAATCCTCTTTCGGGATCCATCACTTTCTCCTTAGGGAACCACAAAGTGCTGGGGGTTTCTCCCACGCACCCAAGTCTGTCCGACATCGTCCGTTCCGACCAGCACTGCTGCTCGTTAGTAGTTCCTTTCCGGATCAGAATCTCAACCAATCTCTTCGCAGATGTTGAAATTTGTGAGTTATTTCATGATTGAATCCCACAGGGTGGTGTAACTTTGCCCCAAATCGTTTTCAAAAACCTATGTTGATTGATTCTCTTCAATTTGGAGTGCAATCCCTTCTCGGTTACTAAAATCGTGGTGGTCTCGGTGTCGGCCTCGCCCATATCCGGTTGTTTGCCTCGCCGTTTCCCCATTCCTGTCCTCCGGGACACGTTCGGTGGTGATGGTGGGCGCACTCCGCTCTACCCTCCCCTGCTTCCCTATGTCGCCACGGCCTCAACCTGACGGTGGAAGTTTTGTCCGTTGATTCCTCCTGGCTTAGCGCTGGCTATGCTCCGATCCTGCTGCTTTTGTCCCCTCCCGACAGCGCCTCTTGCCTATTTGGTTTAGGGTCAGGGGTTTGCAATTGGCTTTTTTTGGGCTGTGCTTTGGGCCCAAGGAATAACCTTGGGCTTAGTGCAGCCCGAATTGATTGGTAAAACATATATATGAAAAAATAAAAAAAAATCAATCAGAAATTACTTTTCTATGTATTTACTTGTGTAAATATATTTATAAATTCCGGAATGGTCTCTCCTTCTTTGCCCTACTCACGATCGTGCTTCTTTTCCTCGTTTTGTTTGGATGTCCGTCTGTTGGTTCGTGGTTAGTTTTGGTTGAGGAGCAGTTCTGCGGCCCTGGTTGATCGAAGTAATCGTGTTGGTGGTGTTTCTAGTCTCTGAAGATCTCTCATCTAGGTGGGGGGGAACGTCGTGTGATCCACACTTCCTCAGGTGTCGTCTTTGCCTTACGAGGATTTCTGCTTTCCGTTTTTTTCGACGGCGAGACATCGTGTTAGCCAGTGCTGTCCCATACGCTCGCTATCCACTTCATCGCACCGGGCTTCCTTCCTCTCGATGTTGTGTTCGCTTGTTTGCTACGGGTTTGGGGTTTTTTCGGGTTTGCTTTGGGCGTTTCTTTTGATGTATTCTGTGGTTATAATTCTTTCAGATCTTCGTGATCTCATCCTTCAGGATGCTCTCGGGTAGGCTAACCCCCACCCGAATTTTTTCCTTATAAAAAAAACAGAAAAAATAAATTTATAAGGGTGGTGTCCTAAAATTTTCAATTTAATAGGTGATTTTGTACAATTAATATATTTAAAGGGTGGTTGTCTGAAATTTTGTCTTTTAAAAAAAAGAGTGAGGCTAGTGGCAAGATATCAGAACGACTACTTACAAGACGTTTTTCATAAAATTGCACAACAAGTCCTTCCTATTTCTAAAAAGAAAATTACATTTTGACCCGAGACCTTGGATCTCCTCTCCTTCCTAATTCGTACATGGTGAGCACCAGGAACACAGAGAAGAGAAGAAAGTTCAAAAAGTTGAATTTATGCAAGTTTTCAGCCGATCTATCAATCATAAGAAAAGATTTACTGTTTAAATTGGTTTTGATTGAGTTGTATATGATTGCAATCGGGAATTTTAGGGTTTTTAAAAATAAGATTGAAATTTGATTAAAAAAAAAGGAAAAATGGCTCAAAATAATACCAACTATCACCTATGAACCAAAAATAATACGAACTAAAAAAAGTCTCAAAATAATACAAATTATCCACTTATAAACAAAAAATAATACAAACTTTAAAATCAACTCAAAATAATACAAACTATGAACTTTTAACTCAAAATAATACAAACTTTTGAAGTTGGACTAGGAGAAGAATCAAAACAAAATATTATTTATCAAAATTACAAAAATATGTGTATATAGTCACATTTTGCAAAAATGCACCCCTTTTATTTTTAAATACACCAAAATCACTATTCATTTACAAAAAATCACTTTTTATTTTGAAACTAAATAAAATCACATCCACTTTATCCATAATTATTATTTTTTTTAAAATCATATCCTAGAATTCATGTAGTTTTGTGTAATTTATAAAAATTGGGGTTGTATTATGCAAAATTGGACAACCGAATAGTGGGTTTGATGTATTTAAAATATAAAAGGTGGATTTGTGCAATGTATAAATAAATATAGATTTTTTTTATAATTTTAATAAATAAAATTTTATTTTGAATCTTATCCTAATTTAAGTTCAAAAGTTATTATTTAAAGTCAAAATTTCATTGATTGTATTATTTTTGGTTGATTTTAAAGTTTGTATTATTTTTGTTTCATAGATTGATAGTTTGTATTATTTTGAGACTTTTTTTAGTTCATATAGTTGATATTATTTTGAGTCATTTTTCCTTAAAAAAAAAGTGGTTGATTGTGTGTACGTTATTGGTTGATTATGGTTTACAATAGTGTATTACGATGTCAAAATAATTGATCTTTCTTCATTGGTTTCAGATTCGTGATTTTGATTAGGTAAAAAAACTTGTCGAAGGCACCTCGTATATGTCGATCGAGTTGCATGGGTACCCTCGTTCAGTTTAGCCGAGCTCCATAAAGGACCTTGATGAAAGATACCGAGGGTCTGCGTGGGCCTCCTTGAAAACTACCGAGGGTCTGCACGTATGAATATTGTCGAATCGAATGTTGCCTAGGGTGTGCTTCATTCGTAGGACCTCTTACAAATCCGAGCCGTTTATAAGACTTTCGTTATCTATTTCAGTCTGTTTGTTCTTTTAAGTTCACTTTTAACTTGCATTCAAGTATAATTTTTGTTGATTGTTTGCTAATTAACTAATTTATTACTTTTGACCAAAAAAACTAATTAATTACTGGAGCAAACATCTTTGGTACGGTACGGTGTTAAATATATTCAACTTAATTATTCAGAGGTGCGCACTTCCGAAGATTCGCCCTTCTCCGGCTAAGGATTCGAATTGGATCCAGCAACAACAGGGAATCATCCTTTTGCTAATTTCCTATACCGAATTTCCCCTTATTCAGAGGAAAAAATTCAGATCTTTGTCCATGTTAATAGATAGATAGAATCCTAGATTGTTATGTACATATCTTTAGTTTATTTGGAGTCCAAGGCCCAAGTACTTTGTATTCTATATATATTCTATCTAATGAAAGGTAAACCCAAGGGGGAATTTCCTAAACCTAACATGGTATCGAGCCTAATTATCTTTTAAAGATAATTTCTTTCCTAACCCTAGCTTCCGCTCTCCCACCCGTCGCCGCCGCCTCCCTACCCAGCCCGCCGCCCCCTGGCAGCCTCTCCGCCACCCACCATGGCCGCCGAAACCTCCACCAAAACCCCCTTTCATTCAGCCCTTTCCGTCACCAACATCCGAAATTCCATTCCATCATCCTTGACCTCGAAAACTCTCAATACACGTCCTGGTGTGAGTTATTCAAAAACAATGCTCGTGCTCACCGAGTCATTGACCACATCGATCCTACTCAGAAACGCCCTGACAACATCGACGATGATCTTTGGACCCAACTTGATGCCATTATCCTTCAATGGATTTACGGCACGGTCTCGTCAGACCTTCTCCTCACCATCCTCAAACCCAATACCACGGCTCAGAAAGCCTGGAATCGCCTTGCGGATATTTTCCAGGACAACAAGGGTACCCGCACGGTCCTCTTGGTGAACGAACTCTCCACCACAAAGCTCGAAGCTTTCCCGAACGCTGCAGCCTACTGTCAGCGCCTCAAATCTCTGTCTGATCAACTTGAAGCGGTAGGCGCCTCGATCTCCGATCGTCGCCTGGTCTTGCAACTCATCGCCGGCCTCACATCCGAGTACCAGTCCGTCGCCACCTTCATCCAACAGTCCGATCCTCTCCCTTCCTTTGACAAAGCCCGCTCTATGCTGGCTCTTGAGGAGACTAGTCGGGCTCGACTGGACAAGCCGTCGTCTCAGCAAGCTCTCACCGTTACCACCCCACCACCGCCCACCGATCAGACGCCCTCCCCTGCACCTTCCAACCGAGAACGCAGCGGCCGCGATAACAATCGCGACAACACTCGCGACAACAATCGCGACAACAATCAGCGCGGCCGCGGCAGAGGACGCGGGCGCGTCGGACGCGGGCGCGGGCGCGGGGGTCCCCAGCAGCAGCAGCAGTGGCCGAACTATTGGGGCTTCCCGCAATGGCCTGCCCCGCCCTGTCCCTACCCCTCGATGCCGCCACAGCACCCGGGCGCCGGCATCCTTGGCTCCGCCCCTCGCCCTCCGCCTCATGCCCTTGCTGCGTACTACTCGACATATGGTGTTCAACCCACTGATTTGAACTCCCAGTTTTCGTCCATGAGCCTCAATCCCCCGGATCTGACATGGTACATGGACTCAGGCGCCTCATCTCATATGGCCCAGCATCCAGGTAGTCTCTCAACTATTTCGTTTAAGAGTCCTTCAAATTCAGTTATAGTCGGAAATGGTTCTAGCATTCCAATTTTGGGACAAGGCCACACCACAATCCCCACACACAACCACCCTTTGCACCTCAAAAATGTTATCCTCACTCCCCAAATTATAAAGAACCTTATTTCCATTCGAAAATTTACCATTGATAATTCTGTTTCGGTGGAATTTGACCCATTTGGTTTTACTGTCAAGGATCTTCGCACGGGGACCAGTCGTCTGAGATGCAATAGTACCGGGGATCTCTACCCTCTCGCGTCACCTTCCGTCTCGCCATCTTCCTCACATGTCTCCCTCGCAGCCATGGCTCCACCCATCTGGCATGCTCGTCTCGGCCATCCTAGCGGCCCTATCTTTGGTCTTCTTAAAACTTTTTTCCCTGTTGCTTGTAATAACGACTCGAATCGACGTTCCTGTCATTCGTGTCAAGTTGGGAAACACATTAGACTCCCTTTCTCTAGTTCGTTTACTCCTACTTATTTTCCATTTGACATTGTGCATGCTGACCTTTGGACATCCCCTGTGGTGTCTAAGGATGGTTTTCGTTATTACCTTGTCTTATTAGATGATTTCACACATTTCTTGTGGGTCTTTCCAATTAAATATAAATCACAAGTCTTTCCTATATTTGTCCGATTTCATGCTTACGTTGTTACCCAATTTCAACGACGTATCAAAAATTTTCAATGTGACATGGGCGGCGAATTCAACAACCACCAATTTTATAACTTTTTCTCAACACAAGGCATTACCTTTCGCTTCTCTTGCCCTCATACATCTCCCCAAAATGGCAAAGCCGAATGCTCTATACGCACAATCAATAATATGATGCGCACCCTTCTCCTACACGCCAGCATGCCGCCATCCTATTGGCCCCATGCCCTCACCACCGCCGTGTACCTCATCAACATTCTCCCATCCACTGCTATCCACAATCAAACTCCCACCTTCCGTCTATTTCATCGGACTCCGTCCTATCTAGACCTTCGCGTGTTCGGTTGCCTATGCTACCCTAACCTCTCCGCTACAATGCCTCACAAACTCTCCCCTAGATCCACACCTTGTGTCTTTCTAGGCTACCCCAACAACCATCGTGGGTACAAATGTCTTGACCTCACGTCACAAAAACTCATCATATCCCGCCATGTCACCTTTGATGAGCATACATTCCCCTTTTCCCATCAATCGTCTCCTCCTTCTCATACTTCCATTGATTCTTCATTATCCCCCATGGTTCTACAACAATTCTTCGGTACTTCGCCATCTCAAGTCCCCGGCACACCCCCCGCTGCAGCCCCCCTGACGGCGCCCACAGCACCTCTGGCGGTGCCCGCCGCAACTCCAGCGGCGCCCACCGCACCCACAGCCCCGCCCGCAGCCTATCAGACCCGATCCAAAAGCGGCATTTTCAGGTCGAAACACATATTTAACCTCTCTGCCTCACCTTCCCCTATATCCCCCTCCCCAAATCCCATAAGCTTGCCCTCCTTGATCCCAATTGGAAGGCCGTCATGACCGACGAATATCAGGCTCTTATTCGAAATGGTACTTGGGAGCTTGTGGACCGGCCTGTAGGCGTCAATATTATCCGTTGTATGTGGCTATTTCGTCATAAGTTCAGGTCTGATGGTTCCCTTGAGCGCTACAAGGCGCGCCTTGTGGTCAACGACAAGTCTCAGCAAGTCGGTGTCGACTGCGACGAAACCTTCAGTCCAGTGGTCAAGCCGGCCACCATCCGTACAGTTCTCACGCTTGCCCTCTCCAAATCTTGGGCAATACATCAGCTGGATGTCAAGAATGCCTTCCTCCATGGTCACTTACATGAGACGGTTTACATGTTTCAGCCGCCTGGTTTTGTTGAGCCTGGATCTCCAAAGAAGGTGTGTTGTCTCCGCAAGTCCCTCTACGGCCTGAAGCAGGCACCGCACGCTTGGTACCAGCGCTTTGCTGCTTATCTTCTTCGCATTGGGTTCGTCAGCTCTCGCGGTGATTCCTCACTCTTTGTCTATCAGCGGGGGCAAGATATGGCCTACTTGTTATTGTATGTCGATGACATTGTTCTCACAGCCTCATCTGATGCTCTGCGTCGTCAGCTGATTGCCTCTCTTTCGTCTGAGTTTGCTATGTCAGATTTGGGGCCCCTCCACTACTTTCTCGGCATTTCAGTTCGCAACACTTCCTCCGGACTCTTCCTCTCCCAATCGAAGTATGCTGCTGAGATCATCGCCCGTGCGCACATGTCTGAGTGTAAACCAGTGGTCACACCCGTGGATACCAGCTCCAAGCTAAGCGCGTCTGCAGGTCCGCCAGTTGCTGACCCTACCATGTATCGCAATCTTGCTGGAGCCTTACAGTATCTCACTTTCACTCGCCCGGACATCAGTTATGCGGTTCAGCAGATTTGCCTTTTCATGCATGACCCACGTGAACCTCACTACAACGCTCTCAAGCGTATTCTGAGGTATCTTCAGGGCACTCTTCATCTTGGTATGCAGTTGACAGCAGCGCCTATTTCAGGTCTTGTGGCATATACAGACGCTGATTGGGGTGGGTGCCCGGACACCCGCCGTTCAACGTCCGGGTATTGTGTGTTCTTCAATGACTCTCTCGTCGCTTGGTCTTCCAAACGTCAGCCTACGTTGTCTCGCTCCAGTGCGGAGGCAGAGTATCGGGGAGTCGCTAACGCCGTGTCTGAGTGTTGCTTCTTGCGCAATCTCCTCCTGGAACTGCATTGTCCTTTGCCGCGTGCCTCTATTGTCTACACCGACAATGTCAGCGCCATGTATTTAGCCAGCAATCCGGTGCAGCATCAACGGACCAAGCACATCGAGATGGACATCCACTTTGTCCGAGAAAAGGTGGCCATTGGTGCTATTCGGGTCCTTCATGTTCCCTCCGCCTATCAGTACGCTGATATCTTCACAAAGGGTTTGCCACGTCAGTTGTTTCTTGACTTTCGGGACAGTCTGACCGTACGTTCTCCTCCCGCTCCGACTGCGGGGGTCTGTTAATAGATAGATAGAATCCTAGATTGTTATGTACATATCTTTAGTTTCCTTGGAACCCAAGGCCCAAGTCCTTTGTATTCTATATATATTCTATCTAATGAAAGGCAAACCCCAAGGGAGAATTTCCTAAACCTAACAGTCCAATCTAGCTCATCTATTTTCTTTTGTGTGATGAACACTTTAATGGTTTCTAGTGCTCTCAATCTGATTCTTAGAAATTTTCTAAAATGATAAAAGGACTTGTTGGGTTATTTTGCGGAAAACATCTTGTTAAAAGACATTTCGTTGTCTTGCCAGTAGCTCTTATGTTAAAAAAAGAGTAAGCCTAAACAGGTGAACCAAATTAATACTAGATCCCAACAGTGAAACAATCCTTGAATGGGACCCAAACAGTGAAATAAGCATCGATTTGAGACGTAAAATGTTGGGCAAGCCCAACACCTTGCGAAATACTTCTCTTATTACGGGTTGCCCCAAAATGTTGATAAGTGGTCATGTATTTATTTTTTCAATGATAATTGGTGTTTAAAGTAATTTTATTAATGTTTAATGTGACTAATATACAATGTTTTAAAATATTATAATTATTACATAAATAAATAAAATATATTATTTTTCTTTTTCAATAAAAACAAAAATAATATAAAAATAAATAAATAAATAATTATTATTATAAAAAATAATTTTTTTTAATAATTAAATTATTATTATTATTATTATTATTATTATTATTATTATCATTATTATTATTATTATTATTATTATTGGAGGGAAAACTACTTAAAATACCCCCACCTTTGAGGATATGGTAAAAATATATCATCAACTTTCAAATGTAATGAAAATATCCCGACATTTGAGGTTAGTGGTATAATATTATCACTGGTTTTCTCACGGGTCATAAATACTAACAAGGCAGCCTATTTGGATTTTTTTTTTGACAAGGCAACCTGCATGGAAGCCTTTTTACAAATTAGCACTAAAATTGGGTTTTCTTGAACTGTTTTCTTAGGAAATAAAACCGATAAAAAATTAAACCTGAAAAACAAATTTATTCAACCAAGCGCGCGCAACTAATCCGGTCGAAATTGCTTCAAATTAATACTCCATCCGTTAATTAAAACATGACGTTTTACTATTTACGCACGCATTTTTAGGCTTTAAAAACTATATAAAATATTAACTTTTTTAATATTTTTTTTTATATAACTTCATTCTTATTACTATTAAGTATATATTTATAAAAACAAATGTAAAAAAAAAAGTTGATATTTTATATAGTTTTTATCATTATAAAAAAGCGTGCATGAATAGTAAACGACAAGTTTTAATTAACAAAGTACAACACAACTATTTCTAACACCATACCGACAACAAAACTAAACCGACAACAATAACAACAATAAAGTGGGGAAAACAAAACTTACTCAGCCAAACCCGTGAACGAATCAAATTAGAGGAAGAAGATGTGAAAGAGACTGCTCAAGATAGGCGATCATGAGGGAGGAAGACTATGATTGAAGAGGAACCTTGAGCTACCTGGAAGACTTGGAAGATAGTTCAAGAGGCGACCACGTTCCATGGAAGAAGATAGGAGGGAGGATAATGCGTTGGATATATATGAACTCGATCCAACTCTTTATTTTTTTCCTAAGAAAACAGTTCAATAAAACCTTTGTAAAAAAAATCACGTAGGTTGCCTTGTCAGTGTTTTTGACCCGTTAGAAAACTCATGGTAATATATTACCACTACCCTCAAAGATCGGGATATTTTTATTACATTTGAATGTTGATGATATATTTTTACCATACCCCTAAAGGTAGATGTATTTTAATTATTTTTCCCTTATTATTATTACTATAATAATAAAGTATTATTTAATTGTAAGCTACGGGAAAAACGTGGCCCAATTTGAGCAATTAGTTTGGGCCTTATCCGTTACTAGCTAGTTGGTTAGACAATTGTATGGTAATGGTCCTATACGAATTATTAGTGGTGAAACAAAAATAATACAACAAAAATTATACGTAATTTTCAAAACTAAAAATTCATAAACAAATTATAATAAGTTAAACCAAAACTAATACAAAACAAAAAACTAATTAAGACTCAAAATAAAATTAAGAAGAAATTTAGTACAATTTTGTAAAATTGAGAGGAATTAATGTTCTTGTCAAACCCAAGTCACTGGTGGGTTTGACCATAACATATTAAGGCTCTCTTGGCAAAGCAGAGCTGGAGAATATTTTGCGAATCTGACTCCTTGGCGGGTAGGCTTTTTAAGGCAAAGTATTTCCCTTATGATGACTTTTTGCATGCGAAACTAGGACATAATCCAAGCTACAGTTGGAGAAGTCTCATGAGCAGACAAGAGGCATTTAAGGAGGGGCTGATTTGAAGCATAGTCAATGGGGCTGATGTAAATGTGTGGAGTAACCAATGGATTCCTAGGCCGATTACATTCAAAGTAACCAGAAATCTGCGAGGTGGAGACCTGAACATGCGTGTGATGGAGCTTATAGACTGGAACACTTGAAGGTAGGATGAGGCCACTGTTCAACAGCTCTTGGAAACTTGTGATGCGGTAGAGATCCTGAAGCTGAGGTTGATTGATCCGGGATGCAAGAATTGTCTGATTTGGTTCAACAACAAAAATAGAATATATACTGTGTGATCTGCATACTATATGCTCTTAGAAAAGAAATTTAATAGAAAGGAGAACATGGGGCAAACGAGCAGATAGGTTGATGAAAGACCATGGAAGGCATTGTGGAGCATAAAGATGATGCCCAAGGTGCCGTCCTTCATTTGGAGAGCTGCTAGGGAGGTGTTGCCATGTAAAGTAAACTTGATGAGGAGAAAGACCACCCCCGAGGATAGATGCAAGCAATGTGGACATCAAGAGACAATCAGACATGCTTTGTATCACTACTAAAAAAAACAGGATTTAGCAACGGATTGTTAGCCGCGAATGTTAGGCGATGCTATGTTTGTGGCCAATAGCAATGATATTGGCGACGACTGTTAACAGTCGTGGCTATATTCGGGGCTGGTAGGCGTCCTAGTATCCCACCTCATCAAAGTCGTGGCTAATAGCAACGAGTCTGGTGTCCGTAGCTGATTTCGTGGCTCAGAAGGTGGATTATCCTAGCAAATAGCCACGACCTTATCCACGATCATTTGATTCGTGGCTGTATTCGAAGCTGATTTGGCCACGACATACTATCCGTAGCTGAATCCGTGGCTATTCAGTATCGAAAATCGTTAAACATTTGTTGACTGGGCTTGGTGGCAAATGGATTAGGCGGGCCGGATGAGATTACTATCTCTCTCAAATTTTATGTAGGTTGAATATAGTCCATTAATAGGGTATAGAGTGAAACCGGATGTGGGCCCGTCTTTGAGTCCAATAACCCATCAGAAAAGAAAGCCCAATTAGCTCATAGAATGAAAGGGTATTAATGAGCTTAGTTAGCGACGACTGTATTCATAGCTAAATCCGTGGCTATTACGGATGGGGCTGACACGCATTCATTCCAAACAATTTTATGGTTGAGGACATTAATGGGGCCGACCCACTTGTTAATTGTTTTCTAACCCACTCTCCACAATCAACTATGGTGTTCGAATATGATTATGAATTTTTTTTGTATATATATAAATTAATAAGTGTTGAAAAAAACATATATTAACTAATTCATAAATTCTTATAGGAATATTATAAGGTTTTATTTTGAAGAAAAACTCATATAAGTGACTAATAAATATTTAATAAAACCTTATATTAACTAATAAATTCTTATTAGAATACTATAAGAGTATGTTTTGAGAAAAACTCATATAAGTAACTAATAAATGTTCAATAAAACCTTATATTAACTAATAAATTCTTATTATAATACTATAAGAGTATGTTTTTAGGAAAACTCATATAAGTAACTAATAAGTGTTAAACAGAATCATATAGTAACTAATAAATTCTTACGAAAATATTATATGAGTATGTTTTGAGGAAAACTCATATAAATAAATAATAAATGTTGAATAAAACCTTATATTAAGTAATAAATTATTATTAGAATACTATAAGTGTATGTTTTAAGAAAAACTTATATAAGTAACTAGTAATTGTTGAATAAAATCATATAGTAACCAATAAATTCTTATGAAAATATAATAAGAGTATGTTTTGAAGAAAACTCATATAAGTAATGATTTAATGTTTAATAAAATATTATATTAACTAATAAATTCTTATTAGAATACTATAAGGGTATGTTTTGATTAAAACTAATATAAGTAACGAATAAATGTTTAATAAAACCTTATATTAACTAATAAATTCTTATTAGACTACACTAAGAGTGAGTTTTGAGGAAAACTCATATAAGTAACTAATAAGTGTTGAATAAAACCTTATATTAAGTAATAAATTCTTATTATAATAGTATAAAGGTATGTTTTGAAGAAAACTCATATAAGTAACTAGTAATTGTTGAATAAAATTATATAGTAATGAATAAATTCTTATTAAAATACTATAAGAGTATGTTTTGAGGAAAACTTATATAAGTAACTAATAAATGTCGAATAAAACTTTCTATTAACTAATAAATTTTTATTAGAATACTATGAGAGCATTGTTATTAGAATCCCGATCCGAATCTATAGAATCCTGAGATCCTACGATCCAATTCAGGAGCCCGATCCGGATCTATGCATATATAGAATATTTTTTGTGTAAGATCTACTATAGGATCTTTAGAATCTTAATGGATCAATAGGATCTTACGATCCTATCGATCCATACAAGTAAGTAATAAATTCTTATAAGTAATACTATAAGACCATGTTTTGAGGAAAACTCATACAAGTAACTAATAAATGTTGAATAAAACCTTATATTAACTAATAAATTCTTATAAAATGCTATAAGAGTTTGTTTTGAGAAAAACTCATACAAGTAACTAATAAGTGTTGAATAAAAACGTTATATTAATTAATAAATTCTTATTAGAATACTATGAGATTATGTTTTGAGGAAAACTAATATAAGTAACGATTAAATGTTTAATAAAATCTAATATTAACTAATAAATTCTTATTAGAACACTATGAGAGTATGTTTTGAAGAATACTCATATAAGTAACTAATAAGTGTTGAATAAAACTTTATATTGACTAATAAATTCTTATTAGAATGCTATAAGAGTTTGTTTTGAGGAAAACTTATATAAGTAACTAATAAGTGTTGAATAAAAACCTTATATTAACTAATAATTTTTTATTAGGATACTATAAGAGTATGTTTTGAGGAAAACTCATATAAATAACTAATAAATGTTTCATAAAATCTTATATTAACTAATAAATTCTTATTAGAATATATGAGAGTGTGTTTTGAGGAAAACTTATGTAAGTAACTAATGGTTGTGTAACAAAATCCTATAATAAGTTATAAATTCTAATGAGAATAATATAAAAAAGTATTTGACATTGTTGATATTAGTTTTGGGTAAATATTTGGTATAATTTTTAAGGATATCTTAACTTGTATAGTTTGAAGTTGTGAAAAAAAAACACAATTAAATCTTGATTTTTTTTAATGAGTTAGCGACTAAATAGATTATTTTTGGTGACTAATTTATTCACCTAATCATCCCCACTATCTATTCTTATTGATTTACAAATTTATTAATTTGCCTACATTTTTTTTTGTGAAGTCATTTGACTACATTTAATTAAACGCCATTTACCCAAAAAAAAAAAGAATTGAAGGTGGGAAAGAATATTGCCTGTTGAAGCGCCAGAATAGGCCCCAAAATTTGAATTGACCGAAAATTTTTAAGTAAAGCGCCATAATGCAAGTTGAAGCGGGACTGAAATTTGTTTGAAACTGTTAAGTCTCCTTTTCCCTCTATTATACTTCGTAATTTAGGGCGTGTTTGGCAGGAGATGCAAGGGTATGGGCGGGATGGGGGTGGGTTCTCGGGAACAGCGCTAGCATGTTTGGCAAGGGGATGCCGCGGGTGGGGAGGGATGCCAATCAGGGGATAGGGGGGAGGGGGGTGAGACAGGGTGACAGATGCACCTCATGGAAGGGAGGTGGACGGGATGGGGAGGGTTCCCATCCCAGATTTGCCCCTTCCCTCTCTCCTCATAAATTGGGTTTCACAGTTTTCCCCCAATTAAGGTTTTTTGTTCCCGTTTTTCTCGTTCAATGTTGTAATCGTCGCCATTTTCATCTGCTAAAACCAAAATTCAGACACTGAATCAAACAATGGCGAAACGGAAAACCTAAAAATCAATAACACTTGGGAGAGTGAAAACAAAACCTCGGAGAAAGGGGGGGTGGACGGGAGCAGAGCCGTGGCTGGGAGTTGCGTTGGCGATGGAAAAGGAGGGGATGGAGGCCATGGCTGCCATGTAATCATCAGTGGCAATCGTCTGGATCGGAGGCTGATCCATCAGAGACGGATTCATGCCGGAGGAGCGCGACACCCTTGGAGAGAGAGAGAAGGGATTTTCTTTGTGAGGGTTTTCCTTTTTTTTTTTCCTTTTTCTTTACGAGGGGTGAGAAAGGAAAGAGTGATTGGGGGTTTGAAGTTGAAGGGTATTTTTTAGGGCAATTTTGTCCTTTCATGTCAATTAGCAGGGGTAAATTTGTCTTTGTCACTGTCATCCATCCCATAAACTTTAAACCAAAACCAAACACGAACGGGATTAAACTCGATTAAAAATTCGACCTCGTTCACCCCGAAATTCCATCCCCATCCCTTCCATCCCCATCCACCTGCCCCCATCCCGTTGCCAAACACGCCCTTATTTCTTCTCTCCATCTATCCTTCCTCTCTCTCTCTCTCTCTCTCTCTCTCACTCTCTCCATTTTCAGTTCTTTCAATCAATCCAACCAGATCCCTTTGCCTCCCTCTCCCTCATCTCCTCTGCAATGTTCCCGTGACTGGATTCGCTCACTTCGCCGTCGGGTTCCTCGACTCCACCACCGCTCTCGTCGTCCTTTGCCTCTTCTTCGCCGCTCCAAACCGCACTCATCATCGTCGTTTGCCTCGACTCGCAACTGTTTGGCATTTTCGTGCTCAGATTCCTGGGATGTTCGGCCACCCAAGGCAGCGCCTCCTGGTCGGACATTCTCCCCTTCCTCAAAGCTTCCAGATCCGGTGTGGTTTGCTTCAGATCTGAGAGACCAGCCATCGTCCTAGTTTTCTCTCTCTTCGATTCGGTTCTCTTCCTCGAATTTCTCTCAATTTCTCTTCGATTCGTCCCATCATTTTCTATTCGATTCATCCCAGCCTTCTCTCTCTCTCTCTCTCTCTCTCTCTCTCTCTCTCTCTCTCTCTCTCTCTGATTAGTTGCTCCTCCTCTAATTTCTCTTCGATTCGTCCCGACTTTGTCGCTTCGATTCGGCGTCTCCTACTTGAGTTTAGATCTCCAAAGGTACAAATCTACCATTTATCTCAATTTCAGTATTTAGTCTTCTTCCTCTTCCATTTCTGGTCTAGCAGCAATAGGTGACCAACTTAATTAGCATAAGAAAAAAAAAGGTAAGAGTATCGGTGTACTCAATCAGTTTGGTTTTGTTTCCCCTTTCCATTAATATTTTTTTGACATGCTTAAAATGTATGAAATTTATTTTTGCAGTTTGTTTTGATTTAGGAGTGTCAAATGACTCTTATTGAATATGTTTAGAACAACAATGCAGAAATAAATTAGTAAGATTATCTACCTTACCTCCAAGTTATAATCTTGTCATTGAGAGTTAAGTTATGACTATTTACAATCTTGCAATTGGTTTTGATGTGTGTTCAGGTTGGTTCAAGGAATGCTATACAACATAAGGTGTCAACAAGAAGTTGCTTTGATTTCTTCATTTGTAGTTTTTTTTTTATATCTAGAATATGTTCATTATTTTTGTATTCCATTTATGTATATTTGGATTTGTTATTTCTTTGGATGTATACATAAAAGTTTTGCTACAAAATTATGAAATAAATGAAAATCATCACCATCCACGACTTTAGCCTAAAAATTAACAATGACACAAATACTGGCTTTACCAACAATCCTAACAACAACATTACTAATGAAACGAGCAATAACGATAGCAACAATCATAGCAATGGCTTAGCCACAGAATAAGCTAGACCCATGACCTATTTGCAACAACGAATTCAGTTACGAACTTAGCCACGAATTTGGTGATGCTCACATTTTGCAGCTGTTTTCGTTGCCACAGCCACGACATAATTTATCCATACTTAGCCACGAAGATATTGTGTCGTTGCTAAACCCGTTGCTACATCAAGCTCGAATTTAGTCACTAGGCATATGGCTACGGGTGGCCCGCCCGTTGCTGATGCCGTGGCTAAACCGTTTAGCCACGATCATTCGTGGCCAAAGCCGTTGATATTTTCCGTAGCTATTTTCTGTTTTTTTTAGTAGTGTATGAATGTCGGTCGGCCAAAACGGTTTGGAAAGAGACGGCTGACTTGCAAAGGTTTTGGAGAAGCTCGACGACAACCAAGGAGGTCTTTTATAAGGTTTTCTTGGAGGGAGCAACAATCGAGTGTCAAAAATAGAGCATAATTACCTGGAGTATTTGGGGGGGATAGAAACAAAAAAAATCTTTGAGAACAAGGACAAGGATTCAAATGAGCTGCTGAACGAGGCTCTAGATATGCTGTTGGAATTCGAACAGTACACGGATCACAAACAGAGGAGTGGGGGAGAGACTGCACAGTCGGATGGGGCTCGATGGGAGAAGCCGAGTGCCGTATTTGTTAAGTGATGTCCGCATATTTAGTCTTATTTAATTTGCATCATGTTTTTATTCAATCAAGTCCTTTTATTAGCTTTTGTGTAGTTATGCTTAATATTGGAAGATATGGAGTCTCCACAAGCTTTGTTGTGATTTTATAGGTTTTGGAGGTGATTTGGAAGAGTTTGGATGCACTTTAGAGTTTAATGAAAAATCATGAAGGCAATGGAGAAGCAAAACAAAAGGAAAAAGTGGTGCATCTGGAGAAAAGCCTTATTTTCGCCATCCATCACTTCGATTCAAGTTTTGGAGCCTTCACGAGATTTCTATTCTTTGAAAAGAGCTTTCCAATGCATATTCATATGCGTCAATCGGATAAACGAGGAGTCAGAAAAGTGCGATTGAAGACAGAGTCGAAAAGCTGGAGAAAAACAGAGGCTATTGCGTTCGAACAGAGCCTCGGCGCCGACCCTTGCCCCCTCGGCGCCGACACCCAACGAATTCCAGTAACACTATAAGCGAACAGACCCTCGGCGCCGGCACCCAGATCCTTGGCGGCGATACCTTGCGCACCAGGAGAAGTTTTTGTGGGTTGATTTAATTGATTTTTGGGCTTTTTAATTAAGGTTTTTTTATCTAAATCTCTTTTAGGATCTTTTAGTTAGATAGACTTGGGATATTTTATCCTTCCATAGATATATTATATTATTTTCCTAAGATAAAATCTCATTCCTTGGAGATAAAGTCTTAATTTCTATTTTTAAATAAAGCCAATTAGAGGCTAATTAGGTACACACATTATTCATCACACGACTGAATTGACAGCAGGAGGAATGTGAGTTTTGGAGTTTTTTGGTTGAAGGTTTTGACATTGGTTTTGAGGTTTGATTTTATGCAATTTCATATTATGTTTTATTCAATTTTCAGCATGTTTTCTATAGCTATGTGTGAGTAGTTTCTCTTCTTCTAGGGTTGGGGTGAGCCCAACAATAGCCATGTATGAAAGCTTGAATCTATGATGTTTTTATGAGTTTATCATCATCTATCTTGTGCTTAAATCCTTTGCGAAAGTTGAGGACAATTCCATGTTAATGATTATGAAGCGAAAGTGGATTTAATTATGAATTTGGATAGTAATTAGAGATCTTTGACGAAAGTAAAAGAAATCTAATTAAGAAAAGGTAGAACGAATAAGTTTTATGCGAAAACCTCTATTCTCTATTTGTCAAGTATGTGAAAGCTATCTTTTGATGATAAAAACATGATCTTTGTTCTATGATTCTTGTGTGGTTTATGCATGATTGTTGTTGTGGTTATCCCTTCACCTTGGAAGTTCTTTTTATATTGTTTACATCCCTAAAATCCCTTGATATTTGTGCTATTTTGCTGCTGGAAAACAAACAATCACTCGACATTCATCACTTCTCTTGACCATCCCCCTGATATCGACCTCTCTTGTCGATATCGACCGCCTTTGCTACTGATTTTGTGTGTTGTTAGATCACATGAACTACTCTAGAAAGTGCTGTCCTCTCTCCTTTGGAACGATCCCGACTTCCGCTATATATATAGTGGGAATTGAGGTATTTTATTTGTGGTTGATTTCCCATTACAACATTAAGTTCAATTGTGATGCAGCTGTGACAAAGGAAAGGGATACGAGTATTGGTTCAGTGGTAGAGATGAGAATTGTGAGTTCTTGCGTCCTTGGCAGCAGAAAGTGGCTGCGACGAGCGATGTCAAAGTGGCCGAAGCGCAGGCGATTAGATGGGTGGTTGATACAACAAGAGAAAGGGGGATGCATTGGGCTCATTTTGAGTCTGATTGCTTACCTATCACAACCAAGATCAAGGAGGTCTACACTAGCTTGAGAGTGATCGGGAGGCTCGTAGAGATCATATGGGAGAGGGCGAGTGTCTTAGGGGAGAATTCTTGGAGTCATGTTCGATGGAGCGGCAACATGGTTGCACACGCACTGGCTACTCATAGACCTTTGTTGGACACTTGTTTTTTTTCAGCTTATTTTCTTCCTGCAAACGCTTATGTTAATTTGGTTGAGGAGATCTAATGAATGAAGGTGGTTTTTTTTCAAAAAAAAAAGACATTTTATATATTTTCACCAAAAATTAGACCCAAAAGCAATTTTTGAAAGTAATTTAAGGGTCCAAAAATTAGGCCCATTTTCTGTTAGAATCCTCCCGGCCCAAAAGTGAAATCCAGACCCAGCAACCTCAACCCATACTCTCCTATTCTGAACCCAAAAATCCAAACCACTAAACCTGATAATTAAATAAAGTGATTCGAACCCTAAACACACACGAAAAAAGAAAAAAAAAAGATCGAACCCGTAGCCTACACAACTCGTCTTCCACCTCAGGATCCTCTACCCATTTGCCCTTCTACTTTTCTCTCGCTGGTCATACCTCGCTCTCTCGCACACGGCTCTCAAATATACCCTCTCGTCTCACTCTCCTCTCTCGCACTCCCTCCTATCCTCCCATTCCCCTTTCACCGAATACAAGCCCCTCCTCTCTCTGACCGGTTGAACAGGACCACATGGAAAGATGTCTACATCAATGGAGGGAAATAAGGAAAAATAAGAGTTCAAAGAAGCACACAAGTGTCGAAGGTTGCTAGGGGAGCTTACCGCGTGATGTCGGGCTTGGTGAGTCGCCGGAGGTGCGTCGGAGCTCTTCAGAGACTCGTCGGAGGTGTAACTCTCTTCTCAGACCTAGATAGAAGATGGGGGAGTGAGAAAGTGCAACATAATTTCTTATATTTTTAGTTATATTTCATGTTTCAAATAAATAATTGGCATCGAACCCGTTTAGAGTGTCATGGGCTTTAGCCCTTTTCATGTAATTTCCGGGTAGGCATAACCCGACTCGTTATTTCTTTTCCAAGAAAACCGGTCGTCCTTTTGTAACTACCTCTAGGGCCATTTGTTGTTCATCCAATTACAAAATCAATTCCCAATTATCCCAAATTCTCTGAATACTCGTTCATCAGATTCCCTTCGCATCGGCTCTTCTTCACCTTGAAGTTGATTCCTAGGCTCTGGTAAGCTTAGTTTTGAGATCATTATTGATCTTCTAGCTAAGATTCTACTCCTTCTTGTTGTTCTTTGTTTGATTTCCCAGTTTACAGTGAAATCGTTGTTCCATTGGGATCAGAAAAAACATATCCATTGTGAACGAGACTCGTCAAAAAACGAAACAAGATCTGGCCAACAAGGTGGAATCGTTGTCCACTGGTTTCACAACCATAAGATCCAAGAAATCCCAGCTTAGGGGAGGGCAAGATGAGCTCAAATGTGGCCAGTCGGAACTCCATAGAGATATGGCAGTGATGAAGGACATGCTAGCTAGTTTCATGAAGAGGAAGGGCTCAATCTCGACCCAATTACCATTGGAAAACGATGTATCTTCAACGACAAGTGGTTCCGAGAAAACGCCAACCCCAGATCCCTCTGATCAGAAGCAAAATGGCTAGATCGGCAATTCTCAATCTCAGATCGGGGCAAGCTAGACAATTAAACTTGTTCCTGGTAGCTTGGAAATAAGGATCGCCAAGGTTGAATTTACGAAGTTCGATTGTAATTTGTCTCACGAGTGGATAGCCCGCTGCGAATAATTTTTTCTTCTGGATGGAACTATGCTAGAGATGAAGGTTCGTTTATCCTCCCTACACCTTGAAGGTAAAGCTTTACAATGGGATCATAATTTAATTAAGGGGATATACAATCATTATTCGTTATCGCTTGAATACATTGTGGATCTGTCTGCAACATTTGGTAGATTATTTGATGATACTATGGTTGATTTTGTAAACTTGAAGCAAAGTGAGTTTGTGTTGGAAGTTCTTGACAAATTTGAGGGTGTTCTTAATAGAATATTAAATCTGACTAAGGAGCATGAGCTGAGCATTTTCTTAGCTACCCTTTACCCCCACCTTCAAATGCATATCCGTCACTTCAACCCAAAATCTTTGGGGGAGGCTGCTCGGTTAGCTCAACTTCACGAATCATCCCTCCAATTAACTCCACAAAAAGCCTATCAGCCTAAATAAAAAACACCCTATAAACAAACACTAGTAACTACAAATTCATACAAAGCCCCACAAAATAGAGCTCCGTTTAATCTACACCCAAAACCTCCCTTGATTGAGAAGAAACCCTTCAAACTAGCTAAACGATTCTCTTGACAAAGTGAGTTTGTGTTGGAATTTCTTGACAAATTTGAGGGTGTTATTACTAGATTGAATCTGACTAAGGAGCATGAGCTGAGCATTTTCTTAGCTAACCTTTACCCCCACCTTCAAATGCATATCCGTCAGTTCAACCCAGCCAAAATCTTTGGAAGAGGCTGCTCGGTTAGCTCAACTTCACGAATCGTCCCTCCAATTAACTCCACGAAAATCCGATCAGCCTAAATCAAACACATCTTATAAACAAACACTAGTAACTACAAATTCATCCAAAGCCCCACAAAACAGAGCTCCATTTAATCCACACCCGAAACCTCCCTTGATTGAGCAAAAACCCTTCAAACTAGCTAAACTATTCTCTCAAGAAGAAATGTAGGAGAGATGTAATAAAGGCCTTTGTATGTTTTTTTGATGAGCAATACACCCCGAGTCACCACTTCAAGCATGTTTTTGAAAAACAGATTTATGTGATCGACGATGATGATGATGATGATGCAGCTGAGGTTGAGCAGCTCGAGGGTATGATTGAGGAGTCAAGGGGGGAGGATTAAGAGATTAAGGATCCCTTGACAAATGCTGAAGGGGCACAATTGAGCCATATTAATGTCAAGGGAGAGGGAGCAGTCCATGATTCTTACCTACAACAATTGTTGTCTGATTTTGCAGATGTTTTTGAGGAGCCCTCCCTCCTACCTCCTTTTTGCAAGGGATTTAACCATTACATCCCTTATATTTCTGGAGCACAACAAGTGAGTAAGTGACCGTATCGATACCCTACACTACAGAAGGATGCCATTGAGAAGTTGGTCCAAGATATGCTGAACTAGGGGATTGTCCAATACAGTATTAGCATGTATGCTTCACCGGTGGTGTTAGTGAAAAAGAAGGATGGGTGCTGGCGTCTTTCCGTGGATTATCGGGGTTTAAACCAACAAGGATAAGTACACGATTCCCCTTGTGGAAGATCTGTTAGATGAAGTGGGGGGGGGGGGGTGCTAAGTTCTTCTCCAAGGTTGATCTTAGGGCTGGTTTTCATCAATTAAGGATGGAACCTAGCAACAAGTATAAAACAACATTCAAAACCCACGATGGTCATTATGAGTACCTTGTTATGCCATTCGGTTTGACGAACAACCCTTGCAAATTCCAAGGCTTGATGAATCACGTATTCATGGCTGTTACTAGGCGATTTGTGGGTGTTTTCTTTGATGACATCCTTGTTTTCAACGAGAATTAGGATGATCACTTGAAACATATAAGGGTGGTACTTGAATTACTGAGAAGTCACCAACTCTACCTCAAGGAAACCAAGTATATCTTTGGGGCTACCATCATTGAATACCTTGACCACTTCATATCGACATAAGGTGTGAGCACAGATCCGGGAAACAGTTAAGAAGATTCTTGAGTTTGGCCAACTACTATCAACGGTTTGTTAAGTCATACAATATCAAAGTGCGACCTCTTACGAATCTGCTCAAGAAAAATGGTTTCCTCTCGACTGATGAAACATAAGTTGCGTTTGCCAAGTTGAAAGGGGCTATGTCTTCAATTCTAGTTTTGGCACTACCCGACTTTTACAAGCCCTTCATTGTTGAAACAGATGCTTCGAATGTGCTGATGAAAGAGCATCATCTCATGTGCTTCATAAGCCGAGCATTAGGTCCAAAGCATCAGTCTATGTCGGTTTATGAAAAAGAGTTGCTTGTCGTGGTTCATGTTGTACATACCGGAAGCTATTACTTGGCTCATCGACCATTCCTTATAAAAACGGAGCAGAAGAGCTTGAAATATGTGTTAGAATAGAGAATCTTCACTCTTTTTCAACACATGTGACTCGCAAAGTTAATGGGGTACAACTATTGATAGCATGCATTTAGAGGGCATGTTGAACTTGTTTTGCACTTTTTGGAGGCCTCGGTTGTCCGATTGACTATTATGACCATTCGTTGGAAATCTCTTTAAGAGAGCTACAACTTTCATGTTGACAACAAGAGCAAATTCGAGACTGATTTTAAGTGCAACTTTCATGTTGACAACAAGAGCAACTTTCATGCAGCGGGTTTGGAAGATGCCGCGGCCGCAGCATATGCCGCGGCCGCATAACGTGTTGCCAGCGCACCGTTTCATCTAAAAAACCCTAGTTTTCTATGTTTTCCTTTCTTGTGGCCGACTAGACTTATATAAGGCCAAGTTTTATGTTATTTTTCCATAACTTATATTCTATTCCACGTTCTATCATACAATTGGAGAGAGAGCGATGTTCGCCATGGGCGACTAAACTTTCTTCGTTTTACTTGCAATTTGAAGCTTTATTTGGATTGATTGTGAGTTTCTCAATCTTGTTCCTTATTTCCTATATTGAATGTTTCAACTTCTTTGTGCTTGATTGTTTGATTGTTTTGTTCTATCTTGCCTGATCAACTTGGTAGAATCAATTCAATTGCTAGGGTTTTGTAGATTCCTGATTGCGAACCTTAACCGAAGTAGCAAACTTATCCCTTTAGGGCTGATTGAACTAATTGGATGGGTAGGAAGTTGGATGTGTTGTTAAATCCCTCTTTAGGGACTGCAAATACCTTGGTTAATCTCTGAACTTAAAGCTATCAATTGGGTTAAATCCTTCTTTTGGGACCGTTCGATTGATAAGGGTTTCTAGGGCTCATTGGACTAGTAACTATATTAGGTTGGGACAAGGGCATTCATAGGAAACCTAAAAGGACAAGAGGAAGTGACAATATCAATTCAACCAAATAAAGTGGATAGTTGTAGGTAGATCGATCTTCCCTAAATTGTTTTGCATTATTTGTTTTTATTTTATTTTATTTTATTTTCAATCTCAATCAACCAAAACCCCCTTTTCTGCTAATTGGTAAATACACATTGCTGAGAAATACTTGATTCTCCCTGGGATTGACCTCTTACTTACTTGCTATACTAGTTCTAGTTTGTAGGTTTGAGTTTTATTTTGATACGGTATACGCGACTAAAAACTGTTCATCAAATTGGCGCCGTTGCCGGGGAATCAAGTTTATTTCTTTGTTTTGTGTATTTATTTATTTTTGTTTATATATATAACTTTGCTGTGAACCTATCTTACGGTTCACAACACCCTTGCTACTAACTTTTTCAAGATGTTGAGATTAGCGCAGTTTGAAGGTGAGAACTTTCACTAATTCTTCAGTAGATTGCATGAGTATGTTGATGACCTTGGTTCATGGGGTTATCAATTCAGCATCCGAGATATGATTTTGTGCATAATTGATGGGATGACTTTTGAGACACAAGCGCTTGCTGAGCACCTGAGTAACGAAGGCCTGAAGCGGTTAGGAGGATTGTCGGGGTTGTGGGATTTTTTCTGTTATATGGATTAGGATGTTGCACAAGAAGAATTGCTCACCACGTCTCCTCCGCCAATGGAGAACTCTGTCATATACCTGGAGGATCCATTCCATAGCCTTACACAAGTGTTGCAAGAGCAAGCTGAGAGCAGTAAGAACTTGGAGAATCAGATGAACAAACTCATTCAAATTTTAAATGCAGAAGGTGAGAAGGAAAGGGGCTTAGAAGAAGGAGTTGAAGTCGTAACGGAGGGTGAAAATTCTAAGGAGTGACGACCACCGCAGGAGGGCGGTGACCGCCGCACTACTACTAATGAGCCCTCATCGACGTCTTCTTCTCTTGATTTTGAGAAACCCACCCCACCACCCCTTGAGGCTTTAAAGGAAGCAAGAGTGGAAGATCCTATCGAAGTCATTACACTTAGTGCATTCCCTCCTATGTGGTTTCAACATGACAATGACATACCGAATGAGGAGGAATTGGTTGCAGACAACGATAGTTTCTTAGATGATGAAGGAGATGGTCTAGTGCTTCCTGACTTGGAATCTCATGAGTCGACGCATGAGGTTACATGTGATGTGTCTCCTACTCCATCAGCAACATCCATTCTGAGCTTGTCCATTGACGAACCAAGTCTAGAGCCATCAGCTGAGGTGCAAGAGGTAATAAAGGTAAAATTTTGCAATTTTGAAGTTAATGGTGTATATGCTGATCCTTTTGATTGCTAATTTGAAAAGTCACTAGCGGAACTGTGCTGGTGGTATCATATTCCTTCTGTAGAGAGTCATGCTAGACTCTTTGATAGATTGAAAGGGTTCTTGAGTTCCACATTTTATGCTTTCAATTTATTGTGCTATGATGTGCCTTGTAAGATGTGTGCACAGGAATATGTAGGCTACTGAGGGCCTTGACGATGTCTGATAGATAAGATCTTGAGATTGCGAATAAGTCAAATCAATGACATTAAAGAAAGGCGCTTCTCGGGAGGCAACCCGGGGTAAGTTTTCTAATTTAGTTATTTGAATTCCTCTTTAGCTAGTTTTCTTTTCAATTAATTAGGTTTTCCATTAGGCATTAGATAGTTGTTTTTAGTTTTTGGATAGACTAACCTCTCAGGAAAGGTCGCCACCTTTAACCCGCCGCAATGCTCAGGTCCGACCTATAGAGACCCATCCACCACATTGTGAGTATTTCATTCATCTCTTCCTCTATGTTTTTATTTTTTGTTGTCTTTTATGTTTTATTGAGGACAATGAAAGGTTTAAGTGTGGGGGAGAGATTGCATTGCATATAGATAGAATTTTCATATCATGTTTACTTATGTTATCATGTTTATTTATGTTTTCATATTTATTTTTACTCATATATCACATTTAAAAAAATCACAAAAATATCATGCATTGCATTTAGGTGTTATTAAAGATACCCACTTGGTTTAGTTTGTCCTCTAATATTTTTATGATCTTATTGCATAAATCCCATGATTTGATTGAATTGCATGCAAATGATTTTTGGAGCATGATTTGAGAATATAATTGAGCAAGTATGGTTCATAGTTGAGGTTAAATTGAAATCTAAAAAATATATATAACCCTTGTGAGTTTGATTTTGACCTTATAGAGTCTTTACATATTATTCCCTTTTGCTTTTATTGTGTGATTGTACTCTTCATATGCTTGTTTTTTATGACCGTTTTGCACATGTTTGTTGCTTGTGAATTTCAAATGATTGAGGCATTTTTCTTTATCCATATTATACTTATCTGCCCTTTGCATTATCCTTTACTTGAAGCCCATCTGAGCCTTAAAGCCTATTTTTTTTTATAGCTCCACAAAAATATATCATAGCCAATGATTAGCCTGACCCCATCCGGGAATTAGGAGGAGAATTGGTGAAAAATCTATATGTTGGAGTTGCTTTGAGTGGAGATGATATATGTATGGTTGTGCATTGTGATAGGCATAGCTGAAATAAGGTAACCCTTCTAGCATAATAGAAATGACTTATTACTAGGGATCTAAGAAGGATAAAATTCACTTAGGAGTAAAAGTCTAGTAAGCTTGGACCTAGGGAGGAAAAAAATCACCTAGGGGCAAAAGTAAGCATAAAAGAAAAGAAAAGAAGTCATCATAATGAAAAAAAATGCATGAGTTGTATGACTATTGAAATCGAAGAGTGCTTATTGATGTGTATTGGATCGAGTTTATGTTATTGGAATGGTTTGCGAAGTATGGAAGTTTTGGTATTGTTCTGGTTGGTTTTGTTCTTTCTTCCCAAATTTTTAGCAACACCAGCCTAAATATTTCTCATTCCTTATGTTCCTACCAAAGCCCCATTACAACCCTATAAAAGTCCTCATGATGTTGTTTGCAAGTGATAACTTTCACGGTGTATAGAGCATTTAGGATTGAGTTGAGAGTTGGAGTTTAAAGCCTAAACACATGAGAGTTTGAGTGAAACACATTATCCCGGTGAGCTTGGATTAAATTTGACTTTACTATTGGATCACTCATATATTCGTTATGATATTTGTTCTCTCATTCATGTCTCCTATTGCTTGATGTTGCTTTTCTAAAACTATAGCATGAAGATCTTATTTGTGGGATAATCAATTCTATATTTGTTTTTAATTGCTCGAGGACAAGCAAAAGTTTAAGTGTGGGGGAGTTTAATAGCCTGCATTTAGAGGGTCATAATATCTTGTATTTAGCTTAGTTAAGATGCATTTAATGCATGGTTTAAGTACAATTTGGATATTTGCTCTCTACGTTGGTGGAGTCGGAATCTAAACACTTTTATTGATTATTTCAGGTAACTGTGGATCCGAGGAGGAGACATGGGTTGATAACGCATTAGATGAGAATGTCTAGTTGATCGAAGAAGCTTACATGAAGATCTCAAGAGGTCCTGAGAAGAAGAAGCAAACCTAAACGAAGAACAAGTCTGCAGAAGTTGTCGCAGGCATGCTGAACTTGTTTTGCTAGCACACCGTTTCATCTAAAAAACCCTAGTTTCTTATGTTTTCCTTTCTTGTGGCCGACTAGACTTATATAAGGCCAAGTTTTATGTTATTTTTCCATAACTTCTATTCTATTCTACGTTCTATCAGACAATTGGAGAGAGAGCGATGTTCGCCATGGGCGACTAAACTTTCTTCGTTTTACTTGGAATTTGAAGCTTTATTTGGATTGATTGTGAGTTTCTAAATCTTGTTCCTTATTTTCTATATTGAATGTTTCAAATTCTTTGTGCTTTATTATTTGATTGTTTTGTTCTATCTTGCCTAATCAACTTGGTAGAATCAATTCAATTGTTAGGGTTTTGTAGATTACTGATTGCGAACCTTAACCTAGGTAGCAAACTTATGCCTTTAGGGCTGATTGAACTAATTGGAGGGGTAGGAAGTTGGATGTGTTGTTAAATCCCTCTTTAGGGACTGCAAATACCTTGGTTAATCTCTGAACTTAAAGCTATTAATTGGGTTCGATTGGTTAATCTCTGAACTTAAAGCTATTAATCCTTCTTTAGGGACTGTTCGATTGATAAGGGTTTCTAGGACTGATCGGACTAGTAACTATATTAGGTCGGGACAAGAGCATTCATAGGAAACCTAAAAGGACAAGAGGAAGTTACAATATCAATTCAACCAAATAAAGTGGATAGTTGTAGGTAGAACGATGTTCTCTAAATTGTTTTGCATTATTTGTTTTTATTTGATTTTCTTTTATTTTCAATCTCAATCAACCAAAACCCTCATTTTCTACTAATTGGTAAATACTAGGGGTGGGCACAAATCCCGCAAATCCCGTCCCGTCCCGCTTCCCGTCCCGATCCCGTCCCGATCCTGGTGGGATTTAGAAAAAAAAATGTCAATCCCGTCCCGATCCCGTCCGGCAAAAACTACGCGGGACGGGACGCGAGACGGAGAGTTCCCATCCCGCATATACATATATATATTCTTAAAATTAATAAAAACATCTAAAAATATATTTATATATACATATATTAACATTTATTACAACCCAAAATAAGTTAATAAAACCATTAGTGCATACAGTATATAACTGCACAGTAGCAATGTATAAAGGCCAAGCAGTAGCACCAACAATGTATGCTTAATTCCTTACTAATTTACATCTAAAGAATATACTGTACTTAAACAATTTAAACATAATTGATTATACAACAAAAAATTACTGCAAGCACCAACCAAGGCGCGCAAGCAGAGCAGTGTATACGTTATTCCAATTTTACGAGGGACAAGTTCCATCCCGTCCCGATCCCGTCCCGTCCCGTGAGGGACAAGAACCTGCGGGATTTGAAAAAAAAAAATTTAATAAAGTCCCGATCCCGTCCCATAAAAAATGCACGGGACGGGACGCGGGATTACCCTCATCCCGTCCCGTCCCGTCCCATGCCCACCCCTAGTAAATACACATTGCTGAGAAATACTTGATTCTGTGTGAGATCGACATCTTACTTACTTGCTATACTAATTCTAATTTGTAGGTTTGATCTTACCTACTTGCTATACTAATTCTAGTTTGTAGGTTTGAATATAAAAACCGTTCATAAACAATGAATTGAATATAAAAAAAGGAGCTGATAATTCTATTGCCGATGCTTTGTCCAGGGTCAGCGGTGCTCAGTTACTCAATATTGTGCTCACACAAGCTCATCAGAGGTCCCTTGAATCAATAAAGGCGTTGTGGGAATCAGATTTGCAGTGTACTGCAAACTCACACTCTAAATTCACCTTTGCCAATGGTGAATTGAGGAGGAAAGACAAACTAGTGATAGGCGATGGTGCTAATGTCAAACTCCACATCCTTAAGTGGCTATACGATTGAGTTATTGGGGGTCATTCGGAATGTGATGCAATAATGCATAGGGTGAAGTCATTATTTTATTCGAAGGAGATGAGCAAAGAGGTCTATAACTATGTGCGTAATTGTGGCATTTGCCAGCAAAAAAAGTATGACTTTTCTGCCAAACCAGGACTGCTGCAACCCCTTTAAATACCTGCTAGTGTCTGGTCCAATATATATAAGTATGGGTTTCATCGAGGGTCTGCCCCACTCCTACGACAAACACACTATTATGATGGTGGTGGATCGTCACAGCAAGTACGCACACTTCATCGAGGGTCTGCCCCTCTCCATGGATGTTGCTCAAATTTACCTTGACAATGTCTTCAAACTTCATGGAGTTCCTTAGACGTTAGTTAGTGATCGAGAACCCATCCCGCATATACATATATTTAAGTTATATGATTAATTGATAACCTAATTTTTAAAATTTAGGTAAATTTAAAGAAAAAAGTTACATACAACAAACAAATTGGATCAAACTCATATATTAAGTTGAAAATTATTAACTATTTATTACTATTTTTCAAAAATAAATAAAATGATCACTAAAATATAATTGAGCCCTTAAATTCAAAATTTTAATTTATTTATAATAAAATTTGAGTTTAAATATATTAAAACATTATATATTTAATGATAAATTAATGAAAATAGAAGAAGGGGTGGTGAGTTGTAAGTAAAAACCATTTAAATGGTGGTTTTCTATAATTTTGAATTTAAGGGGTGGTTAAGTACAAATACCCATACTTAAGGGGTGTTTTTCTGTAAACCCCCCCGCCCCCCACCAATAATAATGAAGGCAACCCTAAAGGAGATTATTCACTCTGACATGGTATCACACTTTCTCTACGGTTTTCCAAATTTGTGCCCTAGCCTACCGTCCATCCTCTCATCCTTCTTCCTCCCTCTCAGTAGCCGACCATTCTCTCCCTGTCGTCGACCCTTCCTCCGTTTGGCTTCTCCGTCCCCTAACGATCTGCCAACTACCCAAATTCCCCGCCTATCTTCTTCCTTATCTCTCAATCAGTCCCCTCCACCCTCTATGTCGCCAGCCACCACCCGTTCGCCACTGTCCTTCCTCCTTTATCAGCCGCTCCCTCTCCTTGCGGTGCTCCAGCCTCCACTTCTCTCAACATCGCATCTCTTTCTATTTACCCTATCTCAATTGTTCTCCCTTTTCCGCAAAACCCTAGTTCGGCGAATCTGACACTGTGTCATGTCACCATTGGCGCTGTGTCCTGTCACCCTTGCCACTGTGTCTTGTCACCCTCTTTGTGACTGTAATCTACCTCTCGTGCGACAACTAATGTATCAGCAGTTGCTCATTTGGCATCTATTTGGCATGCCTGTCTTGGTTACCAAGGCTCTTCAACTTTCGAGTGTCTTAGGTCTGTACTTATTCTCTGCAATAAAGCCCCTCCCTCCACTAGTTACCCGGTGTGTCGGCTTGGTAAACACACTAGATTGCCATTTGCTACGTCTTATACTCAGGTGCATGCTCCATTTGACATCATTAATGGTGACCTATGAACATCTCCCATTATCAGCCATGATGGTTTCCGCTATGCGCTTGTGCTGGTTGATGCATTCTCTCATTATTTTTGGGTGTTTTCCCTAAAGTACAAATATGAAGTTTTTACTCAGCTTATGACCTTCCTCAGCTTGGTCCGTACCCAATTCAACCTCCCCATTAAATCCTTTCAATGTGACATGAGCGGTGAGTTTAACAACAATGCCCTTAAATACTTCTTCTCTACTCATGGCATTAAGCTTCGCTTCTCTTGTTCCCACACTTCCTCCCAGAATGAGAAAGCCGAATGGAGCATTCGTACCCGTACCACTTACATGAGGACTCTCCTTATCCATGGGCATGCCCCCCTTCAGTATTGGCCATATGCTATTGAATCAGCATGTTATGTTATCAAGATCACTCCTTCTACAACCATCCAGAATTGGTGCTCTGTTGAGATCTTATAGCAAGTCACTCCTAAATA
This sequence comes from Persicaria tinctoria, assembly GCA_037127255.1. Classification (NCBI taxonomy): domain Eukaryota; kingdom Viridiplantae; phylum Streptophyta; class Magnoliopsida; order Caryophyllales; family Polygonaceae; genus Persicaria; species Persicaria tinctoria. The sequence goes on along the minus strand of JBANSL010000009.1, from coordinate 52,786,860 downwards.
CGACCACCTCTATGTGTTTGGTTGCCAGTGTTATCCCAACCAAGCGTCAGTTGCCCCTTATAAACTTGCTCCTCGATCCACACCTTATGTTTTCCTCGGCTACCCCTCCAATCAAAGAGGGTATAGGTGTTTTGATCCCATTACCAAACATGTCATCTTCTCTCACCATGTCACATTCGATGAGACCACCTTCCCCTTTTTTAGTCCCCCTACATCCCCAAACACCCCGACCCCTTCTGATCCTTACCCTACACCCACCTCCTTCATCAACTAAATCCTCCCTTATAGCAACCTACAACACATATCCTGCCACCTACAACACCTATCTTGCCACATGCAGCTCCCGTCCAACCCCCAGTTGCCCTCGTCCTGTCACATTAAGCCTCTGTCTCGTCAAGAACAGACCCTCCCCTACCACATAATCCCACAAAGCCGGTCAACCAGATCCAAACTCGGAGCATGAGTGGCATCTTTCGCTCCAAACAGATTTTTGACCTCTCCGTTTCTCACATATCTCCCATCCCTACCTCCCACAAAACAGCTGCTTTAGACCTGAATTGGAATGCTGCCATACTCGATGAGTACAAGGGTCTTTTTAGCAACAATAATTGGGTTTTGGTTCCTCGGCCCCCTGGGGCCAACATTGTGCGGTGTATGTTGCTCTTTCGGCACAAGTTTCGCTCTGATGGATCTCTTACTGATAAGACCAAACCAGGCCATGTTTGTCTCTTACAGAAGTCTTTTTATGGCCTCAAGAAGGAACCTCGAGCATGGTATCTTCGCTCTGCTACTTATCTACATATGCTTGGCTTTGTTAGTAGCAAGAGTGACTCCTCTCTATTTGTGTTTTGCGGGGGTAATCAGATTGCATATCTCCTTCTATATGTTGATGATATCATGCTTACTACATCTTCAGAGTCTTTTCGATCTTATATTACTACACAACTCATTAAAGAGTTTGCTACAACTGATCTTGGGCCACTTAGTTTCTTTTTTGGAGTCTCTGCATCTCATTCTGCATCTGGCTTGTTTATCTCCCAGGAGAAATATGCAAAGGAGATTGTTTCCAAGGAAAAGATGTGTAACTACAAGCCTGCTGTTGTTGTAGGAGGATGTGTCAACTATGAAATATAAATAAAATATAAAGCAAACTGGCACCCTGTCTCAGCAAATAAATACAAAACTTTCTCCCGTTGTAGTAGAAGGCAGTCAGGATCGTATCCACGAGGAAGCGTGTCAGCGCCCGCCTTTTCAGTTCCAAACTCAGCAGAAAACCAAACAGACAAACAGAAATAACAGAGAAAAGCAGAAAATAGAAAAAAGACAGAAGCTTGGTCGATATCGACCCACTTAACTCGATATCGACTGGAAAAATCGGCCAACGGAACTCAATTTCGACTGGACAGAAACTTAAAAATCGAAATTTGTGAAATAAATCAGTAAAATAAAGACTTCTAAGATCAGGGTTTCAACACCACAACGCTAACCATGCAAAATAACATATAAAGTCATAAAATATCATGCTTTTCATCAAATAACTCTCGTTATTAACAAATAGAAAGATAGAGGCTTTCGCATAAACCCTAATTTTTACCAACCCTTTTTCACATTATTAATCCAAGTTGTATTAAGATCCCTTTCGCTTCAATAACACAAACAAGGATCACCTTCAACTTTCGCAAAAGAATCATGCTCATTGGGATAGAAGACGAATTCGTATCAAAAGATTGTACCTTTACCGCATCACCTCACACGACTACCGTTGGGATCACCCCGACCCTAGAAGTTGGGTGACTACTCGCTCTTCATCATCAAGAAAGACATTAATAATAAAAGGAAACTAAATTGCATTAAATAAACTAAATAAGACTTATAATGCGTGCTCTCTCAGCGATGAGAGCAGTATCTCTGGTGGCTAGTTCCCTCTGAAGCCTCTCAATCACATGTTCCTGTGTCTCTGCGGCCGCCATCGCTCTTTTTAGTTTAGCTTGGATGTGTATAAGGCGCCCCGGTTCGTCTAAAGCGTCAAACTCAGGTGTTTGATCAGAACGGCGCATATACCTACGAAGTAACTCAAAAGAAAAGTGAGATCTGACTACCTAAGGCGCGAATGATCGTACTCGAGATCATGCTTTCTATCTCGACAACAGTCCTACTCTGTATCGACGAGAACAACAGAAAACTTAAATTGCAATTTCGAACACAAAACTCAGATTTTCGACGAAATAAATCAATATATAAAAGACTTCCAAAGCCAGGGTATCAACACCACAACGATAACCATGCAAAGTAACATATAAAGGCATAAAAGATCATGCTTTCTATCAAAATAACTTTCGTTACTAACAAATAGGCATATAGAGGCTTTCGCATAAATCCTAATTGTTACTAACCTTTTTCACATAATTAATCCAAGTTGCATTAAGATCACTTTCGCTTCAATAACACAAACAAGGATCACCTTTAACTCTCGCAAAAGAATCATGCTTATAGGGATAGAAGATTAATTGCATAAAAAGATCTGACCTTTACCGCATCACCTCACATGGCCACCATCGGGCTCACCCCAGCCCCAGAAGTGGGTGGACTGCTCGCTCTTCATCATCAAGAAAGACATCAAATAACAAAAGAAACTAACTTGCATTGAATTTTAAATAAAGAAAGCTTACAACCCACAAGACAAATCCGCTTTCGCCTTTCCACCTTGCTTGCTACAAACTCTCTCTCTCTCTACTCCTACTTACTTGAATGAAATTGATTGTGTTTCTGAATGAATGAAAAACCAGCCCCTAGGGCTTTATTTATAGCCTTCTAATCCTTGCTAATCAAGGATAGAATCTTCTATCTTTATCTAAAATTATATAAAAAATGCTTAATGATAAATAAAATGCTTAAGGGAAATAAATCTTGAAAGGAAAACTATATCTAAAATAGGTAATATGTCTTCATGTTGATAGATCTTCCTTCCATAGATAGATGATGATAGATTTGGATAGAATCTCGGCCAACTCGACCTCCTTCGGCTCCAAGGAACTCTAACTCGACAAGGACTGCTCACGTCGACGCGTTTCCAGAAACTGGTCTACTCGACCTCGACAAGGGCTCGTCGATCTCGACTAGGATTCGTCGTCGACTGGACTTCTCGGGTGACTCTGCTCAACAGGCTCGGATCTGGGCTCCTGGGCGTCGTCGATCTCGACTAGGTTCTCCTCGAGATCGACTAGGGTTGTGGTCGAGGATGGCTCTCTGGTGATGTCGAGGACTCCTCCTCGGCATGGACTCGGACAAGCGCTGGGTGGCTCGTCGATCTCGACAAGGTCTCCTCGAGATCGAGTGGAGATGTGCTCGGCGTCTTCGTCCTCGGCTTCTCGATTAGCTCATCTTCTCGTCGACTCCGGGTGTTGCGCTGAGGTGTCATCGATCTTGACTAGGTCTTGTCGAGATCGAGTAAGGTTCCGGAGCTGGGTTGGTCTGGCTCTCGACACTGCTCCTAGTCGACAAGGCCCGTGCTCGGATATGTTCGTCAAGATCGAGTAAAATAAAATGCTTAAAGGAAATAAATCTTGAAAGGAAAACTATATCTAAACTAGGTAATATGTCTTCATGTTGATAGATCTTCCTTCCATAGATAGATGATGATAGATTTGGATAGAATCTCGGCCAACTCGACCTCCTTCGGCTCCAAGGAACTCTAACTCGACAAGGACTGCTCACGTCGACGCGTTTCCAGAAACTGGTCTACTCGACCTCGACAAGGGCTCATCGATCTCGACTAGGACTCGTCGTCGACTGGACTTCTCGGGTGACACTGCTTGACAGGCTCGGATCTGGGCTCCCGGGCGTCGTCGATCTCGACTAGGTTCTCCTCGAGATCGACTAGGGTTGTGGTCGAGGATGGCTCTCTGGTGATGTCGAGGACTCCTCCTCGGCATGGACTCGGACAGGCGCTGGGTGGCTCGTCGATCTCGACAAGGTCTCCTCGAGATCGAGGGGAGATGTGCTCGGCGTCTTCGTCCTCGGCTTCTCGATTTGCTCATCTTCTTGTCGACTCCGGGTGTGGCGCTGAGGTGTCGTCAATCTCGACTAGGTCTTGTCGAGATCGAGTAAGGTTCCGGAGCTGGGTCGGTCTGGCTCTCGACACTGCTCCTAGTCGACAAGGCCTGTGCTCAGATATGTTCGTCGAGATCGAGTAAGGTCCACTCGAGATCGAGTAACCTGGGCTCTCAGCTTGATTCGACTGGTTCCGCTACTTCTTTGACCTTGGACTTCTGTAGTGAATTTCCGAGCTTTTCTGACCTTCCTTAGAGTTGCTGTAAATTGCCTCGAATTCTGCGAATTTAAACAGAAACTGGTTTAGATTCCATAATTGGGCAATTAAACATAAACTACATAGATTCTGTACTATCTTAGCCTAAATGAATGAAATGTATGCAGAAATCGATATAAACTTAAATGTAAAACATGGCAGATTCAGCTCACAACAATATACTAAAAGACTTCCAAAACCAGGGTATCAACACCACAACGCTTACCATGCAAAGTAACACATCGAGTAGTGCACTCGATTTCGAGGAGTCTGTGGCTTCAGGTTGGCTACTCGACGACGCATGCTGCTGGTGAAGGGTTCTGAGTTTGGTCGATATTGAAAAAATTCCTCGATATCGAGGATATCTGGTGTACTTCGACCCCATACATGCATCCTGTCAAGGCATCCGAAAAATAGTTAGTCCAAATCGACGTACCTTGGTCCGTGTCGAGTGGATTCTCTGTTTCTTCTTTCAGGATGGCCATGATCTTCTCCACCTGGGCCTCCACATCCCTCTTTTAAAGCTCTTTAGGAGTCATATTAATTTCTTACCTTAGGTTCCCCGCAAGTGATGTAACCAGCTGATATAGCTTTTACCTCTTCCATGGGACCTGTATGCCCTTCAGTTTTATTAAAAGAATACTCAATTACCTCATCACTAATGTTGAAAGTGAGTACTCCTTTCCTTATACTTATGTTGGCATCCACCGTCGCCAAGCAGGGTCTTCCTAGAATAATTGGACAAGCAGGGTCCTCCGCCATATCAATAACTAGAAAATCAGTAGGGACAAAGAACTTACCTACTTGCACTGGCACATTATCCACCATGCCTGTTGGAATGACCACTGTTTTGTTGGCCATATAAAGGTTAGCATCCACAGGCTCTAGGGCACCTATCTTAATCATGGACCATAATGTTAAATGCATTATATTCACACTAGCTGCAAGATCACATAAAGCATCAAATTTATATTGACTAAATCCAACGGTTATAGCAAACTTACATGGATCTGGCCTCTTCTCAAGTATGTCCATATGGTTTCATTCCTCTGTAATTTCATCCATTGACCGCTTCTTGCTCAAAATCTCCTTGAGGAATTTGACGTAGGATGGAATCTCATTAAGAGCTTATGTGAAGGGAATGGGGACATTAAGCTTCAGAAGCATCTTGATGAAGCGCTGAAATTTCTTCTCTGTTGGGTCCTTTGGAGATATTGTTGGGAACGACAACTTCTTTTTCTGGTTCAGAGCCAGAACAGATGTCAGAGGTGTTGCAGATTTCTCGACGTCGACTTGGTTCTCCTCGATATCGACCAGTTGTTCCTCGACATCGACCACTTTTCTTGAAGTCGAGTTGCTGTGTTGTGCATACGAAGGTTGGTCCACTCTATCGTCGATATCGAGTTGTCCTTCCTCGATATCGAGTTGCCTCTTCTCGACATCGACCAAGGTCTGGTCGATATCGAGTTGTTGTTTAGCTCCGTCGTCATGCTGCTTTCCGACCTCTTGCTCTTGTAGTTGATGGCCTCTTATGAGTTTCACAGCAGCGATGTTTCCGGTATTCTCCTTGGGATTTGGTTCTGAAGATCCTGGGAGTGAACCTGACTGTCTGGGACTTCTACTGCTAGCTGGCCAATCTGTGTATCAATTGATTTTCTCTAAACATCGATCTCCCCAAGCCTGGAGTTGACACCTTGTATCTGAGTGTAGACTGAGTTGAAGGATTGATTGGTGTTTGAATGATTTCTCCGTATTTCCTCTAGGACGGTCTGTAGATCATCCCTTTTCTGGTCCCTTTCCGGATGTCCTGGAGCTCTATAAGGTGGGGGGTTCCTAGGGGCACCTTGGTTCCATTGTGGTTGCTGAAACCTTTGGTCCTCTACATAGCGATTGGGACCCCCTGCGTAGGCTGCCTCTTTGTGGTTTTCTGCCAGCCTGACTTGCTCTGTGTGTGGGCACTCAGTAATGGTGTGCCACTGTGATCCGCATTCGATGTAAGCCTGGTTGACAGAAAGGTATTTGACTTGCTTGATGAGCTTGCGATTATGATCTCTGTAGTATTGCTCCTTGACATCTGGATCAATTTCCTTAGAGGGCTCATATAAGGGCATGGATGGGACTGGCCTGGCGTAGGTATTCTCCTCATAGTTGGTTGGAGTCCCATACTTGTTTTCGTAGTTAGTTAGCTTTTCGAGGGCAGCCCATGCGTCAGCTGGCGGCATTGTCAGATACTCATAATGAGTATATGTGTTGATCCATCCTTAGCAGTCAAGTCAAGAGAATTAAAGAAGATCTCTTGAACTACGCAGGGTTGCTGTCCATGTGGAGGGCATGATCGTAGCAGATCCTTATATCTTTCCCAAGCCTTTGCCAGCGGTTCCCCATGCTTATGTTTCAAAGTTGTAATCTTTTGGCGAAGGAGTGCTGTCTTGGCAGGAGGAAAGAACTTGTTGAGGAATTCCTGCTTTACTTCAGCCCATGTCGTGAGGGATCGCGGTTTAAAGTTGGTGAAAAGCCTTCATCAGGATATACTCCAAGGTGGTAACTTCAGCAAGAGTACGACACATATCAGTAAAGTTGGTAATATGCTGAAGAGGACATTCATTAAATCTACCAAAGAAAGCATTATTTTTAATTTCAATAAGGAAAGGAGTGCGAATTTCATAGTTATTTTCAGGGATTAGAATGGTCGACTCAGGCACGATGAGAGTTGGGTGCATGTAATCCTCTGCAGTTGTAGGGTATTGGGCAAGCTCATCTTCCAATTGCCTCCTTCGCGCAACCTCCTGGGTAGAATTTGTTGTAGGAGGAAATCAAGTTCAAAATATAAATCAAACCAGATTCGTGCCCAAGCAAATAATTACAAGACCTTCTCCCTATGCAGTAGTGGGAAGTCAGGATCGATCCACGAGGGAGCGTGTCAGCGGATCTCAGGTTACTGTAAATCTCACAGACAGAAAAGAAAACAAAAAGACAGAAATAACAAACAAAAGCAGAAACTAAAGCAAAGACAGCAGTTTGGTCGATATCGACAAAGGGGTACTCAATATCGACTAAAACTATGTTGATCAACAGAAACAGAAATCGACCAACAAAAGCAAAAGCCAGCAAGGACAACCCGATGTCGAAAAAATCAACTCGATATCGAGTAAAGCTTGCTCGATATCGGCTAAATCTCCCCGACGTCGAGTAAGAACAGAAACTTGAAATTGCAACTTTCGAACACAGAATCGCAGATTTTCAACGAAATAAATCAATATACTAAAAGACTTCCAAAGCCAGGGTATCAACACCGCAATGATAACCATGCAAAATAACACATAAAGGCATAAAAGATCATGCTTTTCATCAAATAACTTTCGTTATTAACAAATAGGAAGATAGAGGCTTTCGCATAAACCCTAATTGTTACTAACCCTTTTCACATAATTAACCCAAGTTGCATTAAGATCACTTTCGCCTCAATAATACAAACAAGGATCACCTTCAACTCTCGCAAAAGAATCATGCTCATAGGGATAGAAGACGAATTGCATAAAAAGATTGTACGTTTACCGCATCACCTTACATGGCCACCGTCGGGCTCACCCCGACCCTAGAAGTGGGTGGACTACTCACTCTTCATCGCAATAGCAGACATCTTTGATGAAAAAGAACTAACTTGCATTAATAAACTCAAACGAAACTTACAACCTCTTCTCTCTCTATGTGACTAAGTGTCTCTGAAATTGAATGTGTGATGGAATGAATAAAACTCAGCCCCAAGGCTTTATTTATAGGCTTCCAACCCTTGCTAATCAAGGAAGGAAAGTCCTATCTATATTTATATCTGAATATCTACTTATTTAAAAATAAATAAATGGAATAAAATAATTAAATCCATAAAGGAAAATATATCTAAAGTAGTAAAATATCTTCTTGTGTGGGTAAATCTTCTCCATAGATAGAACTTGATAGATCTTGGATAGAATCAGACTCCTTCGGCTCCAAGTAATCCCAAACCGCGTCGGACAGCTCATCGCGTAACGCGGCCCAGGATAGCGCTCGATCCGGCTCGGACTGGTGATCTTGGGTTGTCGATATCGAGCAAAGTACTCATCGAGTAAGTGTTGTTGACTATGGTTGGCCTGGTGTTGTCGAGCAATATCTCCCCGATCTGGCTCGGACAGGCGCTTCTGGTCTTGTTGATATCGAGTAAGGTCCTCGATATCGAGTAAAGGCTGCTCGGTATATCCAGTCCTCGGCTTCGGCTTCTCGATCAGGCTTCCTCGATCACAGGTGCAGATTCAAGTCCTGGTCAATATCAAGTAAACTACTCGATATTGAGTAGAGCTCCGGAGTCGGGTTGGCTTCGTCTTCAGCTCCTCGATCAGCTCCTACTCGAACAGGCACTGCTCGGCTTCTTTGGTCGATATCGATTAAAAGTACTCGATATCGAGTAACTCTTGATTCCAGTATGATTCGTCCCGTTTCCATTGCTCTTCGACCTTGGACTTCTGTAGTTGATTTCCGAGCTTTTTCGTCCTTTCTCATAACTGCTGTAAATTTCCTCAAATTCTGCGAATTTAAACAGAAACTGGTGTAGATTCCAAAATTTGGCAAATAAATATAAACTACATAGATTCTGTACTATTCTAGCCCAAATGCATGAAATGTATGCAGAAAAAGATACAAAAGTAACTGTAAAACATGGCAGATTCAGCTCACAACAACTTACAACCGAATAAAGCCAAATCAGCTCTCGCAAAACACCACTCCAATCGTCTACAAGCTTTCTCTCTCTCCTCCTACTCGACTTTCTCTCTCTATTGGCTTTGCTTGGATTGATTCAATGAATATAATCCAGCCCGTAATGCCTTATTTATAGTGTTCATTCCCTAAATAATTAGGAAAGAAAACTATATCTATATATAAATCTATCTATCTATATCTAAAGATTAAATTATGGAAATAAAATAAATAAATCAACAAGGAAACTATATCTAAAGTAGAGAAATATCTCTTCCATCTTGATAAAACTTGATAGAATCTGCTCTTGTGGATATCTCCATTGAACTTTGGATATAAATTTGATTAGAGCTCGGATTAGCTCGAAATCGGCCACTGTTGGTCAGGTCGATATCGAGTCACATAGGTCGATACCGACCAAGTCTTCTCAGCTTCACTTCCTAACTCGATCTCGGCTCCAAGGGATGAAAATCGATTTGACTTTACTCGATATCGACTAGCTTAGGTCGATATCGACCTGCATTTTCCTGCTCCAACTCCTTGGTCGATTCCTAGATCTTGACTCGATTAGGGTCACTCGATATCGACCAAATCTGTTCTTCTTCACTCGATTTTGGTTCAACAGGTGAATATCGATTGGCTTTACTCGATATCGACTAAGTGTGGTTGATATCGACCAGTCTGTGTCGACTTGATTTACTCGTTTCCAGCTCGATTTGTCCTAGTTCCACTACTCCTTGACCTCAGAATTTCTGTAGTTGACTTTGAGCATTTCCTCCTTTCTCTGAACTGCTGTAAAAAGCCTCAATTTCTGCGAAATAAAACAGAAACTGGTGTAGATTCCATAATTTGGTAAATAAGCATAAACTACATAGATTTTGTACTATTCTAACCCAAATGTAAGAAATGCATGCAGAAATCGATATAAAAGATAGTATAAACATAGAAAATTAGGCTCACAACACCTGCTGCAACTCATGTTGAGACCACCGCCAAACTGTCTCGAGCGGAAGGTACACTTCTGTCTGATCCCACATTGTATAGCAACGTCGCAGGTGCTTTGCCGTATTTGACGTTTACCCGCCCGGACATTAGCTATGCCGTTTAGTAGGTCTATCAATTTATGCATTACCCTAAAGAGTATGACTTTGCAACTCTTAAGCGCATCATCAGGTACATTCAGGGTACCACTTCTCTGGGCACCACTATCACCCCATCTACATCTGTTCTATCCGTGGTTGCTTATATAGACGCTGATTGGGCTGGGTGTCAAGACACTAGACGGTCTACATCCAGATACTGTGTGTTCCACAATGATTCTCTTGTATCTTGGTCTTTGTGAAGACTCGAATTTTCAAATCCTAATTTCTCGGAAAAAAGGAACTCAAAATGAATTGAAAAACAGAATTTAACAGAAAATCCTCTAACTGGGATTTTGAACTCATAAAGCGGATTCCAACCTAAAAAAAGGTTTTTTGGAATGAACATGACAATATCGATTCTTGGTTTTCAAAATTCTAACTTCATGAAAGAGAGAGCGGGATTGGGGAAGCGAACATCTGAAACTAATTTCGGGACACCCCTCGGAATTCAAGCTTGCAACGTTGGAACAAGGCTCTCGCTCTCAATTTTCCTAGCCCTAGCCGAAATCCTCACCCAAACCCTATCCATGTTTTTAGGCTTGATATAATTCAAATTGGTCAAATATTTCCATTACCCAAGTTAGTTAAGCATCAACCATGCTTTTCTCCATTCTTTTGCCATGATCTCCCCAAAAGAAGTAAGGGGACAAAGTAGCCTTCCATCTCTTCTTGGCCCTCACGTTTTGGCCCCATATAAAGCCCTTCTTTTTCCTACAAAATCAGATTTGGAGGATCATTTGACTTACCGCACAAATTGAGACACAACCCTAACAATGAAACACCAAAACCTTATCTAAAGAGCCTTGTCCATAAGCTCCCTCTTTCCTCCTTATTTCTTCCTCCTTTTTCCCCCTTTGATGAGAGATTCCAGCAGCCCTAAATTCACCCATTTCGTGCCCAAATAATCCCCACAACAACCCCATTTCATCATCCACTTCAACTCCCTTCTCCATTCTAGTCAAAGGAGCTCCATTCCATCTCTTGAGCTCAAGCAAGCCAAAGCAAGATCCTCTTCTCCTCCTCCCTTCATGGCCAGAAACAAAAGCTCCATTAACCTCCCCATGAGGTCCTCAAAGTGGAAGAAGAAGCCCCAACAGTTCGGAGAAGCCCTAGAAGACTCAAACTCTCTATTTTTGGATTCAAGAAGGTAACAACTCGTTTTTCCCTAATCCCACCTCATACTAACTCAAAGTTCACACCTTTAACACCCTCTAACAATCCTAGGAACCCTCGCGTAAGAACGAGTCTAATCGAAGCCCGAATGATGCTTCACGAGCAAACCAAAGGAAAAGAAGGAACTTGGGTGAGAAATCCTTTCAATCCTCAATTTTTATGAAGGTGATTTTGTGGTGGCAAGGATAAACTCGCGACCGCGAGAAAGAACACCCGACCTAGGGTTCTTGCTCACAGCCGCAAAAGGTGATTTTTGTTGTGAGCCTAATTTGTCATGTTTTATATCTACTGATATATCGATATCTGCATGCATTTCATGCATTTGGGCTAAAATAATACAGAATCTGTGTAGTTTACACTTATTTGCAATATATGGAGGTCTACACAAGTTTTTGTTATATTTCGCAGAAATCGGACGCACTTTGGAGCTTAAAGGAAACTCATGGAGAGGCTAAGAATGGTGCAGCTGGAGAAACAAAGCCATTTTTCACCATTCTTCATTCAGAATCAAGCTTTGATGTCTTCGTGAGAGTTGTAGCCCTCGGAAAGAGCTTTCCAACGCATGGTCATATGCATCGATCCGACAAACGAGGACTCGGGAAAGTGAGTTTTAAGAACAGAGCAGAAAGTTGAGAAAACTTTACTCGAGATCGAGTACACTCTACTCGAGATCGACCAAAAGTGTCCGAGGAGAGCCTGGTCGAGGAAGAGCTGATCGAGAAGACAAAGACGAGGACAGACCGGGTTACACCCTACTTGAGATCGAGGAGCCCGGAAGCCGTGTCCAAGCATGTCGAGCAGAATCACCCGAGAAGACCTAGTCGACAAGGCCAGTCTAGTCGAGATCGACAAGGGGTCCTCGAGATCGACTAGACCCGTGAGCCAAGTCTGAGCCACATCAAGCACCAGTTAGCTGAGACGCCGAGCCAAGCCCAGTCGACAACAATCCTACTCGAGATCGACAAGACCTTTGTCGAGATCGAGGAGACTTCCAGAAGCCGCGTTACTCGGTTTGACAAATCCTACTCGGATTGGGATTCCTTGAGCTCGAAGATTGCCAAGTTCTATCCGATCTATCAAGATAAATCATGAAGGAGAAGATCTATCCACTTGAAGACACTTTAGATATAATTTCCTATTTAGATTTAATTCCTTTGTTAATTTTATTTATCTTTAATGCTTTTAGATATAGTTTTAGATATAGATAAAGATTTCTATCCTTGAGTAGCAAGGTTTAGAAGCCTATAAATAAAGCCCATGGGGCTGATTTTTATTCATTCAATTTGAGAAGTAGAGAAGTAGTTCACAAAGACGGTTTAGGAGTTCAGAGGTTTTAGGGTTTTGGCGTTCAACGAGAGTTGGATCGCCGGGATTGTAAAGTCTTTGAATTTAGTTTAATGCAATTTATTATTTTCTTTCAATCAATGATGTCTGAGGTTGCGATGAAGCGCGAGTAGTCCACCCACTTCTAGGGTTGGGGAGAGCCCGACGATAGCCATGCATGTTTGCGGTAAAGATCCGACCTTTATCATGTTTTGAGCATCTCCTACATGTTTATGTGTTTATTACCCATTTAATGGAGATCCATGCTAACAACTTGGATTGTAAACATAAAATCAGTAGAGACAATTAGGGTTTCTTGAAAGAGTTGTCTAATTGTTGGAAAAGGCAAAAGCTTGCCATTTGATGCAATTTACATGATTATCTGTTTATCTCTGCCTTATGCATGCTTGGTTATCGTTGTTGCAAACCCCAATCTTGGAAGTATTTTACATTAAGTTTATTTCGAAGTCTCAAAGCATTTGCCTTTACTTTATTTCTTTGTTTCGTTTATTCTCTGTCTACTCGATCTCGACCAAGTCTGGTTGACCTTGAGTTACTGATTCTCGATCTAGCATCACTGTAGCTTCTGTGTGCAGGTACTCGACAAGACAACCCGAAGTCGACGAGGACTGTACTCGATATCGAGTAGCCTCTAGTCGATATCGACGAGCCCCTGTGCTTGTTGCTACACTGTGTTCGACTGTCCGATCTTCTGTCGACTACCCTAGTCGAGATCGAGGACCCTGTTGTCGACTTTTGACCGTGAGATTTCTCCGCTGCCTAGGATCCGCTGACACGCTTCCTCATGGATCGATCCTGACTTCCCGCTTCTGCATCAGGAGGAGGTCTTGTAATTATTTGCAAGGGACGGAATCTGGTTTGCTGTGATTTATTTATATTTTATTTGCATACTCGATTTCCTCCTATTAACAACAATTTGGCGTCGTTGCCGGGGAAGCTATCATTCGCGCCTTAGGTAGTTGAATCTTACGTCTACTTTGAGTTACTTTTCAGGTGTATGCGTCATTTTGGTCTATCACCCGAGTTTGACAGCTTAGACGAACCAGAGCGTTACCTACACATCCACTCTAAACTCAAAAGAATCATGGCGGCCGCTGAAACACAAGAGCAACTGATTGCCATGCTTACAAGGGAGCTAGCCGCAAAGGATACCACTATCGCCAATGAAAGGGCAGCGAGGGAACAAGAAGCTGAGCGCGCAAGGCAAGCAGAAGCTGAGCTTGCCCAATATCCAACCACTGCTGAGGATTATATGCATTCAACTCTCGTCGTGCCTGAATCAGCGATTCTAATCCCTGATAACTCCATTGAAATTCGCACTCAATTTCTGATAGAGCTTAAAAATAATGCTTTTTATGGCAAATTTAATGAGTGTCCTCTTGAACATATTACAAATTTTCATGACATGTGCCGTACTCTTGCTGAAGGTACAACTCTGGAATATGTCAGGATGAAAGCTTTTCGCTGGTCTCTCGCTGGACCTGCACTGAAGTGGCTCGAAGGGCTGAAGCCGAGATCTCTCACCACATGGGCCCAAGTAGAGCAAGAGTTTCTGAATAAATGCTTCCCACCCGCCAAAACAGCGCTTCTCCGCCAGAAAATCACCACCTTCAAACAGAAGCAAGGGGAACCGTTGGCAAAGGCATGGGAACGCTACAAAGAACTGATGCGATCTTGCCCTACTCATGGAGAGCCACCCTACGTCATTCAGGAGATCTTCTTCAACTCTCTTGATCAAGTCACTAAGGACATAATCAACCATTATACTCGCTATGAGTATCTGACAATGCCACCAAGCGACGCATGGGGTGTGCTAGAAAAGCTCACTAACTACGACAACAAATATGGGGCTCCTACAAACTATGATGAGAACACCTATGCCAGACCGGCCCCATCTATGCCACTCTATGAGCCAGCAAAGGAGATTGACCCAGATGTCAGGGAGCAGTTCTACAGAGACCAGAATCGCAAGCTCCTCAAGCAAGTCAAATATTTATCTGTCAATAAGCCTTGCATCGAATGCGGATCACAGAGGCACACCACTACTGAGTGCCCACACACTGAGCAAGTCAGGATGGCAGAAACACATGAAGACGCAGCCTACGCTGGTGGTCCAAATCGATACATGGGAGATCAAAGGTTCTATCAATCACAGTGGAACCAAGGTCCTCCTAGGAATCCCCCACCCTACAGAGCTACAGGACATCCAGAAAGGGATTAAAAGAAGGATGATCTGCAATTGATCCTTGAGGAGATGCGTCGGAATCAGGGCACCATTAACAACCAATTCCAGAACATCACTACAAAATTTGGAGCCCGTACTCGATCTCGACAAGACCCCACTCGACACAGACCAGAAGCTGAGCCCGGACTCCACTGCAAAGCCCAGCAACCCGAGGTTAACAACCCAAGTCGAGATCGACGAGCCCCTGGTCGATATCGAGGAGCATCTGGCCAACATCGACGACTCTGCAACATCTCCGACAGCTGATCTGGATCCGAAGCAGAAAAAGTCACTGCCTTTCCCTTCCAAAGCACAGAAAGATCCCACTGCAGGTAGGTTTAACAGATTTGTTAATATGCTGCAAGAACTGAATTTTTCTATTCCTTTTACAGAAGCCCTGCAAGACATGCCTGGATATGTCAAATTTCTAAAGGAAATCCTGAGCAAGAAGCGATCCATCTCAGAGATCGCAGGTGAATGCAAAGTACTCCACTTCCCTGAAAAGAGACCTGACCCTGGTAAGTTTTCTGTTACTGTGGGTTTTGTAAAATATAAATATGAGTCTCTGTGCCATTTAGGAGCAAGTGTGAGCATCATGCCTTTATCAATCTGGCGGAAAGTCAAAATAGGATGCATAGAACCTGTGGATGCCAAACTATACATGGCGAACAATACAGTGGTCATCCTTACAGGTATAGTTGAAAATGTCCCCGTCCAGGTTGGTAAATTCTTTGTTCCAGCTGATTTCCTTATCATTGATTGTGCCGAAGATCCTACTAGCCCTATTATTCTTGGTAGACCATTCTTAGCTACTCCAGATGCCAGAATTAGTGTCAAGAATCGATCGCTCACCTTCACCATGGCTAGAGGTGAAGAGGTAGACCAAACTATACATGGCGATGAGGTTTTGGATTTCTCTTTTGGTCCTACAAAAGAGGAAATTTCATGGCTAGAGGTGAAGAGCATCACCAACCACGGGACTCAGCAAACAGCGGAGAAAAGCACCAACACCGTACTCGAGATCGACCAGTCATACTCGATCTCGACAAGGGTCTTACTCGATATCGACAAGCCTCAGTCGATATCGACAACCACTGCTGAGCCACTGACTTGCCCAGAGCCTAAGTATGGGGTCCCTGTACTCGATCTCGACCAGCAGTACTCGACATCGACTAGCCCCAAGCCCAAAAATTTCTGTTTTGGGTCCGAACAGGTAAGTTGAGGTATGAATTCTACTCCCCCTCAGTCCATAAATAAAATTTTGAATGATTTAAGGGGAGATAAGATACCATGGCGAGAGAATCTGCAGAAGCTAAGGCTGAAAGGAAAAAAAAGAAGGAGAAAGGAGATGATGCAAGCAACCACCTGTCAGCTGAGCTTGCATACTACCATCAGGACCTAGATGATCTAGGAGAAGGGCCAAACATGAGAGGTCCCCACAATAATGGTCCTTGAGCGCTAAAAGGAGAAGTCGGCCTAGCGACTCTAAAATCTAGAACATGTATATAAGACTTTATGAATTTTTGGGACTTTTGAACTTTTTGTTTTTGGTTTTTGTTTTTGGTTTTTGTTTTTGGTTTTTGTTTTTGGTTTTGGGGTTTTATGTCTTTTAGAATATTTCATGTGGATAGTCTTGTTTCTTGTGCAATCTAACACTTTTAGGTCGGCTAGCATATAAGGATCGCGAAAAGTGGAATAAAGGAGTCCCTGAAAAACAATCAGAATCAATGAAGGCCAAGTCGACGACGACAAGGAGGAGGAGCCCAGACACTACTCGATATCGAGTAGGCCAACTCGATATCGACAAGCTGCCAGAAGCTCCTCGACTTCAGAATCCACTGGACGCAGAAAAGCTACTCGAGATCGAGTAACATGTACTCGAGATCGACAAGCTTGTCTACTCGACTTACACTGATTCGCCCTCCTCGATTTGTTATCATGTGAGTTCCTTCCTTTACTCTTGTTTTTACTTGATTTTATACAGTGGGGACACTGTAAATTTTAAGTATGAGGTGGGGGAAGGGCTTACTTCATGCATATTTGATCATATTTTGACATATATGTGCATTATTTCTTTGAATTGCTACATGGCTATTTTGGAATGCATTATTTGATTTATATGCTTATATGCATGTTTTCCAAAGTTTGAGAAAAATGACCCCCATTGAAATTTTTTATTAATGTCATGGAAGTTTTAATTGAACTCGACGGTGCAAAATTGGATTCATTAGAGATATAGCATGAAATTGCACAGTAAAGGGAAGTCACAATGAAATGCATATTTTCTGTAAAACCATGAAAGGAGGTAAATTTGATGTTGCTTTTGACATGTTGCATGATAAGATGATGGAGGACTTTATATTTCCATATAATGCTCACATGTTTACATTCCTAGCCATACCTATACTTACGCATCACAAAAACCATAATATGCCTTATTTCAATTATTGCTCCACATGTTCTAAATATTTGCCATTCATTACCTTATCCGGGGATTATGTTGAAAATGATGTTACATTATAGAGATGTTATATGGTGTTTGTGTTGTTGTTATCATATTTGAAGTTTGGAAGGAAAGTGTTTGAAATATATGGAAAATTTAATCAGTGAAAGAAAATCCAATCACCTCAGGAGATAAAGGTAGATTGACCCTGCTCTCTGAGATAATAGTTTGGAGAGATGGGACACATTGTGAGGAGTCCAAAGCACTAAGTATCCGGGGCCATTCATGACACCCATGTTTGCGACTCGCGAGAAGTACTCCATTTCCCCAGAGAGGTAAAAGCATTATAATTTATAAAAGCATTATGAAGGGTGATGAATCTTATGGAGAAAGAATGTCGTATGAAATTCAGTTTGGAAAGTACTCCATTTCCCCGGATTATTAGCACCACATTGCTAAATATTGCCCACCTTTAGCCTTTTACCAATCTACTCCTTATTTGAGCTTAAATTAAAGTCCTCTTGATTATTAATGCTTTGTCACATGAATTATTTTTGCATAACCCTCCTTTTGTGAGTAGATATTGCTCTTTAAATTGCACATACATGGATCTGTGACACTAGTACCTTTTCAAGGATGGTAATTGACTGCTGGGTTATATGAGAATGAATCTAAAATGTTGAGAGTTTTGAATTCTTCCCCTGAATGACAATTAAAAGTATTGTTTGAGGACAAGCAAGCTTAAGTATGGGGTGTTTATTGTGAGCCTAATTTGCCATGTTTTATATCTACTGATATATCGATTTCTGCATGCATTTCATTCATTTGGGCTAAAATAATACAGAATCTGTGTAGTTTACACTTATTTGCAATATATGGAGGTCTACACAAGTTTTTGTTATATTTCGCAGAAATCGGACGCACTTTGGAGCTTAAAGGAAACTCATGGAGAGGCTAAGAATGGTGCAGCTGGAGAAAAGGCCATTTTTCACCATTCTTCATTCTGAATCAAGCTTTGATGTCTTCATGAGAGTTCTAGCCCTCGGAAAGAGCTTTCCAACTCAGGGTCATATGCGTCGATCCGACGAACGAGGACTCAGGAAAGTGCGTTTTAAGAACAGAGCAGAAAGCTGAGAAAACTTTACTCGAGATCGAGTACACTCTACTCGAGATCGACCAAAAGTGTCCAAGGAGAGCCTGGTCGAGGAAGAGCTGATCGAGAAGAAAAAGACGAGGACAGACCGGGTTACACCCTACTCGAGATCGAGGAGCCCGGAAGCCGTGTCCGAGCATGTCGAGCAGAATCACCCGAGAAGACCTAGTCGACAAGGCCAGTCTAGTCGAGATCGACAAGGGGTCCTCGAGATCGACTAGACTCGTGAGCCAAGTCTGAGCCACATCGAGCACCAGTTAGCCGAGACGCCGAGCCAAGCCCAGTCGACAACAATCCTACTCGAGATCGACAAGACCTTTGTCGAGATCGAGGAGACTTCTAGAAGCCGCGTTACTCGGTTTGACGAATCCTACTCGGATTGGGATTCCTTGACCTTGAAGATTGCCAAGTTCTATCCGATCTATCAAGATACATCATGAAGGAGAAGATCTATCCACTTGAAGATACTTTAGATATAATTTCCTATTTAGATTTAATTCCTTTGTTACTTTTATTTATCTTTAATGCTTTTAGATATAGTTTTAGATATAGATAAAGATTTCTATCCTTGAGTAGCAAGGTTTAGAACCCTATAAATAAAGCCCATGGGGCTGATTTTTATTCATTCAATTTGAGAAGTAGAGAAGTAGTTCACAGAGACGGTTTAGGAGTTCAGAGGTTTTAGGGTTTTGGCGTTCAACGAGAGTTGGATCGCCGGGATTGTAAAGTCTTTGAATTTAGTTTAATGCAAGTTGTTATTTTCTTTCAATCAATGATGTCTGAGGCTGCGATGAAGCGCGAGTAGTCCACCCACTTCTAGGGTTGGGGCGAGCCCGACGATAGCCATGCCTGTTTGAGGTAAAGATCCGACCTTTATCATGTTTTGAACATCTCCTACTTGTTTATGTGTTTATTACCCATTTAATGGAGATCCATGCTAACAACTTGGATTGTAAAACTTAATCAGTAGAGACAATTAGGGTTTCTTGAAAGAGTTGTCTTATTGTTGGAAAAGGCGAAAGCTTGTCCTTTGATGCAATTTACATGATTATCTGTTTATCTCTGCCTTATGCATGCTTGGTTATCGTTGTTGCAAACCCCAATCTTGGAAGTCTTTTAGATTAAGTTTATTTCAAAGTCCCAAAGCATTTGCCTTTACTTTATTTCTTTGTTTCGTTTTATTCTCTGTCTACTCGATCTCGCCCAAGTCTGGTCGACCTCGAGTTACTGATTCTCGATCTAGCATCGCTGTAGCTTCTGTGTGCAGGTACTCGACAAGACAACCCAAAGTCGACGAGGACTGTACTCGATATCGAGTAGCCTCTAGTCGATATCGACGAGCCCCTGTGCTTGTTATTTCGCTGTGTTCGACTGTCCGATCTTTTGTCGACTACCCTAGTCGAGATCGAGGACCCTGTTGTCGACTTCTGACCGTGAGATTTCTCCGCTGCCTAGGATCCGCTGACACGCTTCCTCGTGGATCGATCCTGACTTCCCGCTGCTGCATTAGGAGGAGGTCTTGTAATTATTTGCAAGGGACGGAATCTGGTTTGCTGAGATTTATTTATATTTTATTATGGCAAGTCCCGATTTCCTCCTACAACAATTTTGTGGTGGCGAGATGGGAGTCTGGGGTTCCATAAGAGGGAACCCCATGACTCGCGACCACGACCGAGCTTTCGCTACGACGAGAAGCTCGCGACCGTGAGAACCTCGATGGAACTCCGGTTTTGCGGGCACGAGAGCCCCTCTCATGGCCGTGACGGACCCGTTGTCCGCGGGGTGCTCGCTGGGACATCTCGTGGTGGCGAGAGCCACTTTTTCCGCTGCGAGATGCCCCTTGTCCGATGATTTTGAGTGTGTTTCTCGATGTTCCAATGATCGTTTTCGCAACTCGTTTTCAACGCTTTTTGGGTTTTCAAGGACTGACTTAAAGATCAGATTTGGAGTTTTGGGAAACGAATTTCATAAGCATTTAGGGTCGAATATTCTAATCGATAACTTGGTTTTTGAAATAGGTTTCGGGATTAACTTGGGAACTATGTGATCGATGACTAACTAGCATGTTGATATGATTGAGTGACTAATATCATGACTTGTGTGTTCTAAGAGCATGTATGAATGACTAACGACATGTTGAGATGTTAGAGTTATGTATCGTTTGATTATGCCTTATGAACTATGATAAATGTGATGAACCATGAGATATATGACTATGCGGATCTATGGTTATTATGAGTATATGAATGTGGCTGAATGGAACTATGGGAATGATGTGGTCTTACGGAATGTGGAAATATGATGAATGGTTGACCTTGATGGAATAAAGATTGCGATATGGTTGTTATTCTCGTTGAATTATGTATGCTTTGAGTGCTTGAATGATTAGACGTAGACTTATATATGTATTTTGATATGTATCTAGGTGATACCTTATGATTATGATTGATGTGTGCTGGATCTTCTATTATGCTGTTCTGCATAGCCAGGTACGTCTCTTCGGAGCTTACTCAGATCGAAAGAGAGAACTCCCTGCTTTATGTGCATGATATTCTAGGTTCTTGCATTGATGATCAGCATGTCATGTAGTATCATGCTAGGCTGTATTGAAAATTGAGCATTCTATTTCTGTATGTGTGTGTAAACAGAACGACTATTATCTGTGAAGTATCTAGAATCTTTACTAGGGTCATATGATAGCCTAGTCTCATCAGGTCTCGTCCTGAGTCGTTTGAGTCAAGGCAACAACTTTATTATCACTCTTTATTTACTTTTCACATTTATCTTATTTTCTCTTTTAAGACCACATTCATGATCTATTGATAAGCATACAATTTGGGGCTGGGCACCAAAACGATCCTGACTCCATTTATGAATTGGAATGCATTCATGAGTTGGTCAGTCTCCGCCATATTGGGAAAGAGTCAACGATTAGGAAGAGGGATATACCAGTTGGTGTTCGATGCTAAGGCCTTAATTATTATTATGTACTTGTGAATTAGAAACATGCTAGTGTGTTAATATTCTGTCTTGCATCTTAAGCATGATTATTAGGTATAACGTATGTGTGTACTTAGGGTGGGGAAAGAGCCATTTAGGCATCGTCTGATCCCGTCCACTATCAATTTTTTTAGGTATCTACGATGTTAATACTACTGATTCTGATTTGGCACTATAGCCATGGGGTTTAAAACAGAGGAAAGAGAGAGTTGAGACTCTAACTACACTTAAATTTATAACGGTTTGGATTTAAGTATTTGGATCATGTTTTGACCCCCTTTGTCGTGGCAACCTTATGTATGATTTTGAAAACTTTACTAGTTTGTATGATAAAAGGATTTTATGACTTAGGCTATAAAGGAGGTACATGGGACTTAACCCAGGGATTTCAACGATCTCTCTCGGTTTTGGGTGTGAAATCCCACCTTCAAAGCATATTTGTTGATTTAAAACCTTTAACCTATACTTGGGGTGCAAGATCCCAACGTGTGATTTCATCCCTCGAAATGGGGGTCCATCTACCTATGTTGAGTCGGATGAAATGTGGTTTCATCTACCTACCATTGTGGCGGAAAATGGGGGATGAATATTCATTTCTCCCACTCCACTACACCATTTTTGCCTGCGACAACCAGTAAAAAAAAAGGTGACAGGTGATACGGGTGACGGATAAAGTAGGTGATAAAGCAGGTATGGATAATTAATTTTCACCCAACACCCGTGTTGTAAGAGGAAATCGAGAATGCAAAACAGTAAGTAAACAAAGTAAAGCAAACTGATCGAATCCCAGCAAATAATGTTCAAGACTCCCTCCAATGTAGTAAGAGAAAGTCAGGTTCGAATCCTCGAGGAAGCTGGTCAGCGGATCCTAGGCAGCAGTGGAATCTCACGGACAGAAGTCGACAACAGGTGCTAGATCTCGACTAGGGTTAGTCGACAGGAGATCAGGCTAGTCGAACAGGGCAGAAGCTCTCGGCAAAGGCTACTCGATCTCGACAAGGGGCTACTCGAGATCGAGTACGGTCCTCGTCGACTTCGGGTTGGGTCTGTCGAGTTCCTGCACAAGTAAGCTACAACGATCTGGGATCGGGAATCAGTAGTCGAGATCGACCTGGGCTTGGTCGAGATCGACGAGGGCAGAAAAGTAAAAAACAAAGCAGTTTCGGTTTCTGTAACTCTATGAATTTAGAGAACTTCCAAGATTAGGGTTTGCGACAATGATTACCATGCAAGCGGAATATAAATCACAAAAGGCAGTAACTTTATCGATAAAGGAAAAGGCTTTCACCTAATCCGACAAGTAGGAATATAAATCTCGCGAAAAATAATCCTAATTGCATCTATTCCTTTTCATAATTAGCATTTATAATCTTTCGAATAGAAATCCTAATTACTACCCAAGTTTCACAACATGAGTTCTTCAATTTCTCAATCAAAGATGAAGCACATAGGGAATAGACTAAGATAACGACAAAATACCTCCTTTCGCAATCGCTAATCCACCGGCATGGCTCTCGTTGGGCTCACCCCAACCCCAGAAGTAGGTGGACTACTCGCTCCTCATCGCAATCGCAGACATTGATTTAAAAGAAATACCTTGTAATAAACTAATATTCAAAGACTTTACAATCCCGGCAATCAACTTTCGTAAACTGCCAAAACCTTAAAATCTTTGAACTCCTAAAAACCTCTAGGTGTAACTGTATCTCTGAAATTGAATGAATGGAAATCAGCCCCAAGGGCTTTATTTATAGCCTTCTATTCCTTGCTACTCAAGGATAGAATATCTATATCTATATCTAAAACTATATCTAAAAGCATAATGATAAATAAAAGCAACAAAGAATTTAAATCTAAAAGGGAAATAATATCTAAAGTGTCTTAAGTGGATAGAACTCTCTTCTTCATGATAGATGTTGATAATTCGGATAGACTAGGCTTATCCTCGGTTCCAAGGACTCCAACTCCGAGTAGGACTGCATCAACGCGTTATGCGGCTTCGGGAATCTTCGTCGATCTCGAGTACGGCGTCCTCGATCTCGAGTAGGAAAGTTTTCGACTGGCTTGGCTCGTCGTCTTGGCTAGCTAGTCCTCGACAGGCTCGGACATGACTTCTGGCGTTAGTCGATCTGGAGGAGAGCTCCTCGATCTCGACGAGTGGTGTGTTCTCGACTTGGTCTTCCGAGGTTGTCGAGTCGGATGTGGGCTCTCAGCCTTGTCGACCTCGAAGACGCTCCTCGATCTCGACGACAACGGATCATCGACTTGGCCAGCTTGGTATTGTCGAGTGGGCTCTTGTCGACATGCTCGGACACAGGCTCCTAGGCTTCCTCGATCTCGACAAGGGTCTTGTCGATCTCGAGTAGATCATGGCTTGGCCTGGTGTTGTCGAGCAGCATCTCTTCGACATGGCTCGGGGAATGGGGTCTGGCACTTGTCGATCTCGATGAGACTTTAGTCGAGATCGAGTAGACTTGCTGCTTCCGTCTTTGCTTCTTGGTTTTCTCCCGAAATGTTTCCATATTCTGCAATATTAAACAGAAACTTATGTAGATCTCCATTTCTAACAAATAAGCATATACTACATAAATTCGACATATTCCCAACCCGAAATATGCAAAATGTAAAGAATATGGAACTAAAATATGCATAAAAACATGGCTACTTTGGAGACATCAAATCATCCCATACTTAGACTTGCTTGTCCTCAAGCAATAACCAAACAATAACCAAGACCTACAACACATCCTTCAAGTCTTCGCCTTTGTCAAAAGCAACATCTTAAATAGTAGCAATGTAAGACAAGTGAATTTAACGTCATCACACATATATGAGCGATCCATAGGCATAGGCAGTATAAATCCAACCTCACAGGAATAATGTGTTTACACTTAACTCTCAAATGTGTTTAGGCTATGAAGATCAACTCTCAACTCAATTCCATACACAATCTCATAAACATTGTAATTTAAACATGAATCCACTTCGCAACCAATTTATGAAAATGCAACAAGAATTATCAGGAGGACTTCGCTCAATAGAAGTCTTCAAAGAAGATTCCATTCGAAGAGGTTGTAATGGGGCTTGGTAAGAAATAATAAGGTATGGAATTATTTGGCCATGTGGTGCTAAATAAAATTCGGGAATCAAGACTCCTAAATCTCCAACACAACCAAACCATAACTTCTCAATCATATGCATCAATCAAACTCTCCAATTTGTCTCAATGGAGTATATAACCTTTCAAACTTTCTAAATCTCTCCGAAATATGTATCTTGAAAATAATGAAAGAAATAAGGTAAATTTGGCTCATGCACTTTATTCACAAACATATGTACTTTTTTCTTCTTCTTTTTTTTGGATTTTTTTTGAAAGGAAAATAATTAAAATAATGCTAGTGCATTTATAATGTGAGCCAAAAATCCATTTACATAATATGCCTAGCAAGATAAAAAATGTACAACCAACCCATATCTCAATAATTTCCATGATCCTTCTTGAAATGCAACATAAGCTCATTTCTTCCATAAATCATCGTTCCAACCAACTCTAAGTCTTAATTCCCAAATGGGGGTCAGGCTCAATTTGGCTAAGGATAATTTTGTGGAGTTTACAATAAAAGTCTCAGGCTAATGTTCTGGCTTCAAGCAGGGATAATGTAGGGTAGGTAAAGAGAAGATAATATTGGCTTAAAATGTGCCTCCATCATTTAATTCTCATCAACATAAACATATAAATGCATTGGTTTTGAATAACTATCACAACATTTAGAGATGCATAGGAAGAGTAAATACACTCAAGAAAGCAAAGAGATTTTTAATGTTCTCCCTATAAGGCCAAAATTCTCACTGGGACAATTTTTGTTGGATTTTAACCTTTGGCTTAGGATCATATGTGCTCGATTTCATCACAAGTTCACAATCCAGATAAAAACCATTTTGAGGACTTAGGCTAAACCTTCCAAACATGCCATAGGGTTTATATGATCAAGTCAGTCATTATTTATCATCATAGGACATCTAAGGTAGGGTATAGAACTAAAATAATGCAAAAATTTAAACATGCATTTTTTTCATTTTTCGACATTTTCTGTTTTTTTATTTTTTTTTTATTTTTTTTTTATCAAAAGAACAAGACTAAAGTATGCATAAAACTTTTAAACATGCAAAAAAGAAGAAATAAAATGCAACTAATAACTTAAATACCAAAGCTGTGCCAAGTCTTTAGAAATCTATTACAGACCATGAAACAAAACTTTTAAAGGATACACATAAAGTACTAGCAGCATATAACCACATAAATGTTCCCTGTACAATCCTTTTCTCCTACCCCATACTTAAAATATACAGTGTCCTCACTGTTAAATAAATAAAATGAAAGGGAGGGAAAAAGAGACTCACAGAGCAACTCACTAAGGCGGCGGTGGACCCAAATATGGAAAGTGGAATCCGACGTGGTAGTTAGGAGCTCATCCATGGGCAGAGCTACCAGGCTGCTGTGAAGATGATCCACCAGCGTCGTGGGTGCTCCCCTGTCTCTCGAACTGGGACGGCCGACCCTAGAACTGCTGATCCATGCCACCGAAAGTGTCTCTGACATAGGAATGGTGAGACCGGTTAGCAGAATACATCTCCTCCTCACGTCTGTCAATGGTGTCGACTCTGTGCGATAGAGAGGACATCTGGTCAAACATCGCTGTCTGTATCTCCCGGATCTAACGCAACTCAGAGAGTACCTCCTCTGAATATCCTCCAACATGGTGAGTTAGCTGGGTATGGTGAGAGTGGTGGGAGGTTACCTGCTGGTAAGAATGGTGGGAGGGGATCTGCTGTGGGGAGTGGTAAGAGTGGTGGGAGGCTTGAGGGCTGTCAGCCTCGTCGTCGTCGTCATCCCCGACAGGATCTGGCTGAGGGTCTATGGCCATAGGGACAGAATCAGGGTGGTCGTAGAGGAGAGGATGGTCCCTCAGGGTGCGGTCAGCGGATGGTATGATCTCGGGGAGGTAATCAATCCCGGTCCATGTAGTGTACCATTCACGAGGGTGGTGTAGGTCCATCAAATCCTGCGTAATGGGAACCCTCGTCCTAAAATGGACCCATCTGTCGTGGCGGCGGATGATGATATGTCCCCTCTGTAGGGACCCGATGTCGATCTGCATCACGTTCTGCGGGGTGTATCGGTGGACGGGGAGCTGTAGGCGAAGGGCTAAAAGAGCTACCATGCTGTCGTCATAGATGGTTACCCGTGGTTGATTCCGGCGGGTAATGCAGTGTTCGAGCCAGGCGTAGGCGAGCGGCAGGGGTTCTGACTCGAAAAGCATCCGCCTCAGACACTCTAACTCTGGCTGGATGGGTCGCCTCAGCTCTGGGCGGGCCCAAATAGTGCTACCCAGGATCCTTAGGATGGTAGCAAATAGAGGACTGGCGATGTTGGCTGTGATGGTACGGTCCTAGGTAGGCTCCAGCATGTTGGACATATAGCCCCACATCACATCTGTATCACGGATGTGGAAGAAACTGGTGGTGTGGTGGAAATCAAAGATAGTGCTCATATCCTCCAGAGTCATGTTAAACTGCCTATTGGCAAGCTGAAAATGTACATGGCTAGTAGAGGCAGGGGACTCTGGGATCGGGAGAGTTGCGAGGAACTCTCCTGTCAAAGTCGGGTAGTGGTGGTCTAAGGGTCCAATCAGACAGTCGGCATCTAGCCAACCGAACCCTTGGATCATCCAGAAATGCATCCCCATCTCCTCCATGGATGGCTGGTGGTACCACCGGGCGTTCGGAGCCCGGTCAGCTAAATCCAAAGCAAGCTGACGTGTCTCTGCGTCATCGATCCTCAGATAGTCCATGTCCGGATATTTTGTTCTGACCATAGACTGGAAAAATAGAGTACCCTTTATAAGATAATAGAACAACCCCATACTTAGTTCATATTAATAATGCAATATATATATGATTTTGAAAGCATGCTCCAAATTCAAGGAATTTCCAATAAATCCCAAATTTCATAAATTCCTTTAATAGTATGTATGAACTAAGTATGACAACATTTAGATAATTAACAAAATCAGTCCATTCAAATTAAGAATTTCCATATATATAACCCACCCCTAATAATATTATAAATTTCCCGCGCAAATTTCAAACCTTAAATTTTCAACACACAATTCAATGTCCAATCTCTACCTTGGTTCTCATAGAATTTATAATCTGAAATTGAGAGAATAGGGGGAGAAATCATACCTCAAAGTTGAAACAACGGGTAGAAATATGTAATTAGAGTAAAATTAGGGGTGTGGTTCTCGGATTTGTCCAAGAAACCCACTTCGGTCGGGGATTTTGAACTGACCAGGGTGTACAGGGCTCCGGGAGTGCTCGGAAGCGGTGGACCTGGGGACCTGTGGGCCGGATGTGGTGAAAGGTGGCCGGAACTGAGGTGTGGAGGTGATCGGCGAAGTGGATCTGGGCAGCAGCAAGAAAGGATAGGGAGAGAGGTGAGTTGGATGTGCTGCTGGGTGGTCGGAGAGGCAAGATCCGGCTCGGCGAGGGGTTCAGTGGGCCGGAAAGGGAGGGAGGTGGCCGGATCTGGGCTTGGGTGAGGACTGGCGAGGGAGATCTGGGTAGCCGGAGGTTTGGATTCGGGAACAATGGAGGGAACCTTGGTAGAGGAGGAGACAAGAGTTGGTGGTGCTGGTGGGCGCTCGGTCTCGACTTGGTGGACTCGGGTCTGGACTCGAGGAAAGCCGGCCTGGGGACAGCGAGAGCTCGAGGAAGAAGGGGAGCGAGAGGAGGGAGGTGAAGATGGGGGCTGTGTCGGATAGGGTTTGTACGAGGTCGAGTAGAGCGGGAGGAATGGGAAGGCTCCAACAAGGTAAGGGGTTTTTATATACATAAAAATATTTCGAAAAAATAAAGTAAAATTAAATAGGATTTCCGAAAATTAAAAAAAAAATCTAGAAAATCTGAAAACTAATTTTTTTTTTGTTTTATTTATTTATATTATAGAAAGAAAGAAAACTTATCTGGAACCTCCCACTTACCTGTGTAGCTTACTCGATTTAGACGAACCTGACTGATATAGATCCCTCTTGAATGCCTGAATGTAACCATGAGAAGAGATTATGCACGAGTTTTAAGAAAATTAAAATAGGAAAGAAAATAAAGAAAAATTGGAAAGAGTAAGAAAAGCGGGTTGCCTCCCGGAAGCGCTAAGGCTTAAGTCGTTAGCTCGACCTACTTCCCTGTTTTAGGCTTTGACTAACGCCAGAGTGGCACGAATCTCCTCTTCCGGGTCTTCTTTGTCATAGTATTTCTTGACCCGATGCCCATTTACTTTAAAGGTGGTGCCGTCAGTGCCAATTAACTCCACTGCTCCATGAGGGTATATGTGGTGAACCATGAAAGGTCCACTCCATCTTGTCCTTAGCTTTCCTGGAAATAGACGCAGTCTAGAATTATATAGAAGCACTTTGTCACCTACCTCATATGTTTTTGGTACCAGTTTCTTATCATGCCATCTTGTTGTAAGCGGAATCTGCCATGTTTTACAATAACTTTTATGTTGATTTCTGTATACATTGCATTCATTTGGGCTTAGATAAGACAGAACCTATGTAGTTTATGTTTATTTGCCAAATTATGGAATCTACACCAGTTTCTGTTTAATTCGCGGAAATCGAGGCTTTTTACAGCAATTCTACAGAAGGTCGGAAAAGCTCGGAAAACCACTACAGAAGTCCAAGGTCAAAGCAGTGGAACCAGTCTAAAAGTCAAGGCTACTCGATCTCGAGTAGGCCTTACTCGACCTAGACGAGCATGTCCGAGCAACCTTGGTCGAGCATAGCCTGATCGAGCAAGCCAGACCAACCCGGCTCCGGACCCTACTCGATCTCGAGGACCACTGGTCGAGATCGACGACACCTCAGCACCACGCCCGGGGTTGACAAGAAGAAGAGCTGGTCGACAAGCCGAGGACGGAACCGAGGACGATCAGGCGGCACTCGCTGCCAGCGACTCGACTCGCTGCCAGTGGAAGAGGCAACTCGCGGAAGCGAAAAGGAAGAACCCAACTCGATCTCGACTACGCCTTGTCGAGATCGACGAGACCCTGAGTCCAGATCCGGAGCCCATCGAGTAGAGCCACCTGAGGAGACCCAGTCGATGACCCAAGCCTACTCGAGATCGACAAGGCCTTGTCGAGGTTGACGAGCACCGTGAGCTAAGATCGAGCCACATCGAGCACCAGTTAGCCGAGACGAACCATCCTTGTCGAGGTCGACTAGCCGTGGTCGAAGTCGAGTAGAGCCGTGTCCAGAAACTTCTCGACGAAGACCTGTCCGAGTAGACTTGGGATTCCTTGTCGAGGCCAAAGGAAGAAAATTCTATCCAATTACATCAAGTTCTATCTAAGGAGACAAGATCTATCAACATCATGAAGACCTACCTAAATTAGTTTTATCTTTTCCTTTTAGATTTATTTCCATAAAACAATTTATTTATCCTCTCAAGTTTTAGATATAATTTTAGATAGAGATAGATATCTTCTTTCCTAGAGTAGCTAGGGAATGAAGCCTATAAATAAGGCCCTAGGGGGCTCAGTTTTATTCATTCCAGGTCACAATTCCAATTCAGAGACACAATTACATATAGAGTTTAGGAGTTCTAAGGTTTTTAAGGTTTTGGCTTTCTGTGAAAGTTGATTGCCAGGATTGTAAAAGGCTTTGAATTTAGTTTTTATGCAAGTTATTTTTTATACATCAATGTCTGTTATTGCGATGAGGCGTGAGTAGTCCACCCACTACTGGGGCTGGGGTGAGCCCGACGGTGGCCATGTGAGGCGATGCGATAAAGGTCAGATCTTTTTGTGCGATTCATCTTCTATCCCTATAAGCATGATTCTTTTGCGAGAGTTGAAGGTGATCCTTGTTTGTGTTGTTGAAGCGAAAGTGATCTTAATGCAACTTGGATTAATTATGTGAAAAAGGGTTAGTAACAATTAGGGTTTATGCGAAAGCCTCTATTTGGCTATTTGTTAATAACGAAAGTTATTTGATGGAAAGCATGATCTTTTATGCCTTTATGCGTTACTTGCATGGTTATCGTTGTGGTGTTGATACCCTGGCTTTGGAAGTCTTTTAATATATTGAGTTTATTTCTGTCAAAATCGGAGTTTTGGTTCGAAAATTTGCCTTTTAAAGTTTCTGTCTTTTACTGTTGTCGACCTAGAGTACGGCCTTTGTCGATCTCGAGTGGACCTTTGTCGAGATTGAGTAGGGCTCGTCTAGGTCGAGTTGCGCTTTCTTCTGTTTTCGTCGATTTTCACTTTCTGTTGTTCACTGTCTTGTCGATCTCGAGAAGCTGTTGTCGAGATCGAGTACGCCTTTGCCTTTGCTTTTCATTTTAGTTTCTGCTTTGCTTTGTCTTTTCGGTTTTGCTTTTTTCTTTGCTTTTGTTTTAGTTGCCCTTTCCGGGTTTATTTGTTTCTTTCCTTTCTGTGTTTCTGTCCTTTCTGCTGCTTTTGTGAGAATCTACAACTACTTGAGAGCTGCTGACGTGCTTCCTCGTGGATTCGATCCTGACTATTCTCTTACTACAACGGGAGGAAGTCTTGTATTTATTTGCTGAGAAAGGGAAGTCAGTCTGATCTTTATTTTATATTTATTTCAATACTCGATTTAATCCTGCAACAACAAATTGACGCCGTTGCCGGGGAAGCAATCATTCGCGCCTTAGGTAGTCAGTTCTCACTTTTCTCTTGAGTGAATTCGCAGGTGTATGCGTTGTTCTGGTCAAACACCTGAGTTTGACAGCTTAGACGAACCGGAGCGCTACCTACACATCCACTCTAAACTCAAAAGGATCATGACGGCCACTGAGACACAGGAACAGCTGGTCGCTAGGCTTACCAGGGAATTGGCCGCAAAGGATACTGCTATCGCCGCTAAGGATGCTGATATCGCTGCTGAGAGAGCAGCAAGGGAACAAGCACAGGCTGAGCTTGCCCAATATCCAACCACGGCAGAGGACTACATGCACCCAACTCTAGTCGTGCCTGAATCGGCGATTCTAATCCCTGATAAATCTTTTGAAATTCGCACTCAATTTCTTATAGAGCTTAAAAATAATGCCTTTTATGGTAGATTTAATGAGTGTCCTCTTGAACATATTACAAACTTTTCTGACATGTGTCGTACTATTGCTGAAGGTACAACCCTGGAATATGTCAAGATGAAATCTTTTCGCTGGTCTCTCGCTGGGCCTGCACTGAAATGGCTGGAAGGGCTGAAAGCAAGATCACTCACAACCTGGGCCCAAGTAGAGCAAGAGTTTCTGAACAAATTCTTCCCACCCGCCAAAACAGCACATCTCCGCCAGAGAATCACCGCCTTCAAATAGAAGCAAGGGGAACCGCTAGCAAAGGCATGGGAGCGCTACAAGGAACTTCTGCGATCTTGCCCTACTCATGGACAGCCACCCTACGTCATTCAGGAGATCTTCTTCAACTCTCTAGATCAAGTCACAAAGGACAGGATCAACCACTATACTCGTTATGAGTATCTGACAATGCCGCCAAGTGACGCATGGGGTGTGCTAGAGAAGCTCACTAACTACGACAACAAGTATGGGTCTACTGCAACCTATGAAGAGAACCCATACGCCAGGCCAGCACCATCCATGCCCCTCTATGAGCCACCTAAGAAGATTGATCCTGATGTAAGGGAGCAATACTACAGAGACCAGAATAAGAAGCTCATCAAGCAAGTAAAGTGTCTCTCTGTCAACCAGCCTTGTATTGAATGCGGATCGCAAAGGCACACCACTCCTGAGTGCCCACATGCAGAACAAGTCAGGATGGCAGAGCACCATGAGGATGCAGCTTACGCAGGGGGTCCTAGTCGCTACATGGGGGACCAAAGGTTTCAGCAACCACAGTGGAACCAAGGTGTCCCTAGGAACCCCCCGCCCTACAGAGCTCCAAGACATCCGGAAAGGGAGCAGAAAAATGATGATATACAGACAGTCCTGGAGGAAATACGGAGGAACCACTCAGAAACTAGGCAATCTTTCTGTTGTTGCAGGAGTTAGTCAAGTATTGAAATAGAAATCAAATATAGTTCAGATAGACTGCCCTGTCTCAGCAAATAAATACAAGACTTCCTCCCGTTGTAGTAAGAGAAAAGTCAGGATCGAATCCACGAGGAAGCACGTCAGCAGTTCTCAGGTAGCTATCAGATTCTCACAGACACAGCAACTGAAAAGCAGAAACAAACACAGAAGCAGAAACAAATAATCTCGGCAAGGGCAACTAAAGTAAATAACAAAAGACAGAAATAAAAGCAAAGAAAAGATGGAAGCAAAGCAGAAAGTAATTCGAGGACACAGAAGCTTGTCGATCTCGACAAAGCTGTCCTCTATCTCGACAAGAGCAGTAACTGAAAACAGAAAATAAAGTAAATGCAAACCACTCGACAAGCAGAAGCCAACTCGATCTCGACTAAGGTCAACTCGAGATCGACAAACACAGCTCGACAGAAAGTGAAAATCAACGAAGACAGAACCAAACCTACCTCGACACAGACTAACTTCTACTCGACCTCGACAACAGTAACTCAAGATCGACTAGACACTCGTCTATGTCGACTAGAAACAGTAAAAGACAGAAACTTTAAAACTTGCAAAATTAAAGACAGAACTTAGAAATTCGACGAAATAAATCAATATATTAAAAGACCTCCAAGGCTAGGGTTTCAACACCACAACGATAACCATGCAAAACAACACATAAAGGCATAAAAGATCATGTTTTCCATCAAATAACTTTCGTTATTAACAACTAGGCATATAGAGGCTTTCGCATAAACCCTAGTTGTTACTAACCCTTTTCACATAATTAATCCAAGTTGCATTAAGATCACTTTCGCTTCAATAACACAAACAAGGATCACTTTCAACTCTCGCAAAAGAATCATGCTTATAGGGATAGAAGACAAATCGCATGAAAAGATCTGACCTTTTATCGCATCGCCTCACATGGCCACCGTCGGGCTCACCCTAGCCTCAGAAGTGGGTGGACTACTCACGCCTCATCGCAATAACAGACATTGAATTGATGAAAGAAACTTGCATTAAAAACTAAATTCAAAGCCTTTACAATCTTGGCAATCAACTTTCGTAAACCGCCAAAACCTTAAAAACCTTAGAACTCCTAAACTTCTCTGTGGAACTAACTAATTGTCTCTTGAATTTTGATCTGGAATGAATAAAACTAAGCCCCCTAGGGCCTTATTTATAGGCTTCATTCCCTAGCTATTCTAGGAAAGAAGATATCTATCTCTATCTTAAAATTATATCTAAAACTTGAAAGGATAAATAAATTGTTTTATGGAAATAAATCTAAAAGGAAAAGATAAAACTAAATAGGGTAAGTCTTCATGATGTTGATAGATCTTGTCTCCTTGGATAGAACTTGATGGAATCAGATAGAACTTAGTCCTTCGCGCCCAAGGATTCCCAATTCTAGTCGGACGGGTCTTCGTCGAGAAGCTGCTGGACACGGCTCTACTCGACCTCGACCACGGCTCATCGACCTCGAGTAGGGTGGTTCGTCGACTGGACTTCCTCGGCTAGATCTACTCGATGTGCTCGGACTTGGCTTCCTGGCGCTCGTCGACCTCGACAAAGCCTTGTCGATCTCGAGTAGCATGGCTCTGTCGACTAGGCTTCCTCGGGTTGGTGTGCTCGACTGGCTCGGATCTGGACTCAGGCGCTTGTCGACCTCGAGTAGCCCTAGTCGATCTCGAGTAGGATGGCTTGCCGACTAGGTCTTCTCGAGTGACTCTACTCGATGGGCTTCGGATCTAGACTCAGGGTCTCGTCGATCTCGACAAAGGGTCCTCGAGATCGAGTTGGGTTCTTCGCTTCCGCGAGTTGTCTCTTCCACTGGCAGCGAGTTTTTCCGCGGCAACGAGCGGTCCGCTGCAGCGAGTCGAGTCG
Organism: Persicaria tinctoria; assembly: GCA_037127255.1. Classification (NCBI taxonomy): domain Eukaryota; kingdom Viridiplantae; phylum Streptophyta; class Magnoliopsida; order Caryophyllales; family Polygonaceae; genus Persicaria; species Persicaria tinctoria. The sequence continues at coordinate 52,752,351 of JBANSL010000009.1, read as the reverse complement.
CTGGCAGCGAGTGCCGCCTGGTCGTCCTCGGCTTCGTCCTCGGCTTGTCGACCAGCTCTTCTTCTCGTCAACCCCGGGCGTGGCGCTGTGGCTTCGTCGATCTCGACCAGTGGTCCTCGAGATCGAGTAGGGTCCGGAGCCGGGTTGGTCTGGCTTGCTCGATCAGGCTCTGCTCGACCAAGATTGCTCGGACAGGCTCGTCTATGTCGAGTAAGGCCTACTCGAGATCGAGTAGCCTTGACTCTCAGACTGGTTCCGCTGCTTTGACCTTGGACTTCTGTAGTGGTTTTCCGAGCTTTTCCGACCTTCTGTAGAATTGTTGTAAAATGCCTCGATTTCTGCGAATTAAACAAAAACTGGTGTAGATTCCATAATTTGGCAAATAAACATAAACTACATAGATTCTGTATTATCTAAACCCAAATGTATGTAATGTATACAGAAATCGATATAAAAGTTACTGTAAAACATGGCAGATTCCGCTCACAACAAACACCCCATACTTAAGCTTGCTTGTCCTCAAGCAATACTTTTATTTGTCATTCAGGGGAAGAAATCAAAACTCTCAACATCTTAGATTCATTCTTATATGTCCCCTGCAATCAATTACCATCCTCGAAAAAGGTACTAGTGTCACAGATTCATGCATGTGCAAATATGTAAAAGCAACATCTACTCACAAAAGGAGGGTTATGCATAAACAATCATAAGTGACAAAGCATTGATAATCAAGAAGACTTTAATTTAAGCTCACGAAGGAGTAGATTGGTAAAAGGCTAAAGGTGGGCAATATTTGGCAATGTGGTGCTTTTGATCCGGGGAAATGGAGTATTTCCAATTTGAATTTCCACATTCCTTCTCCATAACATTCATCACCTTTCATATTGCTTTTTCAATAATAATGATTTTACCTCTCTGACCTTAGCACTACCTTCTCGCGAGTCGCAAACATGGGTGTCATGAATGGCCCCAGATACTTAGTGCTTTGGACTCCTCACAATGTGCCCCATCTCTCCAAACTATTATCTTAGAGAGCAGGGTCAATCTACCTTTATCTCCTGAGGTGATTGGATTTTCTTTCACTCATTAAATTTTCCATAATTTTTAAACAATTTCCATCCAAACTCCAATAATGATAATTAACAACACAAACACCATATGATAATCTCCATAATGTAACATCATTCTCAACATAATCCCCGGATAAGGTAAAGAATGGCAATATTTAGATCATGTGGAGCAATTTTTGAAATAAGGCATATTATGGCTTTTGTGTAATGCATAAGCATGGGTAAGGCTAGGAACTTCAAATAATGAGCATTATATGGAAATATAAAGTCCTCCATCATCTTATCATGCAACATGTCAAAAGCAACTTCAAATTTTACCTCCTTTCATGGTTTTCATAAAAATGTGCATTTCATTGTGACTTCCCTTTACTAGGCAATTTCATGCTATATCTCTAATGAATCCAATTTTGCATCGTCGAGTTCAATAAAGCTTCCATGACATTATTCAAAAATTTCAAAAATTTCAATGGGGGTCATTTTTCTAAAACTTTTGGAAAACATGCATATAAAGTATATAAAATATGCATAAAGTAAGCCCTTCCCCCACCCCATACTTAAACATTACAGTGTCCTCACTGTATAAAAACAAGGTAAAGGGTAAAGAAAGAAACTCACAAGACATGTGTGCAGAGCTGCCAAATTTTGGATGGAGCACCTCCTAGTCCGAGTATGACTATAGCTTGATTCTATCCATGGACCTGAAATTTAGACGACGTATACCAACAAAACAAAAACAAAAACCAAAAACAATGTTCAAAAACCAAAAACCAAAAACAAAGTCTCAAAATGTCCTAAAAAGTCTATGTACATGCTCTAGATTTTATAGTTGCTAGGCCGACTTTCATTAATGCTCAAGGTGGCATCTGCAGGGCCCATGTAGCTTGGGCCTCAAATAAGATTCCATTCTTGTCCATCAGCTGTAATCCTCCAGAATGGATCTTGTTCACCACGAACGGTCCCATCCGCTTTTTGTTGAACTTGTTAGGGAACCAATGATCCTTTGATTTAGAGACATAGAGCTTGTCTCCAACTTCATACTCCTTAGGCTCATCATTGGAAATCCTGCACAATCGCACATACCAAGGCAGACCTCTTCCATGTATAGATAAATCTTTAATGGAAATAGGAGAAGAAAGATCCATACCTTGGCTCACCTTCCCGGAAACGGAATCGGGCACCACGGTGTTTGGTCGATCTCGACTAGGGCTCCTCGAGATCGACGAGTCTGCTGGTCCTGGTGGTGGTCTGGTCGAAGAATCAGAAGTCGAGGAAGATCTGATCTTGTCGACCTCGACAAGCGTACTCGACCTCGACAAGGACTCTGGCTCTGGTGAAGTCTGGCGGTGGTCGACCTCGACAAGGCTACTCGAGGTCGACGAGGGTTCTCCTCCTGGTTGCTGCGTAGTCGAAGAAGGCGGCGTCGAGGAAGATATGGTCTTGTCGATCTCGACTAGGCTATTCGAGGTCGAGTAGCCTTCTCCTTCCTGTGGCTTGCTCATCGAGGAGGAAGGCGCTGGGCTCTCCGAGGGGTGGTCGACCTCGACAAGCTTAGTCGAGATCGATGAAGGTTGTTCGTCTGGTGGAGTCTGTGTCGAGGGAGCAGGCTCTGAGCTCCCCGAGTTTTGGTCGACCTCGATGAGGATGTGGTCGACCTCGAGTAGACCTGGCTTGACCCCATACTTGGCTCCTTTGTTCTCCTTAAGGATTGCCATGATCTCCTCCACCTGGGCCTCTATGTCCCTCTTTTCCAGTTCCTCAGGGGTCATATTCCTGATCGTTGGTTCCCCGCAGGTGATGTAGCCAGCTGAGATAGATTTGACCTCTTCCATAGGACCCGTATGCTGTTCAGTTTTGTTGAAGGAATACTCAATCACCTCATCGCTGATGTTGAAAGTGAGTACCCCTTTCCGTACGCTTATATTGGCATCCACTGTCGCCAAGAATGGTCTCCCTAGAATAATTGGACAAGCAGGATCTTCTTGCATATCAATAATTAAAAAATCAGCAGGAACGAAGAATTTACCTACTTGTACTGGAACATTTTCCACCATGCCTGTTGGAATGACCACCGTGTTGTTGGCCATATACAGTCTAGCATCCACAGGCTCCAGTGCACCTATCTTAATCTTGGACCAAATCGTTAAAGGCATAATACTGACACTAGCTCCAAGATCACATAGGGCATTAATTTTGTATGGGTCAAATCCAATAGTTATAGCAAACTTACCTGGATCCGGCCTGTTTTCCAATATGTCCACATGGCTGCATTCCTCTGTGATGTCTGCCATCGATCGCTTTTTGCTCAGAATCTCCTTCAGGAATTTGACATAGGACGGCATTTCATTGAGAGCTTCTGTGAAGGGTATGGTGACATTCAGCTTTTGAAGCATCTTGATGAAGCGCTGAAACTTTTTCTCCGCTGGATCCTTTAGATATTTCGTGGGGAAATGCAACTTCTTTTTCGGAGCCAGAACAGATGTTGGAGTTGCTGTAGATTTTTCGACCTGAGGCTCCTCGACATCGACTACCCTCTTGTCGAGATCGACCAGTTTTGGTGACATCGAGTTGCTGGGCTGTGCAGACGAAGATTTCTGAAGATTCAACTCGAGGTCGACAAGTCCTTTGTCGAGGTCGACCACGGCTTTGTCGAGATCGACTACTGTCTTGTCGAGGTTGACTTGCTGTTCCTCATCCTGCTGCTCCCCGACCTCTGGCTCTCGAAGTTGATGGCCGCTCCTTAGCTTTACGGCAGCGATGTGTCTAGTCTTTCCCTTAGGATTTGGTTCTGAAGATCCAGGGAGAGCGCCTGACTGTTTGGGGATTGCTGCTGCTAGCTGACCAATCTGTGTATCAACTGATTTCCGCCAGATATCAATTTCCCCAAGCCTAGAGTTGACACCTTGCATCTGAGTATAGACGGAGTTGAAAGATTGCCTAGTTTCAGCATGATTCCTCCGCATCTCTTCCAGGACTGTCTGTATATCATCCTTTTTCTGGTCCCTTTCAGGATGTCCTGGAGCTCTGTAGGGCGGGGGGTTCCTAGGGACTCCCTGGTTCCATTGTGGTTGCTGAAACCGTTGGTCCCCCATGTAGCGATTTGGACCCCCTGCGTAGGCTGCCTCCTCATGATGCTCTGCCATTTTGACTTGTTCTGTGTGTGGGCACTCAGGAGTGGTGTGCCTTTGCCATCAGCATTCTATGCAAGGCTGGTTGACAGAGAGATATTTGACTTGCTTGATGAGCTTCCTATTCTGGTCTCTGTAGTATTGCTCCCTGACATCTGGATCGATCTCCTTTGATGGCTCATAGAGGGGCATGGATGGTGCTGGCCTGGCGTATGGGTTCTCTTCATAAGTTACAGTAGACCCATACTTGTTGTCGTAGGTAGTAAGCTTCTCCAGTACTCCCCATGCGTCACTTGGCGGCATTGTCAGATAGTCATAGCGAGTATAATTGTTGATTCTGTCCTTAGTGACTTGATCCAGAGAGTTGAAGAAGATCTCCTGAATGATGTAGGGCGGTTGTCCATGAGTAGGGCAAGATCGCAGAAGTTCCTTGTAGCGCTCCCATGCCTTTGCCAGTGGTTCCCCTTTTTGCTGTTTAAAGGCGGTGATTTTCTGGCGGAGATGTGCTGTTTTGGCAGGTGGGAAGAATTTGTTCAGAAACTCTTCCTCTACTTGGGCCCAGGTTGTGAGTGATCTTGCTTTCAACCCTTCCAGCCATTTCAGTGCAGGTCCAGCGAGCGACCAGCGAAAAGATTTCATCTTGACATATTCCAGAGTTGTGCCTTCTGCAAGTGTACGACACATATCATGAAAGTTAGTAATATGTTCAAGAGGACACTCATTAAATCTGCCATAAAAGGCATTATTTTTAAGCTCTATAAGAAATTGAGTGCGAATTTCAAAAGAGTTTTCAGGGATTAGAATCGCTGATTCAGGCACGACGAGTGTTGGATGCATGTAATCCTCTGCAGTGGTTGGGTACTGGGCAAGCTCAGCTTGTGCTTGTTCCCTTGCTGCTCTCTCAGCGGCGAGGGCAGCATTGTTGGTGGCTAGAGCAGCATCTCTGGCGGCTAGATCCCTGGTAAGCCTCTGTATCAGCTGCTCCTGTGTTTCAGCGGCCCACATGGCTCTTTGTAGTTTAGCTCGGATGTGGAATAGGCGTTCCGGTTCGTCTAAAGCGTTAAACTCAGGTGTTTGACCAGAACGACGCATACACCTGCAAACTAACTCAAAGAAACAGTGAGAACTGACTACCTAAGGCGCGATTGATTGCCTCCCCGGCAACGGCGCCAATTTGTTGTTGCAGGAGTTAGTCAAGTATTGAAATAGAAATCAAATATAGTTCAGATAGACTCCCCTGTCTCAGCAAATAAATACAAGACTTCCTCCCGTTGTAGTAAGAGAAAAGTCAGGATCGAATCCACGAGGAAGCACGTCAGCAGTTCTCAGGTAGCTATCAGATTCTCACAGACACAGCAGCAGAAAAGCAGAAACAAACACAGAAGCAGAAACAAATAATCCCGGCAAGGGCAACTAAAGTAAATAACAAAAGACAGAAATAAAAGCAAAGAAAAGATGGAAGAAAAGCAGAAAGTAATTCGAGGACACAGAAGCTTGTCGATCTCGACAAAGCTGTCCTCTATCTCGACAAGAGCAGTAACTGAAAACAGAAAATAAAGTAAATGCAAACCACTCGACAAGCAGAAGCCAACTCGATCTCGACTAAGGTCAACTCGAGATCGACAAACACAGCTCGACAGAAAGTGAAAATCAACGAAGACAGAACCAAACCTACCTCGACACAGACTAACTTCTACTCGACCTCGACAACAGTAACTCGAGATCGACTAGACACTCGTCTATGTCGACTAGAAACAGTAAAAGACAGAAACTTTAAAACTTGCAAAATTAAAGACAGAACTTAGAAATTCGACGAAATAAATCAATATATTAAAAGACCTCCAAGGCTAGGGTTTCAACACCACAACAATAACCATGCAAAACAACACATAAAGGCATAAAAGATCATGCTTTCCATCAAATAACTTTCGTTATTAACAACTAGGCATATAGAGGCTTTCGCATAAACCCTAGTTGTTACTAACCCTTTTCACATAATTAATCCAAGTTGCATTAAGATCACTTTCGCTTCAATAACACAAACAAGGATCACTTTCAACTCTCGCAAAAGAATCATGCTTATAGGGATAAAAGACAAATCGCATGAAAAGATCTGACCTTTTATCGCATCGCCTCACATGGCCACCGTCGGGCTCACCCCAGCCTCAGAAGTGGGTGGACTACTCACGCTTCATCGCAATAACAGACATTGAATTGATGAAAGAAACTTGCATTAAAAACTAAATTCAAAGCCTTTACAATCCTGGCAATCAACTTTCGTAAACCGCCAAAACCTTAAAAACCTTAGAACTCCTAAACTTCTCTGTGGAACTAACTAATTGTCTCTTGAATTTTGATCTGGAATGAATAAAACTGAGCCCCCTAGGGCCTTATTTATAGGCTTCATTCCCTAGCTATTCTAGGAAAGAAGATATCTATCTCTATCTTAAAATTATATCTAAAACTTGAAAGGATAAATAAATTGTTTTATGGAAATAAATCTAAAAGGAAAAGATAAAACTAAATAGGGTAAGTCTTCATGATGTTGATAGATCTTGTCTCCTTGGATAGAACTTGATGGAATCAGATAGAACTTAGTCCTTCGCGCCCAAGGATTCCCAATTCTAGTCGGACGGGTCTTCGTCGAGAAGCTGCTGGACACGGCTCTACTCGACCTCGACCACGGCTCGTCGACCTCGAGTAGGGTGGTTCGTCGACTGGACTTCCTCGGCTAGATCTACTCGATGTGCTCGGACTTGGCTTCCTGGCGCTCGTCGACCTCGACAAAGCCTTGTCGATCTCGAGTAGCATGGCTCTGTCGACTAGGCTTCCTCGGGTTGGTGTGCTCGACTGGCTCGGATCTGGACTCAGGCGCTTGTCGACCTCGAGTAGCCCTAGTCGACCTCGAGTAGGATGGCAGATTCCGCTCACAACACTTTCAACTCCGTCTATACTCAGATCCAATGTGTCAACTCTAGGCTTGGGGAAATTGATATCTGGCGGAAATCAGTTGATACACAGATTGGTCAGCTAGCAGCAGGAATCCCCAGACAGTCAGGGTCACTTCCAGGATCTTCAGAACCAAATCCTAAGGGAAAGAATGGACACATTGCTGCTATAAAACTCAGAAGCGGCCATCAACTGCAAGAGCCAGAGGTCGGAAAGCAGCAGAACGACGAGGAACAGCAAGTCGACCTCGACAAACCTGTGGTCGATCTCGACGAAGGCCTTGTCGATCTCGAGGAGAATCTGCAAAAATCTTCGTCTGCACCACACAGCAACTCGACTACGCCCAACCTGGTCGATGTCGACAAGACCCTAGTCGATGTCGAGGAGCCCCTGGTCGACATAGAGCATCCTGCAGCACCTCCGACGTCTGTTCTGGCTCCGAATCAGAAAAAGAAGCTGCCTTTCCCCACAAAATCTCTAAAGGACCCGGTAGAAAAGAAATTTCAACGCTTCATCAACATGCTTCAGAAACTCAACGTCACTATCCCCTTCACAGAAGCTCTCAATGAAATGCCATCTTATGTCAAGTTCCTGAAGGAGATTCTGAGCAAAAAGTGATCGATGGCTGAAATCACAGAGGAGTGCGGCCATCTGGACATATTGGAGAAGAGGCCGGATCCAGGTAAGTTTGCTATAACTATTGGATTTGGTCCATACAAAATTAATGCCCTATGTGATCTTAGAGCTAGTGTGAGTATAATGCCTTTAACGATTTGGTCCAAGATTAAGATAGGTGCCCTAGAGCCTGTGGATGCTAGACTTTACATGGCCAACAACACGGTGGTCATTCCAACAGGCATGGTGGACAACGTCCCAGTACAAGTAGGTAAATTCTTCGTTCCTGCTGATTTCTTAGTTGTTGATATGCAAGAAGATCCTGCTTGTCCAATTATTCTAGGAAGACCATTCTTGGCGACAGTGGATGCCAACATAAGCGTAAGGAAAGGAGTGCTCACCTTCAACATCAGCGATGAGGTAATTGAGTATTCCTTTAATAAAACTGAAAGACAGACAGGTCCAATGGAAGAGGTCAAATCTATCTCAGCTGGCTACATCACCTGTGGGGAACCCAAGGTCAGAAATATGACCCCCGAGGAGCTGGAAAAGAGGGACATGGAGGCCCAGGTGGAGGAGAACATGGCAATCCTCAAGGAGAACACAGAGAATCCAATCGACACGGACCAAGGTAAGTCGTTGTGGATTAATTATTTTTCGGATGCCTTGACAGGGACTAAGTATGAGGTCAAGATCGACCAAGGCTCCTCGACATCGAGTAGAACCCTAGTCGATCTCGACCAGACCAAGGAGACTCCACCAGAACCAGCATCGTCGAGCAGCGAACCAGACAAACCAGGCTCGTCGATCTCGACCACCACTCGGCCAATCCGACTTCGCCCTCCTCGACGTTACCGAAGCCAGAGCCCTCGTCGAGATCGACTACCCTAGTCGAGATCGACCAAGATCCTCGGGCATCGGCTTCCTCAACGCTGAGACCAGCAGACGGACCAGCCTCGTCGATCTCGACAAGCCTTGTCGAGGTCGACCACCACCCGGCGCCACCAGACCCTGCTTCCTCGACGCTGGAGCCACCAGGAGCGAAGCCCTACTCGATGTCGAGTAGGCTACTCGAGGTCGACAAGACCTGTCCTTCGTCGACTTCTGCATCCGCGAGCAGGACACCACCAAAAACTGCAGACTCGTCGAGATCGACTAGCCCTAGTCGAGATCGGCCAAATACAGTGGTTCCCGATTCCGTCTCTGCGAAGGTAAGCCAAGGTATGGATCTTTCTTCTCCTATTTCCATTAAAGATTTATCTATACATGGGAGAGGTCTGCCTTGGTATGTGCGATTGTGCAGGATATCCAATGATGAGCCTAAGGAGTATGAAGTTGGAGACAAACTCTATGTCTCTAAATCAAAAGATCATTGGTTTTCTAACAAATTCAACAAGAAGCGGATGGGACCTTTTGTGGTAAACAAGATCCATTCTGGAGGATTACAGCTGATGGACAAGAATGGAGTCTTATTTGAGGCCCAAGCTACATGGGCCTTGCAGATGCCACCTTGAGGATTAATGAAAAGTCGGCTTAGCGACTATAAAATCTAGAGCATGTACATAGACTTTTTAGGACTTTTGAGACTTTGTTTTTATTTTTGGTTTTGAACTTTTAGTTTTGCTATTATGGGTATATGTCTTCTACTTTTCAGGTCCATGGATAGAACCAAGCTATATTCAAACTCGGCCTAGGAGGTGCTCCAGTCGAAATTTTAAGGCTCTGCACACCTCTCTTGTGAGTTTCTTTCTTTACCCTTATCTTATTTTTATACAGTGAGGACACTGTAATGTTTAAGTATGGGGTGGGGGAAGGGCTTACTTTGTGCATATTTGATCATATTTGACATTACTTTGTGCATTATTTCTTTGAATTGCTACATGGCTATTTTGGAATGCATTATTGATTTATGTGCTTATATGCATAATTTCCAAAAATTTGAGAAAAATGACCCCCATTGAAATTTTGATTAATGTCATGGAAGCTTTATATTGAACTCGATGATGCAAAATTAGATTCATTAGAGATATAGCATGAAATTGCCTAGTAAAGGGAAGTCACAATGAAGTGCATATTTTGTGAAAACCATAAAAGGAGGTAAAATTTGAAGTTGCTTTTGACATGTTGCATGATAAGATGATGGAGGACTTTATATTTCCATATAATGCTCATATTGTTATAATCCTAGCCTTACCCATGCCTATGCATCACAAAAACCATAATATGCCTTATTTCAAATATTGCTCCACATGATCTAAATATTTGCCATTCTTTACCTTATCCGGGGATTATGTTGAGAATGATGTTACATTATGGAGATGTTATATGGTGTTTGTGATTATTATCATTATTGGAGTTTGGAAGGAAATTGTTTGAAATATATGGAAAATTTAATGAGTGAAAGAAAATCCAATCACCTCAGGAGATAAAGGTAGATTGACCCTGCTCTTTGAGATAATAGTTTGGAGAGATGGGACACATTGTGAGGAGTCCAAAGCACTAAGTATCAGGGGCCATTCATGACACCCATGTTTGCGACTCGCGAGAAGGCAGTGCTGAGGTTAGAGAGGTAAAAGCATTATTATCGAGAAAAGCATTATGAAAGGTGATGAATGTTATGGAGAAGGAATGTGGAAATTCAATTTGGAAAGTACTCCATTTCCCCGGATCAAAAGCACCACATTGCCAAAAATTGCCCACCTTTTAGCCTTTTACCAATCTACTCCTTCATGAGCTTAAATTAAAGTCTTCTTGATTATCAATGCTTTGTCACTTATAAATTGTTTATGCGTAACCCTCCTTTTATGAGTAGATGTCGCTTTTACATATTTGCACATGCATGAATCTGTGACACTAGTACCTTTTCGATGATGGAAATTGATTGCAGGGTTATATAAGAATGAATCTGATATGTTGAGAGTTTGAATTCTTCCCCTGAATGACAATTAAAAGTATTGCTTGAGGACAAGCAAGCTTAAGTATGGGGTGTTTGTTGTAAGCGGAATCTGCCATGTTTTACAATAACTTTTATATTGATTTCTGTATACATTGCATTCATTTGGGCTTAGATAATACAGAACCTATGTAGTTTATGTTTATTTGCCAAATTATGGAACCTACACCAGTTTCTGTTTAATTCGCGGAAATCGAGGCTTTTTACAGCAATTCTACATAAGGTCGGAAAAGCTCGGAAAACCACTACAGAAGTCCAAGGTCAAAGCAGCGGAACCAGTCTAAGAGTCAAGGCTACTCGATCTCGAGTAGGCCTTACTCGACATAGACGAGCATGTCCGAGCAACCTTGGTCGAGCAGAGCCTGATCGAGCAAGCCAGACCAACCCGGCTCCGTACCCTACTCGATCTCGAGGACCACTGGTCGAGATCGACGACCCCTCAGCGCCATGCCCAGGGTTGACAAGAAGAAGAGCCGATCGACAAGCCGAGGACGGAACCGAGGACGGAACCGAGGACGACCAGGCGGCACTCGCTGCCAGCGACTCGACTCGCTGCAGCGGACCGCTCGCTGCCGCGGAAAAACTCGCTGCCAGCGAAAGAGGCAACTCACGGAAGCGGAAAGGAAGAACCCAACTCGATCTCGACTACGCCTTGTCGAGATCGACGAGACCCTGAGTCCAGATTCGGAGCCCATCGAGTAGAGCCACCCGAGGAGACCCAGTCGATGACCCAAGCCTACTCGAGATCGACAAGGCCTTGTCGAGGTCGACGAGCACCGTGAGCCAAGACCGAGCCACATCGAGCACCAGTTAGCCGAGACGAACCATCCTTGTCGAGGTCGACTAGCCGTGGTCGAAGTTGAGTATAGCCGTGTCTAGAAACTTCTCGACGAAGACCTGTCCGAGTAGACTTGGGATTCCATGAGGCCAAAGGAAGAAAATTCTATCCAATTACATCAAGTTCTATCTAAGGAGACAAGATCTATCAACATCATGAGGACCTACCTAAATTAGTTTTATCTTTTCCTTTTAGATTTATTTCCATAAAACAATTTATTTATCCTTTCAAGTTTTAGATATAATTTTAGATAGAGATAGATATCTTCTTTCCTAGAATAGCTAGGGAATGAAGCCTATAAATAAGGCCCTAGGGGGCTCAGTTTTATTCATTCCAGATCACAATTCCAATTCAGAGACACAATTACATATAGAGTTTAGGAGTTATAAGGTTTTTAAGGTTTTGGCTTTCTGCGAAAGTTGATTGCCAGGATTGTAAAAGGCTTTGAATTTAGTTTTTATGCAAGTTATTTTTTATACATCAATGTCTGTTATTGCGATGAGGCGTGCGTAGTCCACCTACCTCTGGGGCTGGGGTGAGCCTGACGGTGGCCATGTGAGGCGATGCGATAAAAGTCAGATCTTTTTGTGCGATTCATCTTCTATCCCTATAAGCATGATTCTTTTGCGAGAGTTGAAGGTGATCCTTGTTTGTGTTATTGAAGCGAAAGTGATCTTAATGCAACTTGGATTAATTATGTGAAAAAGGGTTAGTAATAATTAGGGTTTATGCGAAAGCCTCTATTTGCCTATTTGTTAATGACAAAAGTTATTTGATGGAAAGCATGATCTTTTATGCCTTTATGCGTTACATGCATGGTTATCGTTGTGGTGTTGATACCCTGGCCTTGGAAGTCTTTTAATATATTGAGTTTATTTCTGTCAAAATCGGAGTTTTGGTTCGAAAATTTGCCTTTTAAAGTTTCTGTCTTTTACTGTTGTCGACCTAGAGTACGGCCTTTGTCGATCTCGAGTGGACCTTTGTCGAGATCGAGTAGGGCTCGTCTAGGTCGAGTTGCGCTTTCTTCTGTTTTTGTCGATTTTCACTTTCTGTTGTTCACTGTCTTGTCGATCTCGAGAAGTTGTTGTCGAGATCGAGTACGCCTTTGCCTTTGCTTTTCGTTTTAGTTTCTGCTTTGCTTTTTCTTTTCTGTTTTGCTTTGTTCTTTGCTTTTGTTTTAGTTGCCCTTGCCGGGTTTATTTGTTTCTTTCCTTTCTGTGCTTCTGTCCTTTCTGCTGCTTCAGTGAGAATCTACAGCTACCTGAGAACCGCTGACGTGCTTCCTCGTGGATTCGATCCTGACTATTCTCTTACTACAACGGGAGGAAATCTTGTATTTATTTGCTGAGACAGGGAAGTTAGTCTGATCTTTATTTTATATTTATTTCAATACTCGATTTACTCCTGCAACAACACATCTCTTGGTGCGCTCCTTGTAGATCTCAGCATTCTCATAGGCTTTCAATCTCAACTCCTCTAACTCTTGTAAATCAATAAAGTGTTTCTTACCTACCTCATCGAGATCCATGTTGAGCTCCTTGAGAGCCCACATTGCCTTATGCTCCAGTTCGACAGGTAAATGGCAAGACTTGCCATAAACCAAGTTGTAAGGAGTTGTTCTCAGCGGTGTTTTATAAGCCGTCCTATAAGCCCATAGCTAGGGGTGGGCATGGGACGGGACGGGACGGGATGAGGGTAATCCCGCGTCCCGTCCCACGCATTTTTTACGGGACGGGATCGGGACGGGATTAAATTCTTTTTTTCAAATCCCGCAGAGTCTTGTCCCTCACGGGACGGGACGGAATCGGGACGGGACGGGACTTGTCCCTCGTAAAATTGGAATGACGTATACACTGCTCTGCTTGCCCGCCTTGGTTGGTGCTTGCAGTAATTTTTTGTTGTATAATCAATTATGTTTAAATTGTTTAAGTACAGTATATTCTTTAGATGTAAATTAGTAAGGAATTAAGCATACATTGTTGGTGCTACTGCTTGGCCTTTATACATTGCTACTGTGCAGTTATATACTGTATTCACTAATGGTTTTATTAACTTATTTTGGGTTGTAATAAATGTTAATATACGTATATATAAATATATTTTTAGATGTTTTTATTAATTTTAAGAATATATATATGTATATGCGGGACGGGACGGGATTTGCGGGATGGGAACTCTCCGTCCCGCGTCCCGTCCCGCGTAGTTTTTGCGGGACGGGATCGGGACGGGATTGACATTTTTTTTTCTAAATCCCACCGGGATCGGGACGGGATCGGGACGGGATGCGGGACGGGACGGGATTTGCGGGATTTGTGCCCACCCCTACCCATAGCGCATCATCAAGCTTAGATGACCAATCCTTCCTAGAGCGAGAGACTGTTTTCTCCAAGATGGCCTTGATTTGACGATTAGAGACTTCCACTTGACCACTGGTTTGGGGATGATAAGGTGTTGCTACCCTGTGCGTCATCCCATACTTAGCCAAAAGAGCCTCAAATCCTCTCTCGATGAAATGTGAGCCACCATCTGAAATAAGAACTCTAGGAACACCAAAGCGAGGAAATATGTTAGTTTTAACAAACTTTGAAACTACCTTCGCGTCGTTGGTCCTAGTTGCAACAACCTCCACCCATTTAGAGACATAGTCAACTGCCACAAGGATGTATTTGTAAGGTCCTGAAGTAGGGAATGGTCCCATGAAGTCAATTCCCCATACATCAAATAGCTCGACCTCCAAAATTCCTGTGAGTGGTGTCTCATTCCTCCAAGTAATGTTGCCTGATCTTTGGCACTCGTCGCATGAAGTGACATAAGCCTGCACATCCCTGAAAAGATTAGGCCAGTAAAAACCACATTGAAGTACCTTAGATGCAGTTTTGAAGCCTTTGGCATGTCCGCCTGTAGGGAGAGTATGGCAATGGAGAATGACACTTTCCACCTCCTCCTCCAGAATACAACGTCTGAAAATATGCTCCTTCCCTTGTTTGAATAGGTAAGGATCATCCCAATAGTATTGTTTGACGTCGTGGAGGAATTTCTTCTTTCCCTGTGAGGATAGTCCTGACGGAATCTCATTTCCTACAAGGTAGTTACCAAAATCCGCATACCAGGGTACCTTTGGTCCTTTTATAGCATATATATCATGAATAGGACTAGTAGGAGGCGTAAAAAAGAAATTGTCACCGGAATCTAATCGAAGGACCTCACCTGAAATCTCACCTAGAGCTAGTCGATATCGAGAAGAGCTACTCGATATAGAGGAGGCTGCAGTGTCGACTGGTGAAGGGCACGGCTTCTGGTGCTCGACTGTACTCGATCTCGACGAGGCTTCGTCGATCTCGAGTACAGCTGTGGTGTCTACCTGCGCTGTGCTCGGCTCCTGGTGCTCCTCGACATTGGTCCTTGTTGATCTCAATGAAGGTGTACTCGAGATCGAGTAGCCCTGCAGCTCCAAGCCACGCAAATAAGAATGATCACCGGATAACTCACCTGTTTTGGTCGAGATCGAGGATTTTTCGTCGATGTCGAGGAAGAAAGTGTCAGTCTGCATTAGGTGCTCGTCTGGGCGAGAGTCGTCGATTGGTATGGCGTCCTGGGCCTCCTCTAGCATGTCTTTGGGGAGCCTGGATAGGTGATCGGCGACTGAATTCTCTATGCCCTTCTTGTCCCTTAGCTCAACGTCAAATTCTTGATGTAAGAGCACCCATCGTAGCAACCTTGGTTTTGCATCCTTCTTTGTCATTAAATAACGAAGAGCAGCATGGTCAGTATGGACAATAACTTTAGAACCAACAAGATAGGAACGAAATTTTTCAAAAGCAAAAACCACAGCCAAAAATTCCTTCTCTGTTGTGGTGTACTTAGCCTGAACCACATCCAGAGTCTTGCTTGCATAGTAGATGGCATTCAGTTTCTTGTCCTTCCGTTGTCCTAGAACTGCTCCCACAGCATAATCGCTGGCATCACACATGATCTCAAATGGTAGTGACCAATCCGGCGATTGAATGATTGGAGCTAAGATAAGAGCTTCTTTTAACCTGTTGAAGGCTTCAACACATTCGCTAGAAAATACAAACTTAACATCCTTCATAAGCAGGTTAGTCAATGGTTTGGCAATTTTAGAAAAATCTTGAATGAATCTTCTATAAAAACCAGCATGACCAAGAAAACTCCTTATCTCTTTAATGGAAGAAGGTGGGGGCAATTTCTCCACTAGCTCTATTTTTGCTCTGTCCACCTCAATTCCTTTGTTGGACACCTTGTGGCCTAGCACGATCCCCTCCTTTACCATAAAGTGGCATTTTTCCCAATTAAGAACCAAATATGTCTCTTCACAACGCTTGAGTACCCTGCGTAGGTTAGAGAGACAAATATCGAAGTAGTGCCATAAACTGATAAATCATCCATGAATACCTCCACTATGTCCTCAATCATGTCGGAGAAGATGGCCATCATGCACCTCTGAAAAGTAGCAGGGGCATTGCAAAGGCCAAAGGGCATCCTCCTATATGCGAAAGTTCTATAGGGGCAAGTGAAGGTGGTCTTTTCTTGATCATCGGGATGAATGGGAACCTGCCAAAAGCCAGAATATCCATCCAGGTAACAAAAGTAATCATGTTCAGCTAACCTTTCGAGTACCTGGTCAATGAAGGGGAGTGGAAAATGATCCTTCCTGGTGGCGGTGTTGAGCTTTCTGTAGTCTATGCACATCCGCCAGCTGGTAGTGATCCTTTTAGGAACAAGCTCTCCCTTCTCATTCTCCTCGACGGTCATTCCACCCTTCTTAGGAACAACATGAACAGGGCTAACCCACTTGCTGTCGGAGATTGGATAAATGATTCCTGCATCCAGCATGTGATGGATCTCCTTCTTGACAACCTCCTTCATGTTGGGGTTAAGCTTCCTTTGATGCTCAATTGTTGCCCTGTGATCATCTTCCAACAGAATTCTATGCATACAAGTAATGGGTGAAATACCTTTTATGTCCTCTAGGGAATAGCATATGGCCTTCCTATGAGTGCGGAGGACATCTACTAGCCTATCTACTTCCTGTGGGTTTAATGAAGCATTTATAATTACAGGAAAAGTAGAGTTAGGACCAAGAAATTCATACCTAAGGGTGTCAGGTAAGGGTTTCAGCACTAGAGAAAAGCCATGTGGAATCAAGATAGGCTCAACTTCCTCCGTCTTCATGATCTCCCCTAGGTAATCCGTCTCAATCCTCATAGAAGAAGCATCTAAATCAGCTACAGGAGTTGGCGTCGACCAGGCATACATGGATGACAACGCTGAATTAGACATAGGGTTGTATTGTTGTAGGAAACTACTCGACAATGGGTTAGAAAGATCAAAATCGACCAAAAAATCAGAACTTACTTTGAATACAGGGCTCGTCGATCTCGAGTTGGGCTTCTCGATCTCGAGGAGGATCATCGAGTCAGCTTCGTCGATTTCTGGTGTGCCTGTAGGGAACAAGGTAGTCGACATCGAGGGTGACTGCTCGATATTGAGTAGGTTCAGAAGACTTACAGTTTCTGGAGGGCTGGTGCTTGTCGATCTCGAGGAGGGTTCGTCGAGATCAAGGAGCTCAGTGGAGGTCGACTTGATCTGTTCGGCGTCGGGTGAGTCGTTGAGCTCCGCCGATAATGCATCTTCGAACATTTCCTCCTCGCTTAATTCTGCTGCAGCCATCTCCTCCTCTGTTAGTACAGATTCTGCCTTTCCTTCTTCTTGGATCAAGAGTTGTTTTTCAGGTTCATTATAGGAGATAAAATTAAATTTTGAATATATAGCTTTAATTTCCATTACCTCTTCTGTGTTTGGGTTGAAGAAGTATTCAATAATCTCATCTCCGATGGTGAATGTAAGGATTCCTCTTTTAACTCCAATGTTGGCATCAGCAGTTGCCAGGAAAGGTCGCCCTAGGATGATGGGGCAACCTGGATCCTCTGCCATTTCTACTACAAGAAAATCTGTAGGGACAAAGAATCTACCAACTTTAACAGGAACATTATCAACAATACCTGTAGGGATTACCACGGTGTTGTTTGCCATGTAGAGTTTGGCATCAATTGGTTCCAGGGCACCTATCTTCACCTTCGACCAGATGGATAGGGGCATGATGTTGACACTTGCTCCTAGGTCACACAGTGCTTTAAATCTATGAGGACCAAGTCCAACAGTGATAGAAAACTTACATGGGTCAGGTCGCTTCTCAGGGAAATCCATCTTTTTGCACTCCTTAGCAATCTCAGTCATCGATCGCTTGTTGCTGACAATCTCCTAGAGGAACTTGACATAGGCAGGCATCTCGTGTAGTGCTTCTGTAAAAGGAATAGTAACATTCAGACTCTGAAGCAATTTCACAAAACGCTGAAACTTACCGTCTGTTGGATCTCTTTGGTTTTTGGAAGGGAATGGGAGCGTCTTTTTAGTTTTCTGAGTCAGAACAGCTTCCGGAGGTGGTGAGGGCTCATCGATCTTGGCATGCTCCTTCTCGATCTCGACAACAGGCTCGTCGATCTCGACAAGGGTCTCGTCGATCTCGAGTTGGGTAGTCGACTTCGGCTTGTCTGGTTGTGCAGCTGCGTTAGGGCTCCTTTTCTCCTCTGTGTCGAGAAGAGCTTTGTCGATGTCGACTAGGCCTTTGTCGATGTCGACGACAGCTTTGCCCTTCCTTTCTCCGTCTTCTGGCTCGTGCAGTTTGTGACCGCTCCGCAACTTTACAGCAGCTATATGTCCGTGCTGCCCCTTGGGATTTGGTTCTGTATGTCCTGGGAGCTGCCCGGATGGTTGTGGAATCTGCGCCGCGAATTGACCCATCTGAGTCGTTCCTTTTCCAGATGTCTAGCTCCCCAAATTTTGCATTGATATTCTGGAACTGATTGTTGATGGTGCCTTGATTCCGGCGCATCTCTTCAAGGATGAGCTGTAAATCATCCTTCTTTTGATCCCTTTTTGGATGTCCAGGAGCTCTGTATGGCGGGGGGTTCCTAGGAGGACCTTGGTTTCGTTGAGGTTGATAGAACCTTTGGTCTCCCATATAGCGATTGGGACCCCCTGCGTAAGCTGCCTCTTCATGAATCTCTGCCATCCTGACTTGTTCCGTATGCGGGCACTCAGTAGTAGTAGGTCGTTGTGAACCACATTCGATGCAGGGTTGGTTGACAGAGAGATATTTGACTTGTTTGAGAAGCTTGCGATTCTGATCTCTGTAGTACTGCTCCTTGACATCAGGGTATATCTCCTTAGATGGCTCATAGAGAGGCATAGATGGGGCTAGTCTGGCATAGGCGTTCTCATCATAGTTTGTAGGAGCCCCATAGTTGTTGTCATAATTTGTGAGCTTGTCTAGCACACCCCATGCGTCAATTGGTGGCATCGTCAGGTACTCATAGCTATTATATTGATTGATCCTGTCTTTAGTGATTTGGTCAAAAGAGTTGAAGAAGATCTCCTGAATGACGTAGGGTGGCTATCCATGAGTAGGGCAAGATCGCAGTAGTTCTTTGTAGCGTTCCCATGCTTTTGCCAGCGGTTCCTCAGGCTTCTGTTTGAAGGCGGTGATTTACTGGCGAAGGAATGTTGTCTTGGCAGGAGGGAAGAATTTGTTGAGAAACTCTTGCTCTACTTGTGCCCATGTCGTAAGGGATCTTGGTTTCAGTCCTTCTAGCCACTTCAGTGCAGGTCCAGCCAGAGACCAGCGGAAAGCTTTCATCTTGACATATTCCAGAGTTGTACCTTCAGCAAGAGTACGACACATGTCATGAAAATTGGTAATATGTTCAAGAGGGCACTCATTAAATCTTCCACGAAAAGCATTGTTTTTAAGCTCTATAAGAAATTGAGTGCGAATTTCAAAAGAGTTTTCAGGAATTAGAATCGCCGATTCAGGCACGACGAGAGTTGGATGCATATAATCCTCTGCTGTAGTTGGATTTTGGGCAAGCTCAGCTTCCGCTTGTTCCCTTGCTGCTTTCTCAGCGGCGATAGCAGCATCTTTAGTGGCTAGTTCCCTGGTAAGCCTGCCAATTAGCTGTTCTTGTGTTTCAGCGGCCGCCATGGCTCTTTGTAGTCTAGCTCGGATGTGTAGGAGGCGCTCTGGTTCGTCTAAGCCGTCAAACTCGTGTGGTTGAACAGAAGGGCACATACACCTGAAAAGTAACTCAAAGTAGACATGAGATTTAACTACCTAAGGCGGGAATGATAGCTTCCCCGGCAACGTCGCCAATTTGTTGTAAGAGGAAATCGAGAATGCAAAACAGTAAGTAAACAAAGTAAAGCAAACCGATCGAATCCCAGCAAATAATGTTCAAGACTCCCTCCAATGTAGTAAGAGAAAGTCAGGTTCGAATCCTCGAGGAAGCTGGTCAGCGGATCCTAGGCAGCAGTGGAATCTCACGGACAGAAGTCGACAACAGGTGCTAGATCTCGACTAGGGTTAGTCGACAGGAGATCAGGCTAGTCGAACAGGGCAGAAGCTCTCGGCAAAGGCTACTCGATCTCGACAAGGGGCTACTCGAGATCGAGTACGGTCCTCGTCGACTTCGGGTTGGTTCTGTCGAGTTCCTGCACAAGTAAGCTACGACGATCTGGGATCGGGAATCAGTAGTCGAGATCGACCTGGGCTTGGTCGAGATCGACGAGGGCAGAAAAGTAAAAAACAAAGCAGTTTCGGTTTCTGTAACTCTATGAATTTAGAGAACTTCCAAGATTAGGGTTTGCGACAACGATTACCATGCAAGCGGAATATAAATCACAAAAGGCGGTAACTTTATTGATAAAGAAAAATGCTTTCACCTAATCCGACAAGTAGGAATATAAATCTCGCGAAAAATAATCCTAATTGTATCTATTCCTTTTCATAATTACCATTTATAATCTTTCGAATAGAAATCCTAATTACTACCCAAGTTTCACAACATGAGTTCTTCAATTTCTCAATCAAAGATGAAGCACATAGGGAATAGACTAAGATAACGACAAAATACCTCCTTTCGTAATCGCTAATCCACCGGCATGGCTCTCGTTGGGCTCACCCCAAGCCCAGAAGTAGGTGGACTACTCGCGCCTCATCGCAATCGCAGACATTGATTTAAAAGAAATACCTTGTAATAAACTAATATTCAAAGCCTTTACAATCCCGGCAATCAACTTTCGTAAACTGCCAAAACCTTAAAATCTTTGAACTCCTAAAAACCTCTAAGTGTGACTGTATCTCTGAAATTGAATGAATGGAAATCAGCCCCAAGGGCTTTATTTATAGCCTTCTATTCCTTGCTACTCAAGGATAGAATATCTATATCTATATCTAAAACTATATCTAAAAGCATAATGATAAATAAAAGCAACAAAGAATTTAAATCTAAAAGGGAAATAATATCTAAAGTGTCTTAAGTGGATAGAACTCTCTTCTTCATGATAGATGTTGATAATTCGGATAGACTAGGCTTATCCTCGGCTCCAAGGACTCCAACTCTGAGTAGGACTGCATCAATGCGTTACGCGGCTTCGGGAATCTTCGTCGATCTCGAGTACGGCGTCCTCGATCTCGAGTAGGAAAGTTGTCGACTGGCTTGGCTCGTCCTCTCGGCTAGCTAGTCCTCGACAGGCTCGGACATGACTCCTGGCGTTAGTCGATGTCGAGGATAGCTCCTCGATCTTGACGAGTGGTGTGTTCTCGACTTGGTCTTCCGAGGTTGTCGAGTCGGATGTGGGCTCTCAGCCTTGTCGACCTCGAAAACGCTCCTCGATCTCGACGACAACGGATCATCGACTTGGCCAGCTTGGTATTGTCGAGTGGCCTCTTGTCGACATGCTCGGACACAGTCTCTTGGGCTTCCTCGATCTCGACAAGGGTCTTGTCGATCTCGAGTAGATCATGGCTTGGCCTGGTGTTGTCGAGCAGCATCTCTTCGACATGGCTCGGGGAATGGGGTCTGGCACTTGTCGATCTCGATGAGACTTTAGTCGAGATCGAGTAGACTTGCTGCTTCCGTCTTTGCTTCTTGGTTTTCTCCCGAAATGTTTCCATATTCTGCAATACTAAACATAAACTTATGTAGATCTCCATTTCTAACAAATAAGCATATACTACATAAATTCGACATATTCCCAACCTGAAATATGCAAAATGTAAAGAATATGGAACTAAAATATGCATAAAAACATGGCTACTTTGGAAACATCAACCCGCTCCGGTAATCCGCACTAATAATCACCCAATAACTATTCAATAACCTAACTAAATATATATTTTGACTCTTTAACCCCTAAAACCCCATTGAGAATGCTTTCAACACACACACATACTTCAATTTTTTTTTCAAAGTTATGTATTTTCCACGTATTAGTAATAAGTAGGAGAATCCGATTTCTCTTCAAGTTTTGGATGTAAGGCTATGATAGCTTCTTTAGAAGTAGGAACTGGAAACTCAACAAAAGTGCAAAGGTGATCGCTAGAGGTAATTTGAGTAGTAGACTATATATGATTCAAATGGAAGAAATGAGGGAAGTAGTGACAAAGGTTCATGTCAATCATCACTTGATTTGGTGCATGGGTATACAGAACACTTGAGTTGGAAGTGGCTATATATAGAATAAGAAAACAAATTATCTAATTTCTTTTGATGTTATGGGGATCTTGAATTCTTGTGATTTGTATGGTGGGCAGACAATTCATGATTTAATAAAACTTCTGATACTTGAGAAGAGGATAGCACGGGTGTGGAATTTTCTTTAGAGGATTATGCTAATGTGATAGTCTTGTTATAGGGGAGTTCATTAGGTGCTATGATTTGTGGCATATCTGAGCACGATGACCCAACACGAATAGACGAAACTGCTAGAGGATTAGAGAGAGAAGGTCACACATTCACCATAAGTTCTGGCTACATCAAAGTGCTAGAGAGTGGGGGGGTAGAAGTTGACGGACGTCTAACGAGCACCAGCTTCGCGCCTTAATGGTGAGACAAGATCGAGATGCGAGTGACCATGAAAAACAGGGACGTCTTACCTTGTTCTTAAGGGGGAGATTGTTGAGCATAAGATGATATTTTCATTGTTAGGTTAAGCGTGGGTTTGGTAGGATTTCTCATGGTGGGTTTAGGGGTTTAAGGGGGTTCCGAAAAAAAAATCTAAGCCTATGGTATTTGGTGGGCGCTTTTGTCGAAGCTTCTGGAGTTGCAGCCCGGGGGGGGGGGGGGGGGGGGGGGCAAGCTTTGAGGGTCTTGGCTCCATATTTTTTTTGGGAAGCACAAGTCACCTGGGTATTTTTGTTTGTTTTTTTTTTACCACAAAAACGTGTTCTACCTTATAATTATCGAACACCATTAAGCTTTTGCTACAAATTTATTTTGAAAAAAAATCCCCACCTTCCATGTCTCCATAATCTAAAAAAACAAGACCTCACCTGAAAAAAACTCTCATTTTTCAAACAAAAACTAATTTAGATATAGTAAGATAGAAAAAGAAAGAAAGAAGTGAATCAAAGGAGACAGAGAGGAAATGTGAGATATTTGAGCAGATGTTTTATCTCTTGCTTTGGTTATCCATCTTTTTTCTTAACAAGTCAATAACAAGAGTTTGTTGGTATGTATTTTCTCTCTTTGGAAATAATAATCTCATTGATATAATTGTTTAGCTAGTTTTGGTAAGGAATCCTTTTTTAATCCAGGTTATAGTTTTTGTTGCTCTAGGGAAGCGGAAGGTGGATTTTTTTATCTTCTAGTTAGAGAAAGGTTTTCCCACGTAAATCGTATTTGATATTTTTGTTTTTATCTGTATTTGCGATGATTGGTTAGTTGTTTTTTGGATTTCACTATTATCGATTTGTCGTTCGTTTGTTAGTTAATTGTCATTGGGTTTTTTCAACCCAGACACGGACTAAGGGATAGACTAGGGTCCACTAAAGTTTGTCCCATTTTTTAAAATAAAATAATATGTAAAAATTAAGAGAAATTAATAAAAAGTAGGGGCAATTTGCGAAATGTCCATAAAATAGGTACTAATTGGTGAATTGTCAACATTTTTGGACAGATTGGTTAAATGTCCTAAATATAAACCCCTCCCTTCTCCCACATGCCTTTCTCTCTCCTCCCCCTCTCCCTCTCCGCACGCTCTCTCTTGCATTGCTCAGTTCTGTTCAACCGCCATTGAAGACGGAGGATGCCTTTCTCTCTCCTCCCCCCTCTCCCTCTCTGCACGCTCTCTCTTGCATTGCTCAGTTCTGTTCAACCGCCATTGAAGACGGAGGATGAGCTTCGATGTCAACCGAGCTTCAATTTGCCGTCCTCTTAAGAATCTGTACGCGTGATATCTAGTTGCAAGAGGCATCCATCTGATTTCCTTATCAATCTATCGAAGATCGAACACCTTCCTCAGATTCAGATCTCCGCTCTCTCATTCATGGCTTCTCTCTCCTCTCACGAATTGGTGTCTTAATCTCGGCGTCTTGTGTTGCCTCTGTTTGCCACCGCCTTTACGAGGAGACAAATTAGTTCTTCAATTTATCGCAGATCTCTGATTGACTATGATCGAGCACGGTGGCGTTGTGGTGCGGCGAGTCCAAGGACAACGACTCGGAGCAATGGCGCGAGGCGAGGTTCTGATTGTGAGTTTATGGGGACTTCCTCTTACTGCTCTTCCCGTCCATGGAACGTTACAGGTTCTTCCATTCCATTTGTTCAACATAGTTTAATTTCATCAATTTGTTGTTTTATGTTTTGCACATAACATGCATGTTTGATGAAATGCCCCAATAGGTCGAGTGACTGTATTTTTACGAGTTGAAGCCGACTTTGCTTCTTTGCTTGCAGGATCATCAATTTTTACGAGTCGAGCTTTCGTTTTAACTGTTTTCCTTATCAATCGATCGATTGATCTTTCCTTCTGCTGACTTTGCTTATTTGCTTGTAGGATCACTGTCGATCAATTTTTACGAGTCGAGGTTTTGTTTCGACTGTTTTCCTTATCAATCGATGGATAAGGATATCGATCTTTGCTTCTGTTGACTTTGCTTCTTTGTTTGTAGGATCACTGTCGATCAATTTTTATGAGTCGAGGTTTCGTTCCGACTTTTTCCTTATCAATTGATCTTTGATTCTGCTGAATTTGCTTCTTTTCTTGCAGGATCACCGTCGATCAATTTTTATGAGCCGAGGTTTCGATCTTTTCTTCTACTGAGCGATTCTTCAAGCAGCGTATTTGCACACTTCAAGGACATGGGGCACTGTTGGGCAATTTTGAACTTTGCCTGTGGATTCTTCAAGGAGCCTGAAAATTTGTCCCTTCGGCACAAATTTTCTCTTCTTGTATTTGCACACTTCCATCTTGTATTTGAAGATTCACTATTCTTGTATTTGAACTGTTGATGCTGTCATCGCTATTATTTCCTTATCTGGGCAGAGGCAAGTTAATTCTGTTTGGTCTTTGAAACTGAAATTCATACTTGATAGCTTATTAGTATGTCTGACAGCCCTATTCTAGTTCATTTCTTTTCTTCATTTTCCTTGATTTTCAATGGTGTAATTGGATTTCTTCTTTGTTCGACAGAGGGATCGCCTACTGATTTTTGAGCCAGATATGCGTGATTTGGCAACTTTAAAGCTTCAGAAGCGGCTTGCCGCTGGCGTTCTCAAGTGTGGAGGAGGCAAGGTCTGGAGTTTTGTGGTTGAATTGAATGTTCGAAGTGTAGTGATGATAATTTCTGGAGTTTTTTCTTGCATTGTTTCCCGGTGAAAATTGTTTATTGTTTTTAATTTTGCCTGTTGGTTTGTTCATAATTAATCGGAATTAGCGTATATAGAATGTGCAAATATAACTGTGAACTGAACTTCTGTTTTTGTGTTTTGCTATAATTTTTGTGTTTTTATGTAGTTTTCAGTTGCTTGGTTAGGGTAGATTTATAACCTTCCTAGTGAGCATTAACCATCAGATATTTACCATTTAAGCTTAATCCCTGATAATGCATTGCATTCAGCTTTAGAGATTTCACATCAAGAGGCCAATGGTGCTTGTTGGACCAAGTCTTGGAGCAGCTGTTGCCATAGACTTCATAGTGAATTATCCAGAATGAGTGAGAATATATGTGTTTTTCAGGTTAGCAAATTAATTATGATTGATACAAGTGTTTTTGCTGAAGGCACATGGAAAATGGCAACGTTGCCTAGGATTGTTGCTTCTGCTGGTGTAAGTGATGCTTTCTATATTTATTGATCAATGTTGGTTGTTTTCTTCATGTTTTGCCTCAATTTGTTATATATGAGGTCTTGGCCTAAATCAAGGGACATAATGCATCAATGTACAACTTGGGTTAGGACTTGCTGATTTTGTGCTATTTTATATATGGGTATATATCAGGGAAATAGGAAGTTCAGCTCCAGTATCCATAGTTTTCAAGTACTTAGTCTTTTTCATATTTTGTTGGATATATTGATGGATCAAAATGAAGGGAAAATTGAATATATTGACAGTGCTGATTGGATACATCGTTTTTATGTGAAATGGAATCTGATAAGGAAGCCATTAAGATCTCATATGAAAACAGGAAGTTCACCTCCAGTATCTATAGTTTTCAAGTACTTAGTCTTTTTCATATTTTTTTGGATATATTGATGGATCAAAATGAAGGGAAATTTGAATATATTGAGAGTGCTATTTGGAGACATCGTTTTTATGTGAAATGGAATTTGATAAAGAAGCCATTAAGATCTCATATGAAAACACCTTGAGAGTTAATAGTTAGTCACAACTGATTAAGATTCAAGAACATAGGGGAAAAGGCTTGAATTTGAGCATACATCTGACAGATTTTAGATTGAATTGGGATGTGAAACCATTGGTTGTGAGTGAATCTGAGATGGCTCTTTTCTAGCTTGATGTCTGTCATTATAAATATGAGATGTGAAACCATTGATTGTGTGAATCTGTTGTTACATACTTAGGCCAGTAAACATGAGGTTTCCTTTCTTGGGAAAATATCATAAGGAATTATTGGAGGTTTGAAACATAAGCTTGGACTATCATTTTCAAGGTTAGATAAAACATTTCTACCAAATGTTAAAACTTTAATTGATTTGTTAAACCTTTAACAAATAAATTGAGTTTCCTTTCAGCTTGTGAGGCCAGTTGAGTTTTTTTTTTTGGAAATTTTCATTTGTTAAAACTTTAATTGGTGCTACTGCATCTTTAATATGTTTAGCATGGAGCTAGAAAGTATCTATACCTGTAGCTTTGAGAGTTTAATTGAGTTTCCTTTCAGCTTGTGCGTGTTGAGAGTATGATGTGTTTATATATTCATTCCAATATTATCATTAATAATAGGGTGTGGCTAATTTTTAAGACATCAAATTGCAGGTCTGAGCATCTTCTAAACAAGAAGCTAAATGCTATCTCGGTTACTGGTTTTTATTCCTATCAGCCAAGTTTCATGTCTGAGATTGACAATCAAATCCCCACTGATTTTGGTGAGCCCTTTTTCAGTTGGTCTTGCCAATTAAGAAAGTCTTTCTCAAAGCTGGTTAAATGGCTGAACTGGATGCTAGAATAACTTCGAACTAAAGAATTGAACTGGTTAAATTTTAATTGAACTGGTTGATTTTTAATTGAACTGGTTTTGGCTTTGGTTTTTGACGTTTTTAGTTCCCTGCTTACGTGCCTTTTACTACCCCATTGAAGTGGAATAAGTGAGTGTCCCTTCTTACCTCCTCATGTGCAAAAACATTCTTAAACATCCATATATCTATAACAAATATTTATCAATTCATTAATTTTGAACAAAATTAATAATAACTAGTATGATCCCCGCGCCATGGCGCGATTTTTTTATAAGTAAAATCTTACTAATATATTAAATTAATATTATAACATAATTGTAAAAGTTCAGATAATTAAATATTTTGAATTAAACTTATGGGTTGAGAAAACGATTAAAGCAGTATATATATAAATATATAAATATATATATATATATATATATATATATAGATTACTGATATTAAATTTATGTTTTCTTATTATTAATATTATGTTTTGAATTAATCCAATTGTTTGTTTAGAAAAAAACTAATAAATTATAATTTAGGCTAAGATCAATGTTTTGAACTAAGCCTAATAGTTAGTAAAATTAAATCAAAAGAGAATTAAAGGAAAAAAAAGAAAAAAAATTAGAATTAAAGAAAATCAAAGAAAAATGGAAAAAAATGATTGGTCATTACTCCTAAAATTCCTCTAAGTTTGACACATTATCCTAAACTCTTCTAAATGAAGAGTTTATATAGACTCATGGGTTGAGAAAACGATTAAAGTAGTATATATATAGATATAGATTACTGATATTAATTTTATGTTTTCTTATTATTAATTTTATGTTTTGAATTAATCCAATTGTTTTTTTAGAAAAAAACTACTAAAATTATAATTTAGGCTAAAATCAATGTTTTGAATTAAGCCCAATAGTTAGTAAAATTAAATCAAAAAGAGAATTAAAGGAAAAAGAAGAAGAAAAAACAGAATTTAAGAAAATCAAAGAAAAATGGAAAAAAATGATTGGTCAAGACTCCTAAAATTCCTCTAAGCTTGACACATCATCCTAAACTCTTCTAAATTAAGAGTTTATATAGATATAAAGATATTTAGTAAAATTAAATCAAAAAGAGAATTAAAGGAAAAAGAAGAAAAAAAATTAGAATTAAATAAAATCAAAGAAAAATGAGAAAAAAAAATGATTAGTCAAGACTCCTAAAATTTCTCTAAGCTTGACACATCATCCTAAACTCTTCTAAATTAAGAGTTTATATAGATTTAATTACTCTATCTTGTATAGCAACATGGCCTCAAATAATTTCAATGGAGCTTTTCCTTATTCCATTCACTGATGCCTGTTATTGTATATATGTAAGTCATTTTATTCTGTCATTTGGTCAGCATACTTTTGTCCAACTTTTTTGACAATTCACCAACTCTCCGTTTATTATTTTGTGAAGCCTATTAGCTCAAATCGGTAGAGCGTTGTGTACAAACACAAAGATATGGGTTCACATCCTGTATAGGCTATCGTGTTGTTGGTTGTGTAAACTTTGGTTGAAGCACTGAGCCACTTGAATTGGAGACAAATAGAATGAAAAGTGTTTCTTGGAGATGCTGACACAAATAAAATACAGTTGTGCAACTCTAAACTGAAGTATTGCAACTCTAAACTGAAGTTGTGTAAATCTAAAATACAGTTGTGCAACTTTAAACTAAAGTTGTGTAACTCTAAAATACGGTTGCGCAACTCTAAAAAAAGTGCTGACACCGAAAAAATATATACCGAACTACAAATATATACCGAACTACAAATTTATTACAAGACAATCACGCATTTAGTTTATCTCCTTGACTCCCAATTTTCTTCTAATCACAGATGGCTAAGGAGGAAGATGTTAGGCGGTTGAGGAAAGAACAGGTCCCGAAAGCTCAACCAATGCCCTATTTCGATAGGCCTTTCCTACCCAAGAGCTAATTTCTGTCACTTGCAGCACACATAAACCGCAAAAGATTTACTGACCAGTTTTGTATACGTCTTCTTTTGTAGGTTTGCAAAGCAGCCAACAATCCCGAGAGAGCCTAAGTTTCATGTGCCACACCATAAGAAGATGAAGCCAGCAATGTCCTGGAATGACTTCAACCTGTATGCATATCAACCGCGAATTCACTGTATCAACTTGACCACCAAAAAAGAGTTTTGCATCGTCCAAGTGAAATATCCTTCATTCATTGATTTTTTCCCCCTTTGGTACATGTCAAATGCCACATTGAAATTAGATTATGGCTTCTGTAAATTGTCAAAGAAACCCAAAAGCCAATCATCTGTGTAAGGGAAAACACCATTTTGTTTGCACCATTATAATGGTTTCTGATATCAAAATAGTACTTGGTGCTTTTGTGTTTATAGTATAGAAATTTGATAATCCCCTTTTATTTGTGTCAAAGACGATTTCAGAAATCGATATCTGTTGTTCTTCACTTGGTGAAATTCACTTTGAATTTATATTTCTTTGTGGGAGTAGTGGATAATGAAGAAAAATAGTACTGTATTTTTTAGTTCTGTGGCATATAGCATTTGAATAATTAGTAATGTTTAGATCTAATTTTTTTCAGTACAAGAACATATGGTGTTTTACCTCTTTTTTTTTCACTTTTGCTGTATAATTTTTTTTTCACTTTTGCAATTGTAAAATACAGTTGTGGAATAAGACTTTAAATTGAATAAATAGATCTAGGGGGAGTCGAACCACCAACCTCCGGAATAACAATATGTCCAGATGGTCTTTCCTATTTGAGCTTATAGATCTTAACGCTAGGATATGATTATAAAATGCAAAAATAAGATTATAAAGTGCACATATAGTATTTATTTGTGCACTATTTTCTAGAATAATATTAATTTGTGCGCAAAAATATCGGAATAATAATAAAATGATGGTGCAAGAATAATAATTTAGATTTCTAGAGTTGCACGACTCTGTTGTAACTTGTAAGAGTTGCACGACTCTGTTGTAAGAGTTGCACGACTCTGTTGTAAGAGTTGCACGACTCTATTTTAGAGTTTTACAACTCAAAAACAACCTACACAGATGGCAACTCAAAAGAAGTCAGCACTTTCTGCAAATCTCATCGTGCTCCTAACGAGACACAACGCAACATCAAATAGTGTAAGAACCTTGGAAGACAAATCAAGGAGCTAAGCAGTTCCAACCAAAAACAGCCTACGCAACTTGCATTTAGAGGAATAGATAGAAAATATGGTCATCATGCATCAAATAGCTACATTACTGGAAGGTCATGCTAAATCCCTAAAAGAAATATAACAATTTTCATATAAAAAAACAAAACAAAAATGACCATCAAGCATGAAGATGATAAGCTTGCATAGAACGGAAAACTAATCGCAACTTAAACATATGAAATCCTCGAAAAGGTAGTGGGTGGGCAAAGACAAGGAGAAGTGCTTAAAATTTGGCCATACAATTGAACGCAGCCCGATCATTGAAGCTCATGAAAAAGGAAGTTTGAAGCGGGCATGGGTACCAAAAAATTCTTTTCAAGGAGAGAAGCTTGTACAGGGCTCAGCTACTGAGAGTAGCTAGTGAACCATGTGCCCTGTTCCGATCATCTATTGAGATGGTTGGAACCACTCCAGACAAGGCTAGAAATAGTTGTGAAGAGCAAGAAGAAATGTGAGAAAGGCACCAGCACAGCCGCTGTTATATAGCCATGAAGAAGATTCGACAATTTCAACAATGACAACAAAAAATGTAAATGTGCACAAGAAATTTTAACATGATGCATATCTGATTGGTTTGTTGATACCTTACAAAAAGTAACAAGCTCAAATAAAATAAAGAACATTTATAATTGGTACCAGCTGGACTAAAACAAAGTTATGCTAATAAAGGTTACATGAATGGGATTCACAACTAAAGCATAACATTGCCCAAATCAAACAAATCTCTAGGTTTTGTCTTGATCACATGAAACCAGTATTAGATTGTGGAATCACATGTCTTGATCACATGAAACTAGTCTCTTGGTTATTGATTCATCAATTCAAGTACTGTCAGCAAAAAGATACCGATACTTATTGTTTCCAAATCACATGTTTCGAACAAATACACCAAATCACACAATCTGAAAACGCACCTGTCACCAACACATAAACATACATATCGACAATTATGACAGTAGCCGCCGAGGATGCTTCTTGCTGCTACCAATTTGTGACTACAAGAGAGACGAGATCGGTGAAATTTGAGGCCATATCGCCACCAGAGGATGCGCCGGCATCAATCGAGCAAGAGCAGATCCAATAGAGAAGGAGGGAGGAAGGTTTGATCAGATAAACTATTGTTAGACGTGCTACTGGTGCCGCTGTAGCTACTTGACAAGCCCCCGCTGATGTACCTCTTTTCGGTTTCGTCCTCTACCACTCCTTCTCGGCGCTCTTCGCAGCCATGGCCACCACCGTGCTATCGCTGTGCAGATTGAGGCGACTCGTATTCACCTCGCCACAGATCTGACTTCTCTGTCTGCAGCAGCAACAGAGAGCGCGGTGGTGGATCTAGTGGTCACGCGATCAGAGAGGGCGGTGGTGGATCTGGTGGCCGGGAGGAAGAGACGGGGAAGAAGACCGATCTGAGAGGGGGGAGAAGATCGATGATGAACAAAAGAGGAATCGCGCACATGGGAACGGGATTAGGTTTTAGGGATATTTATCGTGGACATTTTTTCAATTTGTCCAAAAAGGTGGACACTCCACCAATTTGTCCAAAAAAGTGCCTTTTTTGTAAAATTTTTCTAAAAATTATCCATTCATTTATTCAATTAAGGATTTTGAAATTATGTATATAAGAAAATTTCAGCCTAGCTAGCCCATTCAAAATTTAAATTTTTATTGGGCCTGTTCTTATCTAACACTATTTTCGCCCCTATTTACCCTAGTATGAAAGGTGTTTCATTTTCATATCATAAACTCAAGACTTGTGAATTAATTAACGGAAGTGTATCCCTTTTACTTACTTTAATTTTCACGGGTATTATAAAATAATGGAAAAGTTAAATACACCGTTAATTTTTACTGGATACACCGCTTTTCTCTGCAGCTCCTAGCGAAAACGAGTCCGCTATCGGTTGCCGACTACTTTGAAGGCCATGTCAAAGATGCCCTTGTGGGGATTTCAAAAGTCTACAGGAAAAAAAATTAAACATAAGGAACTCTACAACATGTTATAGTCCCGTACCAATATGTAAAAAACAATCCAATTTTTTAAACTGAAAACAGTCCACAAGTAGTTGCGGGCCAAGGGTATGTATTGTTGGCTGTTTGGCACGACGCCCACTGCATTCCGCAACTCGGAAGATGTCACGCAAATTAGCGGCGTGTCCAATAAAAATTACCAATGTATTTAATAACCCCTAAAATAATCTTCATAGTCATTATTATTGTTATTGTTTTTTTTTGGGTCAGAATCATTATTGTTATTGTTACTCATGTATTACCCGAGCTGGCAAAATCTGACTCGGTTCGAAAACCCGACCCGACCAACCCCAACCTAGACTTGACCAAAACCCTAAAATCTAGTGTCATGTACAATATGAACCCGAACCGTGCCCGAGCCCGACCCATTTTAACCTGACCAACCCAACCAACCCAAACCCAGACTTGACCGAATGTAGGGTTGGCATGGTACGGTACGTAACCACCAAAAAATGGTAATTACCACGTACCAACCACAAAATGGTGGTATGCAAATTTTCATATCACGTACCAACCACAAGTCTTGGCTACCGCATATGTGGTAACCACAAATCGGTACATTACCATGGTTACCAAGCTGCAATTTTGTTTTTGTTTTTTTTTAAACCCCTTGGCTACATTCTAGTAGTCATCAAATTTATCGAATGAAAAAATATGGTTACGAAAAATAATATGATTACCACCTATTAAAAGTTCAAATAAATCAACTCCACTACCTCAAGTAGCAACCAATTCAAACCAACCAAGTTCAAAGTCTTGAAACAAACCAAGTTCAATTGTTCAGACATTCAAAATCTTCTTGGGTCCATGCAATTGCTAGCGGAGGTCCAAGAGGAACTTCCGGAGGTCTAGCGTGGCGTCGAGGGCGTCACCACTATGGTTGTGGGAGAATATTACGTCCCATAACACCGAGCACAAATTTTCCGAAGATCTTGCCGAAGATCTTGCTCGCTGCTAGCGAGACCCTGTTCGCTGCCAGCGAACCAAGCCTGCAGCCGAGGGACAAGCACACTGATTCACGGCCGCTGGTTTCGAGACGCTAGTTTTGGGTTCGATGGTTTTGGCCAACGGTTTTCGCCCACGGGTTACAAACCCATGGTCTAGCCCACGGTTCATCAGCCCACGGTTTTGCCACTTGCAAGCTTAGCTTGGAAGACAAGTAGTTAACCTAGACATGTGTATAGGCTAGGTTCGTTATACTTATGTAAGCACGACATAAGCATCGTGACATAATCGCTTAGGTTAGATTACTTAGCTTCGTCACTTTCGTTTGTCTATAAATAGGCATTCATGCCCACATATTAATACAACTTCCAACTTGAAACCTTGGTTGTTCAAGACAACTCCCTAGTCTTCACCTTAGCCATCGATCACCCAAGCTTCCGCTTAACCTTTCCAAAAGCACACGAACGACGAGGCTGATTGTATTCGGGATAATAGCCTCGCTTGTACTCGGTTAAGCGAAAGCTTGGGTGATCGATGGCTAAGGTGAAGACTAGGGAGTTGTCTTGAACAACCAAGGTTTCAAGTTGGAAGTTGTATTAATATGTGGGCATGAATGCCTATTTATAGACAAACGAAAGTGACGAAGCTAAGTAATCTAACCTAAGCGATTATGTCACGATGCTTATGTCGTGCTTACATAAGTATAACGAACCTAGCCTATACGCATGTCTAGGTTAACTACTTGTCTTCCAAGCTAAGCTTGCAAGTGGCAAAATCGTGGGCTCATGAACCGTGGGCTAGAGCATGGGTTTGTAACCCGTGGGCGAAAACCGTTGGCCAAAACCATCGAACCCAAAACTAGCGTCTCGAAACCAGCGGTCGTGAATCAGTGAGCTTGTCCCTCGGCTGCGGGCTTGGTCTTGTAACAGCCCTAGCTCGTCTAAGGTCTTGAATCTTTCAAAAAACCCATGGTCTAGCCCACGGTTCATCAGCCCACGGCTTTGCCACTTGCAAGCTTAGCTTGGAAGAAGGCTAGGTTGGTTATACTTATGTAAGCACGACATAAGCATCGTGACATAATTGCTTATGTTAGATTACTTAGGTTGGTCACTTTCGTTTGTCTATAAATAGGCATTCATGCCCACATATTAATACAACTTCCAACTTGAAACCTTGGTTGTTCAAGACAACTCCCTAGTCTTCACCTTAGCCATCACCCGGATAATCGCCTCGCAATAATCCCGAATACAATCAGCCTCGTCGTTCGTGTGCTTTTGGAAAAGTTAAGCGGAAGCTCTATCATTCGATCCGATCCGTTGAACCCAACCGAGTCATCACCCTCCTTATCTCATACTCCTCTCTCGATACATAATCTTCCATTTTCAATGAAATATCATAATTATATGGTGGTTTCTATACTATTTGCCAGCCCTACCCGAATGGATATGAAGACAAACAAACCCGACCTGACCCGTATCCGACCCGCCCTTGACCCGACCCAAACTAGACCCGACTCGTTCTTATCATTACTTTAGTTTTCTTAATTTTAAATACTCAAATAACGTGAATTACATATAATGAGACATAATATGCTAAATAAATAAAGTTTATAGTCAATAATTAAGATAAACAAAAATTAATCATTTTATAATAAAACTTAATGTGACCCGACTTGATCCAACCCGAAATCCATTTGACCCGAATATACCCGACCCGACCAAACATACAGTATACACGACATATAACCCGACCCGATATATAACCGAATCCAAATGGATATACCTGAACTCAACCCGAACAATCCCGAATCGCCACCTCCAGGTATTAGTTTGAATTTTGAAGGTTTCTAAACGAGTAAGTAAAAGATGAGCTTGGAAAATGACATTATTATTCGATACGGGATAAGGAAAGTTATAATTATTTGAGTAGTATTTAAAGAACATTTATTTACAAAATATAAAACCAAAGAGTCCTAGAATATGCTATTCGCTTAGTTTCAGTTTTTGTTTTTGCTGACACTTTCTCCAAGTTTTTTTAGGTCATGGGAACGTTTTCTTCTTTAGTAGCATACCATATATTTTTTTTGGTTGAAGTAGGATACCATATATGGATTACAGCTTTCATGGATTACCTTAATACTTTAAATATTTTTCAAATGTCAACCATAAAAAATAAAGGTTGTATTAATTACTCACGAATTATTGGAGAGTTGCATGTAGCCTTGGAGCAGACACTACTAAAAACGCAAGAAAATAGCTACGGCAAATAGCAATGGATTTAGTCACGAATGACCGTGGCTAACCGGTTTAGCAACGGAATCAGTCACGGGTAAACCATCCGTAGCCATATGCCTCGTGACTAATAGCTACGACTTTTTAGCAATGGATTTAGCAACGAAAAAATATTATCGTGGCTACGCCCGTGACTAAGCATGGACAAACTATGTCGTGGCCGTGGAAACGAAAACAGCAATGGATTTAGCAACGAAAAATGTCGTAGATAAAGCCCATAGCTTAATTTGCTGCTACAATAGGTCATGGTCCTAGCTAATTCCGTGGCTGAGTCATTGCTATGGTCGTTGCTCGTTTCATTGGCAATGTTGTTGCTAGGGTTGTTGGTAACACCAATATTAATGTCATTTCTAATTTTGAGCCTAAAGTCATGGCTGACTGATTTTCATTTCATTCATACATTTTTTATCCTCACATTTTGAATACATCCAAACAATAACAAATCTAAATATACATAAATGGAGTACAAATATAAGGAACGGATTCTAGATACAATATAAAGTAGTATGCTACTCCATCCAACAACCGGCTCATCTCATAAAAAGGGGCTTGGTTCAAGCTCCCGAATTTCCCAGTAGCTTCCCTGCATTAAACCAAACCCTTACAATCAGTGATACGGGGTTAGCCGTAGGTTGGTCCGATCTTCGACAACAAGCAAGAACTAAAAGAAAGACTCAAGAAACGCAGCAAGATTAAAGCAAGAAACGCAAGAAACACCAAGAACCAAGGGCTGTTGATGTCGACACTAGCAAGACTCAACAAGATGATTCAAGATCTGCACGAAACAATCAAGAATGATCAAGAACTCAACAAGACTCGAAAACAGTAATGAAAGACTCGAAATTTATAAGAAAGAATGAAACGACACGACCTGATAAGGACTGAAACGATCTATGTAGAACAAGATAAAGACCCCAGGCCTCCTCAGAGGGTAGGAACCAATACCAATGACTACACACCCCACCTCTACAACCCTACACAATCAAGCGGACAACTTGAAGGCACAAGGAGGGGGCTTGTGGATACTAGATTCACCAAGTCTTGCGAAGTTGGTGAACGGCAAAGCAAACCAAGCTAGATCAATACCAATAGTTTCAATTAAAGAGCACAACTCTATTCAATCGACAAACACTCATTGTGTTTCACACAAAAAGAGAGCTTTTCTCATAAAATTCAACGTGTATGATTACAAAGGAGGTGTCGGCAATATATAGCCTAACTAGGGCTGATTTAGCCGAAAATATTAAATAAATAAATAACTAATTAAAACACCTAAAAACATAAGTAAATAAGGTCTCTAAAAATAACACATAAAATAACCCAATTTCGGCCCAATAGTAACTCTAAAGATGTTCCAACACTTAGCCATATTCCATTCCCGTCAAAACAGTGACAGACTTGCAAAGATGGTGATTTTCGGACAATCTCGAGGTCGAATCTGGAAAAACTTCAACACCAAAGTTGTAGATCTCTTCGTCATCGTTCCGACAAGGTATGGCACGCCTCAATCCGATAAATATAGAATCCGTTCGACCCATTTTACTGAGACGTCAAAAAGCTTTCAATGTTCTGAACGAATCCAAAATGTTCTGGATCCGAAGGTATGGCACGCCTCAATCCGATAAATATTGAATCCGTACGACCCATTTTACAAAGACGTCGAAAAGTTGTCAATGCTGCTGGACGAATGTAAAATAGTCATTTACATCTTTGGATCTTCTTCCAAGGTGGAGCCTTCTTCTTCCTCTTGAGAAGGACATCATCCGAAGGTGTCTTGGATGGTCCTGCATCAATCTCCTTTTCTTGAAAAGGATTCGTCCTCGAATCCAAGGTCGTATTTGATTCTGCAAAGGCATCCACACGAGCTCCTGGATCGAATACCACATTTCCATGGAAACCCTTCTCAAGGCTGATTGGTGTAGGGATTGACCACTCCTCGATGGTTATTATCTCAGCTTCATCTACAAAATCAAGAAAAGAAACTTTATGAGTGCATAATTCATATTTCATGTTATCTTCATGATGTTCTAAATTAATATGCACTTGAACTTGGTCATTAATCCCTAAGTTTCCATCCAAAGCTAGCAAGTTTTCATCCTTTTTCAAAGCTGGATTTGCAATTAATTCAAGGCTAGCAATATTAGAAGAAGTTTCATCATCAATGATCATATTAGAAACTATGCCTTCTTCTAAGCATGTAGTTTGACACAAATCTTTGCTTTGATTATCAGCACAGGGTATAGGTTGAACACTTAAAACATTACTAACAATCAAAGAATCTTCATGCTCATAGTCAACGCAATTTTAATGATCATAGGCAAGTAAACTAACATCTTGATCATTACTAACAACATGCTCTACATTTTCAGCAATAAAAGAAGCATCTATGCTAGAAGAAACATGATGTTGAATAGCATTATTAAGGGGAATAGGATGAGATTCTGCCCTTTCATTAGATGGCACTTCAACTTTAGGTGGAGCTCCTTGTCTGAACACCGTATTAGAGCCAAAACGCTAAAGCTCTATTGTCGTCAAGCTTTTATCTATCTTAGCTAACTTCTCCATGACGGTATTGTACCAGTCGTTGCCCTGGTTAGTAGACATCGCAACAAAGACAAGAAACAAGGAACTATGTAAACGGTTAGATAAAATATAAACAGCTCACAATTGTGTTTCCCTCACACTCCCTCTCTCCGATTGATATATCACGCTTGCTAGGGCAATCCGCTTTGGGCAAATCAACAACCAAGCAAAAGGCTAAGCAATCAAAGTATGCAATCAAGAGAATGAATGAACAACACACAAGAGTACTCAACAAGGGTTGTAGTACTCGACAAAGAAAAGAGAGCACTTGATCAAGGAAGATCAGTACTCGACACCACCAAAACAGTGCTCGACGTAAGCTTTCAGGACCTGTTTCGACAGGAGAGAACTCGATATGGGCAGAAGAGTACTCGACACAATGAAGAAACAAGCAAAGCAACTCGATATGCAATAAAGAGAACTCGAAAAGGCTGAGCTCTACTCGACACAACAGACAACAACTCGATATGGTAGGAGAATTGCTCAACAATGGCAATTTAAGACACAATAGGGACTGATTTTATGTGGAAAGAAAAGAAAGGAACAACCTTTGATCAATTTACCTCTTTTGATTGTAACCCCAAGTAAGGATGTTGTAGTTGCAAGGGTAGGGTTTAAAGATTGTGTTTAGGAGGTAATGAGATTGGTCTAGGGCTGATTTCAACACCAATGTAGTCCCTTGATGATTCCTTGCAAAAGATGAACAAAGAGCTCCAAAGAACAAAAATCAAACAACTTTCTTTCCTTTTTTTTTTCTTTTGGTATTTTCGGATATGATTTTTCTCTTTTTTTTTTTTACAGCAGCTCTATAATGCACGAAAATTAAATAAAATGCAAGGGAAATTCGAAAATTTGGTGAATAAAATAAAATTCAGCCCTAGAATGGTAGAAATAGGTGAGGTTTTTGTTATCTTTGGTAAGTGGATCTATCTTATGCCTTTAGATAGACTTGATAGATATAATTGCATTATTCCACCAAATAAAATATGATTTCTCAATAAGGCAAGAAAATAGATAGAATTAAAATATCTCAAAGATAAAATAAATAACCCAAAGATAGAAAAGGATAGAAAAAATAAACAAACTAGGGTTTGTCTTTGTGTGGTGGTAGAGTCGGCCAAGCAAGGACTTATGGGGACAACTAGGGCTGCCGTCGGCGGTTAGAGTACACAACAGGGGATGTGCACACTTGTGGTCGACTCCACTGGTCTCGGCTAGACTTTGTGTTTAGGCTATGCAACCACAAACAATCACAAACTCAAGATTAGTGCAAGAATCAATAAAGAATGCAAGAAGTAAAGACCAACACAAGAAAATGACTCTTTTTTGTGGTTTTTCTGTTTATGGAAAGAAAAAGACTCAATCTTGATGTCGAAAACCAAATCTCTGATGCCAATTTGATACGGGGTTAGCCGTAGGTTGGTCCGATCTTCGACAACAAGCAAGAACTAAAAGAAAGACTCAAGAAACGCAACAAGATTAAAGCAAGAAACGCAAGAAATACCAAGAACCAAGGGCTGTTGATGTCGACACTAGCAAGACTCAACAAGATGATTCAAGATCTGCACGAAACACTCAAGAATGATCAAGAACTCAACAAGACTCGAAAACAGTAATGAAAGACTCGAAATTTATAAGAAAGAATGAAACGACACGACCAGATAAGGACTGAAACGATCTATGGAGAACAAGATAAATACCCCAGGCCTCCTCAAAGAGTAGGAACCAATACCAATGACTACACAACCCGCCTCTACAACCCTACACAATCAAGCGGACAACTTGAAGGCACAAGGAGGGGGCTTGTGGATACTAGATTCACCAAGTCTTGCGAAGTTGATGAACGGCAAAGAAAACCAAGCTAGATCAATACCAATAGTTTCAATTGAAGAGCACAGCTCTATTCAATCGACAAACACTCATTGTGTTTCACACAAAAAGAGAGCTTTTCTCATAAAATTCAACGTGTATGATTACAAAGGAGGTGTCGGCAATATATAGCCTAACTAGGGCTGATTTAGCCGAAAATATTAAATAAATAAATAACTAATTAAAACACCTAAAAACATAAGTAAATAAGGTCTCTAAAAATAACACATAAAATAACCCAATTTCGGCCCAATAGTAACTCTAAAGATGTTCCAACACTTAGCCATATTCCATTCCTGTCAAAACAGTGACAAACTTGCAAAGATGGTGATTTTCGGACAATCTCGAGGTCGAATCTGGAAAAACTTTCAACAACAAAGTTGTAGATCTCTTCGTCCTCGTTCCGACAAGGTATGGCACGCCTCAATCCGATAAATATAGAATCCCTACGACCCATTTTACTGAGACGTCGAAAAGCTGTCAATGTTCTGAACGAATCCAAAATGTT
This sequence comes from Persicaria tinctoria, assembly GCA_037127255.1. Lineage (NCBI taxonomy): Eukaryota > Viridiplantae > Streptophyta > Magnoliopsida > Caryophyllales > Polygonaceae > Persicaria > Persicaria tinctoria. The sequence goes on along the minus strand of JBANSL010000009.1, from coordinate 52,711,811 downwards.
CTGGATCCGAAGGTATGGCACGCCTCAATCCGATAAATATTGAATCCGTACGACCCATTTTACAGAGACGTCGAAAAGCTGTCAATGTTGCTGGATGAATGTAAAAACGTCATTTACATCTTTGGATCTTCTTCCAAGGTGAAGCCTTCTTCTTCCTCTTGAGAAGGACATCATCCGAAGGTGTCTTGGATGGTCCTGCATCAATCAGTATCGCTTTGAAAACCAATTATTTTCTTCTTTCTATTTTTTTTGTAAGCAACATTTTTTCTCTTTTAATTATTAAAGGTTACAATGAACTACAAAGACCCATGAAGTAAAATTAAGACAAACTAATCACTCCCAAGTCCCAACCAATCGCTATCGATTTATAAACAAACAAATAGGCCATCCCCTGCCATCGAAAGAGAACATACATATGTGACAGTAACAAGGTGAAAAATCAGAACAAGGTGGTGAATCATAGTTGTTTTAAAAATCAGAAACACTATTAAACTTCAGTAACTGTGGCGAACTAGAACAATTATGAAGGTGGCAAATCAAAGGTGATAAATTAGAACAAGGTGGCGAATCATAGTGTGTACTTTGAAAGTCGAGAGGGCCGGGAGAAGAGAAATGGTAGAGAAATTTGTACCTTTGGAAGACGCTGAATGTGGTCACCGGTAGTGGCAGAGCCAGGATTTCGGGTAGGGGGGTGCTAAAAAAATTTCGGGAAATATTTTTTTGGTCTATACTTGATAAGAAGATTTTGTAAAAAAAATTATTGAAAAACCACTAAAATTGAGATTTTTAATAAATTTTTTTGTATTTAAATAGTTGAGAGTAACTAAAAATATATAAGAGAAACAAAAAATGTAGTTAAAATGATGAAGAATTAATTTAAGACCTAGAAAGAAAGGGTTCAATATATAATTAAAACATAAATATGAAATTTTTTAATGAAATGGTTGATAGAAACAAAAAAAATATAAAGAGAAATGAAAAAGAATTAATGATAGAGTAAACTAATAAAAAGTTAACGAGGTGGTATTTGAACCCAACATCTTTTGAGCATTGTATCTATATATATATATGGTGAATGATTTTTAGTCGCGTAAACCGTATCAAAATAAAACTCAAACCTACAAACTAGTATAACAAGTAAGAGGTTGATCACACAGAGAATCCAGTATTTCTCAGCAATTTTTATTTACCAAGTAGTAGAAAGGGGGGTTTTGGTTGCTTGAAATAAGAAAGAAAACAAAATAAACTATAAACAGATTGATGCAAAACAATTTAGAGAAGATCGTGTTCTACCTACAACTATTCACTTTATTTGGTTGAATTGATATTGTAACTTCTTCTCCTCCTTTTAAGTTTCCTATGAATGCCCTTGTCCCAACCTAATATAGTTACTAGTCTAAACAGTCCTAGAAACCTTTATCAATCAAACAGTCTCTAAAGAAGGATTTAACCCAATTGATAGCTTTAAGTTCAGAGATTAACCAAGGTATTTGCAGTCCCTAAAGATGGATTTAACAACACATATATCCAACTTCCTACTCATTCAATTAGTTCAACCAGGCATAAAGGAACAAGTTTGCTACTTAGGTTAAGTTTCAGAACCAGGAATATACAAAACTTTAGCAATTGAATTGATTCTAACAAGTTGCACGGGCTAGATAGAATAAAATAATCAAACATTCAAGCACAAAGAAGTTGAAACATTTAATATAGGAAATAAAGAACGAGATTCAAAAACTCACAATCAATCCAAATAAAGCTTCAAATTTGAAGTAGAATGAAGGGAGTTTAGCCGTCCAAGGCGAATATCGTTCTCAATCTCCAACTAAAATCGTCTTGAATCCTAATCTAATGAATGAATGAAAATCTAGGGCTAAGCCCTTCTAATCTCCTTAATTTCGTGTCTAATGTCGACCACAAGACAATTAGATAGATAAATAGGGTTTAGAATAGAAATTGTCGATCCACTCTGAAACGCGTTGCTCTGGGAAAATGCAGCGGCCGCAGCAATAATGCGGCGGCTGCAGCATGAGTTTTCTGTGACAATTATGTGGCGGTCGTAGCACTAATGCCGCGGTTGTAGCATTTGGCGGTGCCCGTTGCATCGGTGTTTTACGGAAAATACATTTTGAATTAGCTCTTAACGTCAACATGAAAGTTGTAGCACTCTGAAAGTGCTTTCCAACGCATGGTCATAGTAGACGATCGAACAACCGAGGCCTCCAGAAAGTGCAAAACAAGTTCAACATTTCTGACTGCAACTTCTGCAGACTTGTTCTTCGTTTAGGCTCGCTTCTTCTTCTCATGACCTCTTTAAATCTTCATGTAAGCTTCTTAGATTGACTAAATATCCTCATTTAATGCATCATCAACCCATGTCTCATCCTCGGATCCATCGTTATCTCAAATAATCAATCAAAGTGTGTAGTTTTTCGACTCCACCAACGTAGAGAGCAAATATGCAAATTGTATTTAACCATGCATGATATGCATCATAACTAAGATAAATTAAACCTATTATGACCATCCAATTGCATGTTATCAAACTCCTCCACGGTTAAGTTTTTGCTTGTCCTCAAGCAATAAAAAACAAATATAGAATTGATCATCCCACAAATAAGATCTTCATACTATAATTTTATAAAAGCAACATCAATGAATATGAACCATGAATAAGAGAACAAACATCCTAGCAAGTATATGAGTGATCCAATTGAACAGGCAAATTTAATTCAACCTCACCGGGATAATGTGTTTCTCTTATGCTCAATGTATTTAGGCTTTAAAGTACAACTCCCAACTCAATCCAAAATGCTCAATACACCGTGAAAGTCATCACTTGCAAACCACATCATGAGGACTTTTATAGGGTTGTAAAGGGGTTTTGGTAGGAACATAAGGTATGAGAAATATTTAGGCTTGTGGTGCTAAAAATCTGGAAAAAATAAACAACAATCAACCAGAACAACACCAAAACTTCCACACTTCGCAAACCATTCCAATAACATAAACTCCAATACACATTAATAAGCACTTTTCGATTTCAATAACCATACAACTCATGCAATTTTTCCATTTGGATGATGACTTCTTTTCTTCTCTTTTATGCTTACTTTTGCCCTAGGTGAATTTTATCCTTCCTAGGTCCATGCTTACTAGACTTTTACTCCTAAGTGAATTTTATCCTCCTTAGGCCCCTAGTAATAAGTCATATCTATTATGCAAGAAGGGTTACCTTATTTCGGCTATACCCGTCACAATGCACAACCATACATACATCATCTCCACTCAAAGCAACTCCAACATAAAGAGTTTTCACCAATTCTCCTCCTGATTCCCGGATAGGGTCAAGCTAATCATTAGCTATGGTATATTTTTGTGAAGCTATAAAAAAAAGGCTTTAAGGCTCAGATGGGCTTCAAGGCTACAACTCTCCTTCCTTCCTTCCTTATTTCCTTTACCACTTGGGCTAGATAGCATTCTTGTTCCAAATAGCATTTGAAGATGTTATATTACCTTAAAAAATACTAAATATAGATGCAAAAAAAATTATTTTTTTTGTATTTTTTTTCCGTCTATGGGGGTGCTCGAGCACCCCTAAGAGAGACTTGAACGGAGTTCCATCTCAAAACCAATTGGCAATGAGAGGAGTAGCCCTCAAGTGCAACAAAATTTTTAGCCAACAAGTTGCACTTGCCACAAGCGCTTAAATGGAAACCAATGCTCGAGACATGTCAACAAGGTCAACAACCCCACTAATCCGAAGCCCAGACTGTAATTAGCCGAACCCGACTCTCATACCATGTTAAAGTTCGCTAGGCCTGGTGGGGCTAAGACAAGGTGGAGGGAGGTCGTGTGTGTTGGCCCATATACGGGAGACTCGAACAACACATAAACCCGAACGTGGTTCCATATACAAACCAATTGGCAATGAGAGGAGTAGCCCTCAAGTGCAATAACATTTTTAGCCAACAAGTTGCACTTGCCACATGCGTTTAAATAGGAACCATTGCCCACGGCATGTCAACAACGCCAGCAGACACACTAATCCAAAGCCCAGACCGCAACTAGCCGAACCTGGCTCTGATACCATGTTAAAGTTGGATGGGCCCGGTGGGGCTAAGACAAGATGAACGGTGGTCGTGTGTGCGGGCCCACATACGGGAGACTCGAACAACACATAAACCCGACCGGGGTTCCATCTCAAAACGAATTGGCAATGAGAGGAGAAGCCCTCAAGTGCAACGGAATTTTTAGCCAACAAGTTGGACTTGCCACATCTACTTAAATGAGAAACAATGCCCTCGACATGTCAACAAGCCCAACAACCCCACTAATCCGAAGCCCATACCGCAACTAGCCAAACCTGGCGTTGATACCATGTTAAAGTTGGCTGGGCTCGGTGGGGCTAAGACAAGGTGGAGGGAGGTTGTGTGTGCAGGCCCACATACGGGACACACGAATAACATATATAAACCCAACGGGGTTCCATCCTAAAACCAATTGGCAATAAGGAGGAGTAACCCTTCAACCTTATATGTTGATGAAACATTCTCTAGATTATTGATGTGGGAAAACCACATTCCAAAAAATACCAATATCATTTTCAGAAAAATGGGAGGTATATATTGTCATCCGTCCGGATGAGGATGACATGATTCTCAACAATGCAGACCAGACCAAGCACAAAGATGATGAAGAAAGCAATGAAGCCTCATCACCAGCCAACAAGAAGTCTAAAAGGAAGAAGAATTAGCTATGATAGGTGTGTGTTGTAGGAGGAAATCGAGTTCAATAAATATAAATATAAATCAAACCAGATTGGTGCCCACACAAATAATTACAAGACTTCCTCCTGATGTAGCTAAAGAAAGTCAGGATCGATCCTCGAGGAAGCGTGTTAGCTTATCTCAGATAGCAAGTGAATCTTACGAACGGTGTTCGACCACAGAAGTACTCGACCCCGACTAGGTGGTGGTCGAAAAGGGTCAGTACAGTCGAATTGGAGAAAGCAAGCTAGGGTCACTAGCGTAGTCGACGTCGACTAACCCTCCTCGACGTCGAGTAGGTTGGTCGAAGTCGAGTGGGTTTGGTCGGTGTCGAGTACCTGCAGAAACACAAATGAGAGCTACCTTGTTTGATCGAGTATTAGTGGTCGACGTAGACTAGATTAGTCGAAGTCGAGTAGGTGCGCAGTAACGTAACGAAAACCAAAGTTCGCAGAATTCGAGATGAACAAATATATGATATAAAACATCCATGACTGGGGTTTGCAACAATGATAGCCAAGCATGCATAAGGCAAGATAGAGAGAAATAATCATGCAATCACATCAAACTAACAAGCTTTCGCCTTTTCCAACAATTAGACAACTTTTTCAAGAAACCCTAATTGTAACTACCAATTTTATGTTTATAATCCAAGTGGTTAACCTGAATCTCTATTAATTAGGTAACAAACATATAAAAGACAGTGGATAATCAAAACACAATAAAGGTCGAATCTTTACCTCAAACATGCATGGCTATCGTCGGGCTCTCCCCGACCCTAGAAGTAGTTGGACTACTCGCTTTTCATCATTGGAAAACTCATTAATAATAAAAGGAAATTAAATTGCATTAATAAACTAAAATAAAGCTTACAACCGAACGAAGTCAAAACGTCTCTCAACACTCTTGCTCCACTCGGCATCCACTCTATCTCTCTCTCTACTCAATGTAAGTAATGGCCTGCAATGGATGATTCTAAAAACCAACCCCTAAAGCCTTATTTATAGTTTTCCATCTAGCTAATCTTGGAAGAAACATCTATCTATATCTAAAACTTTCTATCTAAAAGCATAAGATAAACCATTAATGATAAAGGAAACTAGAACTAAAGTAGATAAATCCTTCTTGGACTTGATAGATCTTCACGTGGATGGATAGAATTCCACATATCTTCACTTGCAAGTAGTCTATCTTCTCGGCATACACTCGATCTCGGACTCGGATTCGTCACTGGGGTACTCGACATCGAGTAGAGTTACTCGACGTCGAGTGGTCTCGTGCTCGTTCTCGGCTTATGGGAGGCAAGTCGACCAAAAAGGTACTCGACGTCATGCTTTATAACCACATTGGATTCTAGAGTGTTAGGGTTCACATACATTAAGCAATTATATGTGGATGATATTGATTTTGGAGATGTATACAAGTCTTGTGCTCAAAAGAGTTTGGATGAGAAGTATTTTCAATATGGGAGGAAGCTTTTGTCCCATATTGGAAATGAAGGGATGTAAGGAAGACTTCCAAGTCTATAAAAGGGGAAGAATGAGGGTTCATTTCTCCCACATTGCACATTAGTTTATGTAATATTATGAATTATTCTAAGAATGATTTACATAATTTACATAATAATTAGATAGCGCTAGGCGAAACGAAAAGGGTTTCGGGTTTCCATGAGATGGGAAATGAAAACTATTTGCCCCACACGAGGTTTGTGAATAAGTGATTGTCTGATAATGAGCAAGGAATATCCGTCTTTCTACTAAACAGGATGTATTGAACTCATAATTCATTAGATCCTTTTGATGAATGTCAACTAAGTATCGTAAGTAAATTGCTCCCGCTTGTTCAAACATTTGATAACCATAGTCACTCTTTACTAAACGATCAATATGAGTCAGACTCCATAGAATTTGATCAATCCCTTTTTTTGGCCTTAGGGTGGAGAAATGAAAGGAGTAAACTCTCTCTTCAGCCAAAAACCAATCACAGATCTCGATCCAGGATTCTATTTCCTCCTGAGTCTGAAATCGAATATTCAATCCGCGAGTTATCAGTACTTATCAAATTTGTTCCTATCTAACGGAAGGCTATTGGATCAAATGACAAAGAGGTTGTTTAGAAAAAGATGGATTTTCCCCGATGAACTGAAAATTGGATTCATGTAACAGGAGAAAGATTTCTCATTCCTTAGCCATAAAGAAATGTGGCCATGAAAGAGGGATGAAGTGGAACAAAATTGACTGGGTGGTAGAGTCGTGAAAATACTTGTTTTTCCATATTGCGTACCTTAGCTCCACGGAACAATATTTTGGAATGGTGGGTTGACCCGGCGAGTTGACATGTCGGGTCGACTTGCCGGGTCAGCGGGTTGGGGGATGCTTGACTCTAACCCACAACCCACTTCTACCCTCCGACCCTTCAACCCGGACCTGATGGGTCACCAACCTAGTGGGTCACGGGTTGACCCATCGTCTACACTCTCGGCCCTCTTCACGCGACTCACTCTTGCCTCAACCACGCAAAATTTTCTCTGTCTACCCCTGTGATGGTTCTAGCGAGCTTTAGTTCATCCGGTCGCTGGTGCTTCATTGTTGCTCGATTAGGTTTCTATAGGTGCAGGCCAGGTCAACTGCATCTAGACCACACATGACCGTAGTCAATGCCAGTGGTTCACTACTAGGATTCTCCTCCTGGCTGGTTCAGATTTTTTTCTTAGAGTATGTCTTCACTACGCACAGGAACTCCTGATGTACCGCTGATCAGCGATGCCACTACTTGGTGGCGCTAGGCTTCAGTTCGTAGTCAATGTCATCCCCAACCTTTTAGGATTAGGATCGCTTGCTTGCTCGGAATTATGTCCTTGTTATCCGTAAATGTTTTTGTCCATTTGACCATGAGAATAGCCTGGCAAACAGTATGCATCTCATGAGGATAGCCCAGCCAAGTTTCCAACAATGGATTTTTTAAAATAAAACTTTAAAGAAAGAAAAGGAAATGTAAAATAACTCAAAATGCTTTAATTCATAAACCCAAAATTACTAGCCCATTCAATAAATTACTCAAAATCAAATAAATGACTGAGCCACGATCTATTCACTCATGTGAATAAACCCCTCACACAAAACAATTTCTGAATTGAAAATCAACACACAACACAAAGAACCAATTAACTTCCATCTTGTCATAGTTATTGGTGCCACAAATCACGCATTTCCTTGGTCTTTAACCAGCTTCCAAACTGTCAGTAGGTGAAATTAATCAAGGATCTCTTTGGTCTTTTGGTTGCTCTTCAGCCTCTCCGGAAGCCTCTTCAAGTGACATGCCATTTGGCTCCGGCACAAGGAAGGTGAAGAGCATGCCGACGAAGTTGATAACACCGAGCAAGATGAGGGAATTCTTCTTCCCGATTCCAGAAGGATAGCCTGCATCCCTCTTTTTAGGGTCCTTGTCCTGTGAGAGGTACACAAATCCAAAGGCACCTATAATAGCCCCAGCCTTCCCAGCTGCCGCGGATATACCGTGACAAGTGGACCTCAGCCTGGCTGGGAAAACCTCAGCAGGAACCACAAAGGTGGTGGCATTCGGCCCGAAGTTAGCGAAGAAGAAGGTGAGGGAGTACATTATAATGAATCCTATCCTGTTTTCCTTCTGCGTCCAGTGATCCCATGGGAAGGCAAGAGCAAACATGAACACGGTCATGAAGAAGAACCCCATCATTTGGATCCACCACCTTCCGATCACATCGATGAAAGCGACTGTAAACCAATAACCTGGAACCGTGCCACAAAGTGCAATCAGGGTTTGAGCCCTGGCAAGCTTGAAGACCTCGCTGACAGCACTCATCTCCGCAGCCGGTGGGAGCCACCCAATACCGGTAAAGATATCCTTCTGGAAGAGGTTTTGGCTGTAGAAGGCGATATCAAGTAGAAACCAAGTACTGGTTGTCCCTAGCAACCGAAGACCATAGACCCGTAGAAATTCCTTTGTAAAAAGACCAAATTGTTTCCTCTCATTCACAAACTCCTCCAACTTCTCCGGCTCAGCTTCGAATTCGACTTGCAACACCTTGGACATGTCAGAGGCGGCTTGCTTGGCATCCTTGGCTACCAAGGCAGTGTACCTCGCAGTCTCCGGCATTTGCATTCGCCAGTAGTAAGTGAGAGCAGCGGGAAAGGCTCCAAACATCAAGATTACACGCCATATGTAGTCAGATTCGGGTGTGAGTGACCTTATTGGATCCTCCTTGAAAGTAGGAGGGTGAAACTTGCTCTCGAATCCAGCCGAGACTATCAGAGATATGATCCCGCTGGTTAGGATTCCAATCCCTTGCATAGCAAAAACAGCTGAAATGAAGGCTCCCCGGGTCTTCTTATTTGCGTATTCAGACATGATGGTGGCTGAGAGAGGGTAGTCCCCTCCGACACCAAACCCGAGCCAAAACCTGAAGATGCATAGGGTTGTCATGACGGCCTTTGGATGGCTACCGAATGACAGGCCAGATGCAATGGAGGAGATGACCATGAGAACCAAGGTCATACCATAGACCTTCTTTCGGCCCATCTTGTCTCCGAGCCATCCAAAGAAGAGTTGGCCGGCTAAAGTCCCACAGAGCGCCACACCACTAACTGCAGCAGTGACATTGATGGGTAAGGTTCCGGGCTTGCCAGAACCCGGGATAGTGTAGTACAGGCGGCCAAGCAGTTTGGTGACCAAAGAGATGCTAAACAAGTCGTAAGCATCGGTAAAGAATCCCATTCCAGCTATGATGATAGCTGTGAAGTGGTACCATTGTGTTTTGGCTACATCGAGAGCAGTTAGAACTTGCAAATTATTACTATTAGCCATTGATTGGATCGATATTTCCTCTGTCCTCCTAGTCCCGAAGTTCCTGCACAAGTCGAAACTGATCGAAACATACCACTCAATGAACAAAAATCAATACCAAACAAACCCTTAATCTGTTCAATAAGTTGATATGACAGAAAAAAACATCTACTTAATTTAAGAACAGTGATAACAAAGCAATGTAAATCCTGTTTTTTTCCCTTACTCTGATAGTCTGATTCGATCGTATATATGATTGCAAAATACCATAAAGGGGGAAAGATACCTTTTGGATATGAGCCGCAAAATCAAGGAGGAGTTGAAAGCTGGAGAAGTTGTTTTGAAGGGGAAGAGAGAACTTGGGAAGTTGTTAATTGAGAGGCAAACTCAGGGGTTTAAATAATAAATTAATAATAATGCAAGCATATATTTATTTTTAGAAACTTACTTTCACTTCTTTTTCATTGACACTTTCAAAACATTACAGTATATGTAGAATATTAACAGTATATTATTTTATACTACTCCAGTATTTTTCATGCTGTACGGCAGCACTAGGTCGTCGATCTCCTCCTGTTAAACTGTTAATGATGCTACTCCACCATGATTGTTTGGATTAATTATCAAAACCACCCTTGTCTAACCTATTTTTCACAAAATCATCCTTTAATCTGAAAATTAATTTAATTTATCGACTAGTGAATGTTGGTGATGAATTGTGAATAAAACATAGATGAGGGGTGGATAAAAACAATTCTCGAATCGGCTGTTATATACATGATCAATTTCTTGCTAAATACACGGTTATTCATCGGCTTTCGGCGTTGGAATTTTTTTTTTCCTGAAAATAGCTTGTCGACACCTTCTTCTCGTGTCGGAAAAATTCGGTAAATGGGCAAGAAGTAAGAACATGTGTATTTGGTTTAAAATTGGTGAATGCCTGATGTCCATGTTTTATGCCATGTTTTATATCTACTTTTATATCGATTTCTGCATGCATTTCATGCATTTTGGGTTGGATTTACACAAAATCTATGTAGTTTATGCTTAATTGCCAAATTATGGTGTCTACACTAGTTTTTGTTCGATTTCGCAGAAATCGGACGCACTTTAGAGCTTAAAGGAAACTCATGAAGAAGCTAATGATGGGCCAGCTCAAGAAAAGGGCCATTTTTCGGCATTCATCATTCTGATTCAAGTTCTAATGTCTTCATGAGAGTTGTAGCCCTCGAAAAGAGCTTTCCAACACATGTTTATATGCGTCAATCCGACGAACGAGGACTCGGGAAAGTGCGTTTAAAGATTAGAACGAGAAGCTGAGCACAGAACGAGAAACTGTGCACAGGTCAATATCGACTCATCCTAGTCAATATCGACCTAATCTGGTCGAAAATCACAAGTCAAATCGATATGGACCAGAAGCAAGAAGTGGAGAAAAGGGCAAGTCGATATTGACTTCAGTAAGTCAATATCGACCACAAAATCAATTTAATATTGACCGGTTCTAGGTCAAAATCGACTACAAGTCACTCGATTTTCATCCCAGGAGCCGGAATCGAGTAGCAGAAGAGAAAAGCCGAGAAAGGTTAGTCAATATCGACCTGCCTTGGTCAATATCGACTTACACCCAGCGACGTCACCAATCCGATTCCGGGCTTTACTTAAAGTTTTATCCCAAATCCGTTGGAGCTATTCTCGGGAGGAGATTCCTTGCGCATGAAGACTTGAGAGATTTTATCTTTTTATCTTTTTATTTATCCTAAGGGTTAAAAACATTTAATTACCCTAGGATTTATCTAGTTTTATCTTATTTAGATATATTTATTTCCAAGTAGAATTATATCTTCTATGGTAGATATAGATATAGATAGAGATTTCCTTCCTTGATTAGCAAGGATTGGAAGCCTATAAATAAAGCCTATAGGGCTGTGTTTTATTCATTCAATTTCGGAGAGAAGGAGGGGGGAGAGAGAGAAAGAGAGAGTGGAGGCCAAGAGGAGTTTGTGAAGCGAGAGCGGAATTGGCTTCCTTTGGTTGTAAGTTCTGTTTGGTTTAATTCAATGCAAGTTTCTTTTCATTCAACAATGTCTGTGATTGCGATGAAGAGCGAGTAGTTCACCCACTTCTAGGGTTGGGGTGAGCCCGACGATAGCCATGCGTATTTGAGGTAAAGATCCGACCTTTATCATGTTTTGAGCATCTACTACCTTTTATGTGTTTATTACCCATTCAATGGAGATCCATGCTAACAACTTGGATTGTAAACATAAAATCGGTAGATACAATTAGGGTTTCTTGAAAGAGTTGTCTAATTGTTGGAAAAAGGCGAAAGCTTAGTCCTTCGATGCGATTTGCATGATTATCGTTATTTATCTTGCCTTATGCATGCTTGGTTATCGTCGTTGCAAACCCCAATCTTGGAAGTTTTCTTTTACATAAAGTTTATTCCGAAATCTACCAAAGCTTTGTTCTTTATTTTTGTTACTGTTGCCCTACTCGATATTGACCTCCTATAGGTCGATATCTACTTCTGACTTTCGATCCAGAAAGATCACTGCTCGTTTGTGTCTCTGAACAGGTCGATTTTGAGGAAGAACAAGTCGATATTGACTTCCCTAAGTCGATATTGACTGACCTAAGTCAATATTGAGTGACCCTGACCAGAAATTGACTGACTTGCTGAAAGCTGCCTAAAATCGACTGAACTAAGTCAATATCGATTGTCTCTAGTCAATATTGAGTTGTTCCCTGGAGTCGAAACCGAGTGAGATTTCTCCGCTGCCTAGGATCTGCTGACACGCTTCCTCGTGGATCGATCCTGACTTCCCACTGCTGCATCAAGAGGAAGTTTTGTAATTATTTGCAAGGGACGGAATCTGGTTTGCTCTACTTTATTCGTATTTTATTTGCATACTCGATTTCCTCCTATCAACAAATTGGCGCCGTTGCCGGGGAAGCTATCATTCGCGCCTTAGGTAGTTAAATCTCACATTTCTCTTGAGTTAATTTGCAGGTTTATGCGCCGTTCTGGTCAACCACCCGAGTTTGACACCTTAGATGATACGGAACGTGTCCTACACATCCATTCTAAACTGAAAAGAGCCATGGCGGCCGCAGAAACACAGGAGCAGCTGATACAGAGGCTTACAAGGGAACTGGCCGCAAAAGATGCTGCTATCGCCATTGAGAAAGCAGCAAGGGAACAGGCAGAAGCTAAGCTTGTGTTGCGTAGATGGGAACATTACGCTAAATCGCCCAAATCAACAAGGACAAGTTTGTTCGACAATGTCCCCTTCTATGAGCCAGTCAACATCGACTACCTGGACTCGACATACACACATTCTGGAGGAACTGATCCAGAAACACTAGCCGAAATCGTTGGTACCACAGAAACCCAGGTATGTCCTTCCTCTATTTCAATTTCTCTATCTATCTTTGAAGAATCTTTGGAAGGATCCCAGGAAGAAGAAGAGACACCAACGCAAAATCCGAACGTCTTTGCCCATGGTGCTTCAAGGTCGCTTTTACCCTATAAGGTGAAGGTCATTCCTGACAATTTTGAGCAATCGATGTTTGTGTTCAAGTATGGGGTCCTAGCAAAGTGGCATGCTGCTCCGCATGATGAGGTGGAAATATCTCTTCCCACTCCACCGTTTTGCTATGGTGGAGACGCGCAAACAAATCAACCAATGGAACGGAAGAGGTATGATGATGAGGTATGCAAATTTCCTTTATATATTCCTTTCTGCATGCCAGCTGGAGCCCAGGAAGATGGATGGGTGGAGCCATGGAGCGTCCACTCGGGGGGGTTTAAGTTTCTTCACATGATGCCCCCGGATGACATCCCACGGTTCCCACCACCGGAGGAACCACTAGATCCACCTATACCTCCGAACAAAGATGAACTAGGCTAATGCTAAATGGAGAAAGTCGGCCTAGCGACTATAAAATCTAGAGCTTGTATATAAGACTTTATGAACTTTTGGGACTTTGGAACTTTTGGTTTTGGTTTTGTTTTTGTTTTTGACTTTGAATACTTCATGTGGAATCTTATCTTTTTGCGGGAAAAACTAACAAATTTTGCAGGTCGAAAAAAAAATTTGGAGTCAAGCCAACCTGGTCAATATTGACCTAAATCAGTCAATATTGACCCCTGAGGTAGAAATCGACCCAGCAGCAAAAGAGACGGACCAGTCAATTTTGACCCGACTTACTCAATATCGAGTAAAGTTGGTCAATATCGACCTAACCGCCCAATTTCGACCAGCTGCATACTTGGAATCGGGCAAATTGCAGTCAATATCGACCTACACCTAGTGGATATCGACTCCTGGCAACCTACAACAGCCCTATTTCGACCCTACGACGCGTTATTCGGTGAGTTCCTTCCTTTACCCTTGTTTTTATTGATTTTATACAGTGGGGACACTGTATATTTTAAGTATGGGGTGGGGGAAGAACTCATTATCATTATTATATATTTTATTCTTGTTCTTGGTTTTACATGGTGAAATTTTGAGTAAAATTTTAAATTTTGTGCATAATTGCTAAAATCAAAAAGTCAAAATTCTATGAGATATCTCCCAAGGCTTGTAAATTGTTAAAAAAATAGTGTCATGGAAGCTTTATTGAACTTGACGATGCAAAATTGGATTTATCAGAGATATAGCATGAAATTGCCTAGTAAAAGGAAGTCACAATGAAGTGCATATTTTCTTGAAAACCATGAAAGGAGGTAAAATTTGATGTTGCTTTTGACATGTTGCATGATAAAATGATGGAGGACTTTATATTTTCTATATAATGCTCATATGTTATATCCTAGCCTTACCCATGCTTATGCATCACAAAAGCCATAATATGCCTTATTTCATTTATTGCTCCACATGAACTAAATATTTGCCATTCTTTACATTATCCGGGGATTATGTTGAGAATGATGTTACATTATGGAAATGTTATATGGTGTTTGTGTTGTGATTATTATCATTATTGGAGTTTGGAAGGAAATTGTTTGAAATATATGGAAAATTTAATGCGTGAAAGAAAATCCAATCACCTCAGGAGATAAAGGTAGATTGACCCTGCTCTCTAAGATAATAGTTTGGAGAGATGGGACATACTGTGAGGAGTCCAAAGCACTAAGTATCCGGGGCCATTCATGACACCCATGTTTGCGACTCGCGAGAAGGAAGTGCCGAGGTTAGAGAGGTAAAAGCATTATTGTTGATAAAAGCATTATGAAAGGTGAGAAATCTTATGAAGAAAGAATGTGGTATGAAAATTGGAAAGTACTCCATTTCCCCGGATTATTAGCACCACATTGCCGAATATTACCCACCTTTAGCCTTTTACCAATCTACTCCTTATTGAGCTTAATTCAAGTCCTCTTGATTACTAATGCTTTGTCACATGAATTGTTTTTGCATAACCCTCCTTTTATGAGTAGATGATGCTTTTGTTTGCACTTGCATGGATTTGTGGCATAAGTACCTTTTCGATGATGGTAATTGATTGCAGGGTTATATGAGAATGAATCTATGATGTTGAGAGTTTTAAATTCTTCCCCTGAATGACCATCCAAGTTATTGCTTGGGGACAAGCAAGCTTAAGTATGGGGTGATTTGATGTCCATGTTTTATGCCATGTTTTATATCTACTTTTATATCATTTCTGAATGCATTTCATGCATTTTGGGTTTGATTTATACAAAATCTATGTAGTTTATGCTTAATTGCCAAATTATGGAGTCTACACTAGTTTTTGTTTGATTTCGCAGAAATCGGACGCACTTTAGAGCTTAAAGGAAACTCATGAAGAAGCTAAGGATGGTGCAGCTGAAGAAAAGGGCCATTTTTCGGCATTTATCATTATGAGTCAAGTTCTGATGTCTTCATGAGAGTTGTAGCCCTCGAAAAGAGCTTTCCAACACATGGTCATATGCGCAATCCGACGAACGAGGACTCGGGAAAGTGCGTTTAAAGAATAGAACGAGAAGTTGAGCATAGAACGAGAAACTGAGCACAGATCAATATCGACTCATCCTAGTCAATATCGACCTAATCTGGTCGAAAATCACAAGTCAAATCGATATGGACCAGAAGCAAGAAGTGGAGAAAAGGGCAAATCGATATTGACCTCAGTAAGTCAATATCGACCACAAAATCAACTCAATATTGACCGGTTCTAGGTCAATATCGACTACAAGTCACTCGATTTTCATCACAGGAGCCGGAATCGAGTAACAGAAGAGAAAAGCCGAGAAACGTTAGTCAATATCGACCTGCCTTGGTCAATATCGACTTACACCCAGCGACCTCACCAATCCGATTCCGAGCTTTACATAAAGTTTTATCCCGAATCCGTTGGAGCTATTCTCTGGAGGAGATTCCTTGCGCATGAAGACTTGAGAGATTTTATCTTTTTATCCTTTTATTTATCCTAAGGATTAAAAACATTTAATTACCCTAGGATTTATCTGGTTTTATCTTATTTAGATATATTTATTTCCAAGTAGAATTATATCTTCTATAATAGATAGAGATATAGATAGAATTCCTTCCTTGATTAGCAAGGATTGAAAGCCTATAAATAAAGCCCATGGGGCTGAGTTTTATTCATTCAATTCAGAAGCTAGAGAAGTAGTTCCATAGAGAAGTTTTAGGAGTTCAAAGATTTTAGGGTTTTGGCGTTCAACGAGAGTTGGATCGCTGGGATTGTAAAGTGTTTTGAATTTAGTTTAATGCAAGTTGTTTTCTTTCAATCGATGATGTCTGAGTTTGCGATGAAGCGCGAGTAGTCCACCCACTTCTAGGGTTGGGGAGAGCTCGACGATAGCCATGCATAAATAAGGTAAAAAATCCGACCTTTATCATGTTTTGAGCATTTTCCAATCACCTCAGGAGATAAAGGTAGATTGACCATGCTCTCTAAGATAATAGTTTGGAGAGATGGGACATATTGTGAGGAGTCCAAAGCACTAAGTATCCGGGGCCATTCATGACACCCATGTTTGCGACTCGCGAGAAGGCAGTGCCGAGGTTAGAGAGGTAGAAGCATTATTGTTGATAAAAGCATTATGAAAGGTGAGAAATCTTATGAAGGAAGAATGTGGTATGAAAACTGGAAAGTACTCCATTTCCCCGGATTATTATCACCACATTGCCAAATATTACCCACCTTTATCATTTTACCAATCTACTCCTTATTGAGCTTAATCAAGTCCTCTTGATTATTAATGCTTTGTCACATTAATTGTTTTTGCATAACCCTCCTTTTATGAGCAGATGTTGCTTTTTATTGCATATGTATGGATTTGTGGCACAAGTACCTTTTCGATGATGGTAATTGATTGCATGGTTGTATGAGAATGAATCTATGATGTTGAGAGTTTTAAATTCTTCCTCTGAATGACAATTAAAAGTATTGCTTGGGGACAAGCAAGCTTAAGTATGGGGTGATTTGATGTCCATGTTTTATGCCATGTTTTATATCTACTTTTATATCGATTTCTGCATGCATTTCATGCATTTTGGGTTTGATTTATACAAAATTTATGTAGTTTATGCTTAATTGCCAAATTATGGAGTCTACACTAGTTTTTGTTTGATTTCGCAGAAATCGGACGCACTTTAGAGCTTAAAGGAAACCCATGAAGAAGCTAAGGATGGTGCAGCTGAAGAAAAGGGAAATTTTTCGGCATTTATCATTATGAGTTCAGTTCTGATGTCTTCATGAGAGTTGTATCACTCGAAAAGAGCTTTCCAACGCATGCTTATATGCGTCAATCCGACGAACGAGGACTCGGGAAAGTGCGTTTAAAGAACATAACGAGAAGCTGAGACAAATCAATATCGACTCATCCTACACTATTTCTCTAACTTACGGTCGTAATGGAGGAAACTCATTCATGTCCTGTAGGAAATCACCCTGCACAAGGACACTTTGACCATCAAGTTCAAGAGAATATGAGATATGAGAAGGAATATCTGAGGGGGAGTCAATAAGTGGTTGGAGGATATTGTTTAAGGGTGAAAGTGATGTGTTTAAGGTTGGGTTTACTATGTTTGGAGGGTTAATGATCATAGGGTACTGATAAGAGTGATCTTGAGTAGGGTTTACAAGGGGTAACAATTTGAAAGGCAAAATATCTTTCTTAAAGACAACATCTCTACTAACAACCACCTTTTTGCATCTAAGTCCCAAATCTTGTATCCTTTCTATCCATAAGGATATCCAAGCAAGGCACCTTTTCAAGCTTTATGTCCCATCTTGTCTCTTTGATCATGTGCAACAGGGATTTAGCAAAGACATCCAATAACCTTGAGTTCCTCACAAGAAGCAGGTTTCCCAAACAACTTTTCATAAGGGGTAATCCAATTTAAGACCTCTGTATGCAACTTATTGATCACATAAGTAGAAGCAACCAAATATTCTCGCCAACATTTAGCAGGCATCCCAACATGAATCCTGATTGACCTTGTTATTTCCACTAAATGCCTATGCTTTCTCTCTACTCTTCCGTTTTTCTGTGGAGAGTAAGGAACGGATCTTTGATGCACAATTCCTTCATAATCCAACAAATATGTGCATTGTTTTTTAACAAACTTTGTACCATTATATGTTCTAAGGCACTTAAATATTGCATTGAAACTAATTCTTCACATAAGCAATAAAGTCACTAGTGGCCTTGAACACCTGCAACTTGTTTCTTAACAAAAATGTCCAAGTAACTCTAATGTAATCATCAAGCACAGTTAAAAAATAATGGCAACCATTGAAAGTTAACACCTTGTAAGGACCCCACAGATCCATATGGATTAATTCAAAAGAATTGCTGGCAATATGAAAATCCTTTCAAAAGCCGGTAAAGGATGATGTTTAGACAAGGAACAAGATTCGCAGTGAAAATTATCCAAAACAAAAGGACTGAATAAGTGAAAAAATCTTAATTTGGAAACAGAACTATGTCCTAGCCTCGCATGAGAAACTTCTAGGCTAACACTGACTTTATTATAACTCTTGGTCACCAACTGGTGTATAAGCCTTGACCGTGATCCTCCTGAAAGCACCTTGTATAGGTCACCAACTTCTCAATCTAGAGAGTACTACTTCTTTAGGTCCAGGATCTTAGAAATAACCATGAGACTTGGTGAACAATGCTATAAGGTAATTATCATCATGAAGCTTTCCCATTGAAAATAATATGTGCTTAAAATCTGGCATTAGTAAAACCTCATTGAGGATAACAGAATCAACTAACTGTAATTGCCCCATCTTTGTAACTCTCTTAACAGACCCATCTAGCAAGCCAATATAAGCAGGTTTGCCAAATCTTTGTTTGTTCAATAGACAATGAGACTCAACCATCATGTTATCAATTTCTCCAGTATCCACCATCCATTCAACAGGTAAGTTTTCTTTGAAAACAATATTAGCATTTGAAGCAAGAAGTTTACCTGCAAAGTTTGCAAAAGAACCCTCAACAGGATTCTTGCCTTTCATCTTCCTCGTGATCTCTTGACTGCATTTACCATAGCTAAATGGGGTTACCCTTCATGAACTCATCTTCAAGAGGAGTCCCTTGCACAGAGGAACCCATTAATCCAGCCACATTTGCTGATCCCTTAGATCCCACAGTACCTAGCTTTCTCTTTCTCTTTCAACTCTTTAAACCATTCATCTAGGTACTTCATGTAGCTTACAACATTGCTCAACTTTATACCCTCTATAGTTGTAGTGAGTACACTTCTTTTCATATTTCAAGCGTTTAAGTTCCTTCCAGTCCTTCTTGAAACGCTGACCATTACCACTCCAAAATACCAATAACCCTGACTAGTGCCACCTCTAGAGTACTGATAGCCGGTTCTACCTCTATTTGCTGCTAAAGCACTAGAGTCATGTGTGATGCCTTGATGTTGTGAGCCTAATTTTCCATGTTTTACACTTACTTTTTTATCGATTTCTGCATACATTGCATGCATTTGGGTTAGAATAATATAGAATATGTGTAGTTTACACTTATTTGCAATATATGGAGGTCTACACAAGTTTTTGTTATATTTCGCAGAAATCGGACGCACTTTGGAGCTTAAAGGAAACTCATGGAGAAGCTAAAAATGGTGCAGTTGGAGAAAAGGCAATTTTTCCCCATTCTTCGTTCTAAATCCAGCTTTACTGTCCTAATGAGAGTTGTAGCCCTCAAAAAGAGCTTTCCAACGCCTGGTCATATGCGTCAATCCGACAAACGAGGACTCGGGAGAGTGCGTTTTAAGAACAGAGCAGAAAGTTGAGAGATGTACTCGATATCGAGTACCTTTACTTGAGATCGACCAAAAATGTCCGAGGAGTGCCTGGTCGAGGAGGAGCTGATCGAGAAGTCAAAGATGAAGACATGCCGGGTTACACTCTACTCGAGATCGAGGACCTTTCTCCATATCGAAGAACCCGGAAGCCGGCACCCGAGCCATGTCAAAGAGAAGCTGCTCGACGTCACCAGGCCAAACCATGATCGATCATCTTTACTCGAGATCGAGTAAGATGCTCGAGATCGAGGAAATCTGTGAGCCACTTCTGAGCATGTCGAGTACCAGTTACCCTAGACGTCGAGGCCAGCGAAGTCGATAACCGAAGTTACTCGAGATCGAGTAAACCTACTCGAGATCGAGTAGATCTGTCCGGAAGCCGCGTATGCGGTTTGAGCTGTTCTACTCAGATTGGGATTCCTTGAGGTCGAAGGTTGCCGAGATCTATCCTACATCTATCAAGTTCTATCTATGGAGAAGACTTATCAACACATGGAAGATATTCTACCTATTTAGATATAATTTCCCCTTTTAGATTTAATTCCTTAATTGCATTTATTTATCTTTAAGCTTTTAGATATAGATTTAGATAAAGATAGATATATTCTATCCTTGATTAGCAAGGAATAGAAGGTTATAAATAAGGCTTAGGGGATGGTTTTTCATAATTGAATTCAATTCACAAGTTAGAGAAGTAGATCCACAGAGACAGTTTAGGAGTTCAGAGGTTTTAAGGTTTTGGCATTTAGCGAAAGTTGGATTGTCGGGATTGTAAAGGCTTTGAATTTAGTTCAATGCAAGTTTCTTTTCATACATCAATGTCTGCTATTGCGATGAGGAGCGAGTAGTACACCCACTTCTGGGGCTGGGGTGAGCCCGACGGTGGCCATATGAGGTGATGCGGTAAAGGTCAGATCTTGTTATACAATTCGTCTTCTATCCCTATGAGCATGATTCTTTTGCGAGAGTTGAAGGTGATCCTTGTTTGTATTATTGAAGCGAAAGTGATCTTAATGCAACTTGGGTTAATTATGTAAAAAGGGTTAGTAGTAATTAGGGTATATGCGAAAGCCTCTATATGCCTATCTATTAATAACGAAAGTTATTTTGATGGAAAGCATGATCTTTTATGCCTTTATGTGTTACTTTACATGGTTATTGTTGTGGCGTTGATACCATGGCTTTGGAAGTTCTTTATATATTGAGTTTATTTCTGCCGAAATCTGACTTCTGTGATCGAAATCTGCCTTTAAAGTTTCTGTCTTTTGTCGATTTCGGGTACTGACTTTATTGATCTAGAGGAAGGTTTAGTCGATCTCGAGTAGGCCTTGTCGAGATCGAGTACAGTGTCTGAGATCGAGTTTCTGTGTCGTTGACTTTGAAGTTTCTATTTCTGTTGTTTTTACTCTTTCTCGAGTAGCTTTTGTCGAGATCGAGCAGTGTCTGTCCTTGCTTTTATTTTCAGTTTTCGTTTGTTATTTCTGTCTTTCTTTCATTGTTTCTTTGTTTCTGTCTTCCGTTTACTTTTCTATGAGATTTACAGCTGCCTAGGATCCGCTGACACGCTTCTTCGTGGATTCGATCCTGACTTTCTCTTAATGCATTGGAGAGGTCTTGTAATTATTTGCGTGGGCCTAAATCTATCTCGAGTAGCTTTTGTCGAGATCGAGTAGCTTCTATCTTTGCTTTTATTTTCAGTTTTCGTTTGTTATTTCTGTCTTTCTTTATTTGTTTCTTTGTTTTTGTCTTCTGTTTGCTTTTCTATGAGATTTACAACTGCCTAGGATCCGCTGACACGCTTCCTCGTGGATTCGATCCTGACTTTCTCTTACTACATTGGAGGAGTCTTGTAATTATTTGCGTGGGCCTAAATCTGGTTTGATTTTTTTTTTTTATATTTCATACTTGATTTCCTCCTCACAACACTTGACTGCCCTCCCGAAGCTTCATTACCACTTTCAACTTGATGCGGTATATAATAAGCTATGTTAAGAGTTAGAATAGGATCCATGGAAAGGATATGGTTCTTGGCTGCTTCATAGCCATCATTCAAGCTCACTAATACTTGCATCAATCTGTTCCTAGACTCGATCTCAGAAATTTTCCTTTTCATATCACATGCGCATCTAGACAAAGCACCACAACAACATTCAGGAAGCCTTTCAAGGACATGCAGCTCATCCCAACGTCTTTTGAAGGTGTTGTACACCTGTGCTATATACATACTGCCTTGAGTAATGGTCCCATGTTTCCTCTTAATCTGATATATAAGCGGGACATTAGACTGTCCAAATTGCTCAACAATTTCTTCCCATAAATGCTTGGATGGTTCGACAAACATTAAACCCTCAACAATAGTTTTTTTCATTGAATTCAAAAGCCATCACCTAACCATAAAATCATCTACAATCCACCTCTGTAAGTCTACAGACTCTGCATTAGGTTTAGGACATGATCCATCCACAAATCCGAGCTTATATTTTGCTCCTAGGGCCATCATAACCCCTCTACTCTAGGTCATATAGTTAAAACCATCAAAGAGTACAACTACCAATTGAGCACCCGGATGATCAGAATTCGATAAGAATAAAGGGTCACCGAGATTATTGTTGTAAGGAGGATATCGAGACTTGCAAATCAAAATATAAATAAAGTAAAGAAAACCAGATTCTGTCCCTTGCAAATGATTACAAGACCTCCTCCTGATGTAGTAGTGGAAAGTCAGGATCGATCCTCGAGGAAGCGTGTAAGCGGATCTCAGGTAGCAGCGAATCTCACAGACAGAAAATCAACCAGACAGACAGAAATAACAGAGAAAAAGCAGAAAAGAAAGCAAAGCACAGAAAATCAACAGGGACAAAAAACTTACCTACTTGCACTAGCACATTGTCCACAATGCATGTTGGGATGACCACCGTGTTGTTGGCCATATAAAGCTTAGCATCCACAAGCTCTAGGGCCCCTATCTTAATCTTGGACCATATTGATAGAGGCATTATACTCACACTAGCTCCAAGATCACATAATGCATTAAATTTGTATTGACCAAATCCAATGGTTATAGCAAACTTACCTGGATATGGCCTTTTATCAAGTATGTCCATATGGCTGCACTCCTCTACGATCTCAACCATTGATTGCTTTTTGCTTAGGATCTCCTTGAGGAACTTGACATATGATGGCATTTCATTAAGAGCTTCTGTGACGGGTATGGTGACATTGAGCCTCTGAAGCATCTTGATGAAGCGCTGTAATTTCTTTTCTGCTGGATCCTTTGGAGATTTCATCGGCAAAAGCAGCTTTTTTTTCTGCTTCGGAGCCAGAATAGATGTCGGAGGTGTTGCAGCATCCTCGATGTCGACTTGATTCTCCTCGACGTCGACTTGATTCTACTCAACATCGACCAGTTTCCTCGATGTCGAGTTGGAGTGCTGTGCAGACGAAACATGGACAAGCTGTTGTTTGATTTCGACTTGATGTTGCTCGACATCGACCAAATTTTGATCGACATCGACTTGCTGCTGGTCGATATCGAGTTGTTCTTTAGCTTCGTCCTGCTGCTTTCCGACTTCTAGCTCGCGTAGTTGGTACCCGCTCCTGAGCTTTACGGCTGCGATGTGTCCGGTCTTCCCCTTAGGATTGGGCTTAGAAGATCTAGGGAGCGTACCTGACTGTCTGGGGACGCCTGCTATTAGCTGGCCAATCTATGTGTCAATCGACTTCCTCCAGATATCGATTTCTCCAAGCTTAGCGTTGACACCATGTACCCTAGTGTAGACGGAATTGAAGGACCGCTTGGTGTCTGAATGGTTCCTCTGCATTTCCTCAAGGGATTGTCTGTAGGTCATCCTTCTTCTGGTCCCTTTCCGGATGTCCCGGAGCTCGGTATGGCGGGGGGTTCCTAGGGGCACATGGGTTCCATTGTGGTTGATAGAACCTTTGGTCCCCCATATAGCGATTGGGACCCCCTGCGTAAGCTACCTCTTCGTGGGTTTCTCCCATCCTGACTTGCTCTGTGTGTGGGCACTCAGTAGTGGTGTGCCGCTGTGATCCGCATTCGATGCATGGCTGGTTGACAGAAAGATACTTGACTTGCTTGAGGAGCTTGCGATTCTGATCTCTGTAGTACTGCTCCTTGACATCTGGGTCAATCTCCTTAGAAGGCTCATAGAGGGGCATGGATGGGGCTAGTCTGGCATAGGCATTCTCATCATAGTTTATCGGAGTCTCATACTTGTTGTCGTAGTTGGTAAGCTTGACGAGGGTAGCCCATGTGTCAGCTGGTGGCATCGTCAGATACTCATAATGAGTATATTGGTTGATCCTATCCATAGCGGCCAGATCAAGAGAATTGAAGAAGATCTCCTGAACGACATAGGGTGGATGTCCGTGTGTAGGGCAGGATTGCAGTAGATCCTTATACCGTTCCCATGCTTTTGCTAGCGGCTCCCCAGGCTTTTGTTTGAAAGTTGTAACCTTCTGGCGGAGGAACGCTGTCTTGGCAGGAGGAAAACATTTGTTGAGAAATTCTTGCCTTACTTCAGCCCATGTTGTTAGGGATCATGGAGGGAGACCTTCAAGCCACTTCAATGCTGGACCGGCAAGAGACCATCGAAAAGCCTTCATCTTGACATATTCCAGCGTAGTCACTTCAGCAAGAGTATGGCACATGTGAGAAAAATTGGTAATATGTTCAAGAGGGCATTCATTAAATCTTCCATAGAAGGCATTATTTTTAATCTCAATCAGGAAAGGAGTGCGATTTCAACATAGTTTTCAGGGATTAGAATTGCCAATTCAGGCACGATGAGAGTCGGGTGCATGTAATCCTCTATAGTGGTAGGGTATTGGGCAAGCTCAGCTTCCACTTGCCTCCTTCGCTCAGCTTCTTGTGTAGTGCGCGCTCTCTCAGCGGTGAGAGCAGTATCCTTGGCGGCTAGTTCTGTCCTAAGCTTCTGTATAAGTTGTTCCTGTGTTTCTGCGGCTGCCATGGCTCTTTTCAATTTAGCGTGGACGTGTATAAGGCGTTCTGGGTCGCCCAAGGCGTCAAACTCAGGTTGTTGACCAGAACGGCGCATACACTGCAAGATAAAAAACTTAAAAAAAAGTGAGATCTAACTACCTAAGGCGCGAATGATTGCTTCCCCGTCAACGACGCCATTTTGTTTTATGGAGGATATCGAGACTTGCAATTCAAAATATAAATAAAGTAAAGCAAACCAGATTCTGTCCCTTGCAAATGATTACAAGACCTCCTCTTGATGTAGAAGTGGGAAGTCAGGATCGATCCTCGAGGAAGCAAAGCACAGAAAACTGATCAATATCGACCACTGTTACTCGATATCGACTAAGCAAATCGACCAACAGTGCACAAAATCGACTGACATAAACTAAAACTTAGCAAACTCAACTCGACCTCGACAAATCAACTCGACATTGACAAATTACCTCGATCTCGACTAAATTTCCTCGAAATCGACTAACTCAGAAACTAAAATTGCAACTTTTCGCAACACAGAACACGATTTTCGATGAAATAAATCAATAAACTAAAGACTCCCAAGATCACGGTTTGAACACCACAACGATAACCATGCAAAGTAACACATAAAGGCATAAAAGATCATGATTTTCATCAAATAACTTTCGTTATTAACAAATAGGAATATAGAGGCTTTCGCATAAACCCTAATTGTTACTAACCTTTTTCACATAATTAACCCAAGTTGTATTAAGATGAATTTCGCTTCAATAACACAAACAAGGATCACCTTCAACTTTCGCAAAAGAATCATGCTTACAGGGATAGAAGACGAATTGCATAAAAAGATCAAACCTTTACCGCATCACATCACATGGCTACCTTCGGGCTCACCCCGACCCTAGAAGTGGGTGGAATACTCGCTCTTAATCATCAAAAAACTCATGAAATATTTTAGGAAAATAAATTGCATTAAAAATAACCAAAACTTACAACCGATCGATGCCAAAACCGTTTTAGCAAACTCCAACTCTTCTCGGCTACAAGCTCTTTCTCTACTCTCTACTTACTACCTCTTCTCCTTCTCTAGAATTGAATTGTATGATTGAATGAATAAAAACCATCCATATAGGATTTATTTATAGGCTTCATTTCCTCTTTAATTAGGAAAGAATTACCAAACTATATCTATATCTATCTATCTTTTATCTAAAGATTTAAAACATGGAAATAAAGGAAATAAATCTAAAAGGAATTATATCTAATGTAGGTAAATATCTCTTCCTCTTGATAGCACTTGATAGATCTTGATGGAATTTGCTCTCGAAAATATCTCCATCAGATTCGGGATAGAAACTTAACAAGAATCGGACTACTCGATTTCGACTTCAGGGGGTCAACTCGATATCAAGTAGTTTCCTTGATATCGACCATGGTTTCTCTGTCTTCAGCTTCTTTTTCGATCTCGGCTCTCAGCATGCTTGTCGACTTGATTTTTACTTGATCTCGAGTAGAGTTCCTCGATATCGACTTGCATGTTCCAGCTCTAGCTTCTTAACTCGATTTCGGGGCGTTGACTCGATGTTGGTTACTCGATATCGACTAGATGAAGTTGATATCGAACAACTCTCCTCAGCTTGCTCGATTCTGACTAACTCCGGTGGAAATCGACTTGACCTTACTCGATATCGACTTGCAGTACTGGATATCGAGTTGTGTGTTTTGACTCGGTTTTCTTCTTTTCAGCTCGAGTTGTGTGTTTCTTCTTTTCTGCAGTTGACTTCGAGCTTTTCTCCTTTCTCAAAACTCCTGTAAATTGCTTCGATTTCTGCGAAATTAAACAGAAGCTGGTGTAGATTCCATAATTTGGCAAATAAGCATAAACTACATAGATTTTGTACTATTCTAGCCCAAATGTCTGAAATGCATGCAGAAATTGATATAAAAGATAGTAAAAAACATGGCGAAATAGGCTCACATCAATCACCTTGAGCATTCATGTCGTCTGAGCTCCTTTTCTGTGAATTCCTACGACTAGTTGGACTAAACATGGGATATCTTCAAGTACGAAAAACAAAACAAAACCCATATCAGACCCTATAACTCTGATACCATGTGAAAATGAGACAATGTCTCCCTAAATCCGTGATCAATGATCAAAACAAAGAAGTAAAAATGGTGCTCTACTGTTGCATATGAAATGAAACCAGCCAAATGAAGAAAGAGGCATTCATTCCCTAAAACAGAGGCACCAATCCCCGAACCCTACTATCTTGGGAGTGACTGAATTGGCCCTTTAGATAGTCTGAGCATACAGCTGACAGATAGCTCATGGGTAAGACACATGACTTGTCTCTTGCCTTATTACATAAAATTGACATAACATAGGAAGAAATTATTTTTTCATCCATTTTCTTTTAATTTATTTATCACTAATATTCAATTATGTTTTTAAATTCTTTTCTAAATGCCACCAAAGTGCTGCATCATTGAAAGTTGGTCATCAAATTCAATGTCCGATAAAAATAGAAGTGTACGTAAGAGTATCTCTAGCAACTCTTGTAGAATAAAGCAATGAGAAAATTTAGAGAAAAATGGGTTTTTATGACTTTAACAGTTCCTCTATATGCATTTGCAAAATAGAGAAATATGAAGAGACACAAAAATTTTCTTTAAAATTAAATTCTTCATCAATACCCATATAAATTTGTTTATAATTATTGTCAATTTGCTTTTCAAGTTCAGTTAGCATCTAGAGTTTGTTTGTAGTTCGAATCATAAAACAATTTCCTTTAATTGTTTCAATTTTTCTCATTTGTTTTTGCATTTGATTTTTGCGTTCAATTAGTTGCTACACATATTTGATTCGATCGATTTATTCATTTAATTTTAGTTGCTATCGATTAATTCAATTAGTTGTTGGCATTTGATTTGTACTTATTTAATTAATTATTACAATCGATTCATAAATTGAACAAGAGTTTACAAGATTAAAATTATATTCCCTATGATCTATGATAACTCCACTCCCTTGATGAAAATCGGATATTGTTTCAAAGGCTTTGACACATAGCTTGTGTCAAAGGTCTTGAAGCTACAAATGTGTTGATGAAACACAAAACCTGTATTATGTGCATATTATTTCCGGATATTATTATATGTTACTATTATATATTTCCAGATATTATTATATATATTATGTACTAACAATGCAGCAAGTATTTCGAAAGAAAATCTCCTACCTTAAGCTTAAGACGTGAAGAATTATATCGGAGATTGTGGCTTCAAAGTTTCCCATAATAGAAGACTGTGAAGATTCCCTCTTAAGCCATGATCTGTTCTAGCCGTTGAAGAAGATCCTTAGGCGCTGATTTGTTCAAACATAAAAAAGAGATGACGAAGAGAAGACAAACACAGTTGTTGAAAACAAGCATTCATTCGCACTCAAGCCTTCAAGTCAATCTGTCTTCTTTGTGTGCTCTCTGCTAGTTGTTAAGAGTCGTATCTTTTGTTTCAAAGCATTTGAGAGTTGTACAGTGAGCTTATAGGATATATTTGGAGAGAGTGTTATACTCGAGAGTTTGTAAGTCAGGAATTGAACACTAGGGGATTGATTCACGAAGTGTAAGAGGATTGTACTAGATAGCTGAGAGAGGTGGGGCTCTTCTAGATTGGTCTAGGACTCCAAGGGAACGTGAGTTGACTAGATTGCAATTGTATAGGAGAGAGGCTTCTCGGTGAGCTATTAGGATCCTAAGTCTTGTGAATCAATAAAGCCGGTTGAATCCTAGGGTTGTGGAAGAACCCTAGGCGGGGACTAAGCCTTTAAGGAGCCCAACCTCGTTAACAATTCGTTGTGTCCTTTACTTATTGCTTTACCATATTTCCGCACTTGTTTCGAACTGTATAACTCTTTTGTGATTCAGGTTTTCCAGATGAAAGAATTAAGTCTAATCTCAAAGGGTTTAGCAAGCGTTTCAAAGTCTTAAGATTATCAGCGAAAAGTTGGCATACTCTATTCACCCCCCCTTCTAGAGTATCTTTATTCTACTTTGTTATGCATTATCGAACCTTCAATCTAAAATATAATGCATAAAGACTTTTTGGTACATATTTATAGGAGCTAAAACTATATAAGATATTAAATTTTGTATTAATGTTTTGATAAATTAATATTATTACTAATAAGTATTCAATTATAAAAAAAATATTATATATAAAAAAATTAGCTCAACGTCTTATGTTAGCAATCGGATGGAGTACTTGTTTTAAATAGTGAGTTTTTATATTATAGAATAAATGCATAATTAAATTTGATAAATGGAGAAGTTATTAGAGTTGAATTATTTTTTTTTTTGAGATTTTAATATTTACTCTCTATTTTAGAGATTTTTTTTGAAAGAGTAGTTGATAATATTTTAACTATTTATGTTATCAAAAAAACACATGTATAAAATGGCAACCACACCTAAATTAATTTACTCGAAAGCCCACGAGATGTTCCGTCAGTAAAAATATGCCTCTCTATGAGAAGTAGAGAGATAAATCGTAGGACCGGCCAAGCCCGTCTTCGAGCACCCTCCTTCGTCGGAAAACCCTCCGTTTAGGGCCCCAAATCCCACTGAGCGGGTTCTAACCACCGTCACTACCTCCCTTCTCCAAAAACTTTAAGCAAAAAATTAGTGACCAAGGCCAAAAAACACTATTTTCTAAGGGAGAAGCACCCCTCATCCGGGAGAATCACCCTTCCTCCGGGAGTCTCTTAGCTTATCGACGATCTCTCCTCGTTGGTGGATCTGGCTCCCGAGCCCATAAATCTCCTCCGGGAGCCCAAATCTCCTTCGAGAGCCAAAACTGACACTCCCCAAGGTCTCGTTACCTTTCCTTCTACACCTCTCGATGCCGGATCTGGTTGTCGAGTCCTTTAATCGCCACTTTCGACTTCTGATTAATTGCCGGATCTGTGAAATCCTCACTCACTCATTTCTTTGTTTCTGCAGCCATCGGGTTGTTGCGTTGGCGCTGGGTAAGTCGGCTTCTCCTCTGCTTCGCGAATCCTCCGTCACACCTTCTCACCTCAAACCTCAACGACTACCCCATCTCTTCGCCGACGCCAGTGCTCTGGCCCGGGTTTGGCGCGGTTGTGAATCCCTCTCCCTTTCGGTATCCGCCCCTTAAACCTTGTCCCGGTTTGGTGGTCGTCGGAGAGGTTGTTCTTTCCTCTGGCATGTGCCACTGGTGGCTACTGTAACGTTGTTGGGTGGTTGCTTTTGTGGCTTAGGGTTTTATGAGAGGAGAGAGCTTTTGTTGTTATTTCTGTTGTTTTTTATGTCCTAATTAACTTAGCATTGCACTACCAATAGTTCACAAATTCTAATGGGTAATAAAGATGCTTCTAGCTAGCGTACCTCGCATTTGTTCCTACGATGCATTTCGTTTTGAAGGAGCATCTTACTTGTGGTGGGTTAGGGGTGACATTGGTAAACCATGATGCACATTCAAAATTGGCCGACTTATTCTCTGAGTTCAGGCATTATTATTTAAATTTGTGGTGAGTTATTTAAAATTTATGTTGTAAGACAATGTTTTATCTATGAGACATTTATTATAATTAAAAAATAATTTTATTTCAAATCGGTGAAAAATTATCTATTTATGACCCACTTGGTAAGTGGGGTGGGATGATGGTCCACCTATGTTGGATCAGATGAAATGGGGGTCCATCTACCTACCATTGTGGCTGAAAATGGGGGATGCATATTCATTTCACCGGCTCTCGATGACCGCTGTTCTCATATGCTCGAGGCTCGCTCCTCACCTTCTTTGGTCTCCTTGCGCATCAGATCTGTGTCCCTATGGTGGCCACCACCGCCACTGCTCCTTTATGGAGATATCTTTCGGCGGTGCTGGTGGTTCTTCCACCATTGGTTTTTAATTGGTTATTTGTTATCGTAATTCTGTTTGTTTACGGCTTTGCTCACTAGCTTAGGGGTTAGCTTCTTCACCTTCTCTACTTCCTTTTCTTCGTCCGTCCTAGTCACTATTGTTGCTTTTGCTTTTGGTTGCTTTGGTCGTTCATTTTCTTCTTTTGTGTTGCTTTACTTGGTTGTTCTAGTTTTATTCCCACCGTCAATCCGTTGGTGGTGTCTGCCCTCTCGTTGTCGGACTCGCTTGGTCGTTTGTTTCGCAGCTTCGAGAATTTCCATCTTGGGTACGGTGTGTTCCTTCTTCTTTATGTTTTGATTTATGAGTGCTTCGGTGGCAGTTTGGCTTTACTTCTGGTGTTGGATGAGGTTTTGTTCGGCAGTGGTTGGAAGGTGTGGCTTTGGGGTGCTTTTTTTTTTTGGCTTGTGGTATTCTTGTGACGTGGTGGGGGTTTGTTTGTATTGATGGTCTATGAGGTTCGTGACCGCCTCTTTTGTGTTTGACTGAGACTCAGACTTTCGTTCTTTGATTGAGATCCTTGCCATACGTGTTTCACACGTGTCGGTGTTGCTTCTGCTGTGCTAGTCAGCCCTTCCTCGTTCAGGCTTAAGAGTTTCTACCTCTTGTGTTGGCTTGTCATCTTCTTTATTTTCTGTTTAGAATCCGGCTATATTCGGATTTTTATTTGTTGTCTTTTCATTTCTGTAATTTGCTTATGTTTGTACATGATGGTTAGTCCATCCACCGACTTATTCGGTCTCTCGGTTTCTTTAGGCTTGTCTAAAGAACCGAATTATTATCTTGCTTCCAAAAAAAATATTCACCCTCTCCACTATACCATTTTTGTTCGCGAAAGCCAGTAAAAAAACGTGATAAGTGATACGGGTGATGGTTAAAGTAGGTGATAGAGCTGGTATGGATAGTTAATTTTCACCCAACATCTCCTCCAATAATTTGCACTAATAATCACCCAATAACTATTCAATAACCCAACTAAATATATAATTTCACTCTTTAACCCCTAAAACCCCATTGAGAATGCTTTCAACACACACACACACCCGCTCCAATAACCCGCACTAATAATTACCCAGTAACTATTAAATAACCCAGCTAAATATATAATTTGACTCTTTAACCCCTAAAACCCCCTTGAGAATGCTTTCAACACACACACAAACTTCATTTTATTTATTTTCTAAGTTATGTATTTTTCACATATTAGTATTAAGTAGGAGAATCCGATTTGTCTTCAAGTTTTGGATGTAAGGCTATGATAGCTTCTTTAGAAGTAGGAACTACAAACTCAACAAAAGTTCAATGGTGATCGCTAGAGGTAATTTGAGTAGTAGACTATACATTATTCAAATGGAAGAAATTAGGGAAGTAGTGACAAAGGTTCACATCAATCATCACTTGATTTGGTGCATGGGTATACGGAACACTTGAGTTGGAAGTGGCTATATATAGAATACGAAAACAAATTCTCTAATTTCTTTTGATTTTATGGGGATCTTGAATACTTGTGATTTGTGTGGTGGGCATACAATTCATGATTTAATTGAACTTCTGATACTTGAGAAGAGGATAGCACGGGTGTGGGGTTTTCTTTAGAGGATTATGCTAATGTAATTGTCTTCTTAGAGGGGAGTTCATCAAGTGCTATGATTAGTGGCAGATCTTAGCACGATGGCCCACCAAGGTAGCACAAGTCACCTGGGTATTTTTGTCTTATGACCACAAAAACGTCTTCTAAACTTATAATTACCGAACACCATTAAGCTTTTGTTACAAATTTATTTTGAAAAAAATTCCCACCTTCCTTGTCTCCATAATCTAAAAAAAAGACCTAACCTAAAAAAAGCTCTCGTTTTCCAAACACAACCTAATTTAGCAATAGTAAGATAGAAAAAGCAAGAAAGAAGTGAATCAAAAGTGAGAAAGAGGAAATGTAAGAGATTTGAGCAGATGTTTTATCTCTTGCTTTGGTAATCCATCTTTTTTCTTGACAAGTCAATAACAAGAGTTTGTTGTCATGTATTTAAATTGGTGTTTGAGATCTTCATCTTGTTTGTTTTGATGGGAGACTGGATTGTTGGACTCTTGTATTAATTTGGTTATTAGAGGATTTCCCACATAAATCGTATTTGATATTTGTGCTTTTATCTGTATCTGTAGTTGTTTTTTGGATCTCACTATTATCGATTTGTCGTTCGTCTGTTAGTTAATCGACATTGGTTTTTTTGTCACCCGAATTGCTTCCAGATATGATTGGAAAGTGATTTTCAACCCAGAAACGAACTGATGGATAGACTGGGGTCCACTAAAGTTTGTCCCATTTTTTAAAATTAAATAATATGTAAAAATTATTCATTTATTTATTCAAATAAGGATTTTGTAATTATGTATATAAGAAAATTTCAGCCTATCTCTGCAACACCTAGCAAAAACGAGTCCGCTATCGGTTGCGGACTACTTTGGAGGCCATGTCAAACACGCCCTTGTGGGGATTTCAAAAGTCTGAAGGCAAAAAAATGAAAATTTAATATAGTAACTTAGCAACATGTTGCAGAGTCTCGTACCTATTATTGATAGATTGTATAGTGTATAGTGTACGGGCCTATTGGCTCAGGCCCAGTCTTTCTCTTCCTCGCAGAACCCTAATTAATCCGTCGCCTGTGCCGCCGCTCTACCTTCCGCCGCCCCTCCCCTCGACTCTCACCACCGCCGACCCCACCCTCTTCCGCCGCTCCTCTTCCCCCTCTTGGAACTCCCTGCCGCCAACTCCCCCTCTCCCTATTGGCACTATGGTTGACTACCCGAAGCCCCCATTCCACTCTGCTCTAACCGTCTGCAATATAAAAAACTGCATCCCGATCATCCTTGATCAAGAATCTAGCTCCTACCCCACTTGGTCTCACCTCTTCAAGAATCATGTGAAAGCTCATAAGATCCTCCATCACATTGATTTCACAGTCAACCGCCCCACCACCGAAGACGATGATCTCTTCGCTCAACTCAACACCATTGTTCGTCAATGGATCTACAACACCATCTCCAAAGATCTACTGACCATCATCCTTGACACCGGCGACAACGCAATGGGTGCTTGGAACAAGCTTCGGAACCTCATTCAAGACAACAAGTCAACCCGTGCCGTCTACCTAGAGGACGAGTTCTCAAGTTGCAAGCTTGCATCTTTCCCGTCAATTACCGCTTGTTGTCAGCAACTCAACATTGTGTGATCAATTGGCCGTCGTCGACTCCAAACCTAGTGCTACTCGACTCGTGCTCTATGTACTTTCGGGTCTCCCTTCTAACTACAATGTTGCAGCCACCCATATTCAGCAGACAGCCACCACCACCAAGGAGAAAACTACCCTGGTCTCCTCGAGTGACCTGGACAACTCTCCATATTGCCTCCAGCCTCCAGTCACAATCAGGGACCCTCTCCGTAGCGAGGCCGCGGGCGCTGGCGCAGCTTTGGGCGGCGGCAGTAGCAACCGTGGGAGGGTGGCCCTCGCCCTAGCTAGTCCCCGATGCCCGGCTTCAACACGTGGTGGATGCCTTATGGCTGTTGTGAGCCTAATTTGCCATGTTTTACACTTACTTTTATATCGATTTTTGCATACATTGCATGCAATTGGGTTAGAATAATACAGAATCTGTGTAGTTTACACTTATTTGCGATATATGGAGGTCCACACAAGTTTTGGTTATATTTCGCATAAATCGGGCGCACTTTGGAGCTTAAAGGAAACTCATGGAGAAGCTAAGAATGGTGCAGCTGGAGAAAAGGCCATTTTTCACCAATCTTCGTTCTGAATCAAGATTTGATGTCTTCATGAGAGTTGTAGCTCTCGGAAAGAGCTTTCCAACGCATGGTCATATGCGTCAATCCGACGAACGAGGACTCGGGAAAGTGCGTTTTAAGAACAGAGCAGAAAGCTGAGAGATCTACTCGATATCGAGTAGTTGTACTCGAGATCGACCAAAAATGTCCAAGGAGTACCTGGTCGACAAGGAGCTGATCGAGAAGCCGAAGACGAAGACATGCCGGGTTACACACTACTCGAGATCGAGTAAACCTACTCGAGATCGAGGAACCCGGAAGCCGGCACCCGAGCATGTCGAGAAGATCTACCCGACGCTGCCGAGAAGACATAGTCGACGAGCCACCTTTACTCAAGATCGACGACGCCCAGGAGCCAAGTCCGAGCCTGTCGAGCACCAGCTAGCTGAGACGCCGAGCCAGCCCAGTCGACGACACTTCTACTCGAGATCGAGGAAGCCTCCAGAAGCCGCGTTACGCGTTTTAAGCTGTCCTACTCGGATTGGGATTCCTTGGAGCCGAAGGTTGCCGATTCCATCCGATTTTATCAAGATACAACATCGAAGAAGAGAGATTTATCCACTTGAAGGCTTTAGATATAATTCCCTTATTTAGATTTAATTATGTTGTTGCTTTTATTTATCTTTAATGCTTTTAAATATAGTTTTAGATATAGATAGATGTTTCTATCCTTGAATAGCAAGGTTTAGAAGGCTATAAATAAAGCCCATGGGGCTGATTTTAGGAATCACTCAAATTCAGAAGTTAGAGAAGTAGTTCACAGAGACGGTTTAGGAGTTCAAAGGTTTTAGGGTTTTGGCGTTTAACGAGAGTTGGATCACCGGTATTGTAAAGTCTTTGAATTTAGTTTAATGCAAGTTTCCTTTCATCAATCAATGTCTGAGGTTGCGATGAAGCGCGAGTAGTCCACCCACTTCTTGGGTTGGGGCGAGCCCGACGATAGCCCTGCGTGTTTGAGGTAAAGATCTAACTTTTATCTTGTTTTGAGCATATGCTACTTGTTATGTGTTTATTACCCATCTAATGGAGGTCCATTCTTACAACTTGGATTGTAAACATAAAATCAGTAGAGACAATTAGGGTTTCTTGAAAGAGTTGTTTAATTGTTGGAAAAGGCGAAAGCTTGTCCTTTGATGCGATTCATATGATTATCTGTTTTATCCATGCCTTATGCATGTTTGGTTATCGTTGTTGCAAACCCCAATCTTGGAAGTCCTTTTCATACAGTTTAGTTCGAATCTCAAAGCATTTGTCTTTATTTTCTTTCGTTTCGTTTTAGTTTTCTGCCCTTACTCGAGATCGACTAGCACTCCTCGATCTCGAGTTACTGATCTTCGACCCAGGTCGATGTAGCTTTTGTGTGCAGGTACTGGACAAGCCAAGCCGACGTCGACAAGGGCCTTACTCGATCTCGAGTAGCCTCTGGTCGAGATCGAGTACACCCAGTGCCTGTGACTGCTGCGCTGTTCGACTTGCCTGATCTCCGGTCGACTTACCCTAGTCGAGATCTAGCACCTGTTGTCGACTTCCGTGAGACTCCACTGCTGCCTAGGATCCGCTGACACGCTTCCTCGTGGATCGATCCTGACTTCCCACTGCTAAATCAGGAGGAGGTCTTGTAATTATTTGTGTAGACAGAATCTGGTTTGATTTATTTTGTTATATTTCATACTCGATTTCCTCCTTACAACAAATTGGCGCCGTTGCCGGGGAAGCAATCATTCGCGCCTTAGGTAGTTAGATCTCACGTTTTCTTTGAGTTTTCTTCTACAGGTATATGCAGGACACCTTCGAGTATTTCGAAAGGGAAAGAGCGAGACAGTATGCAAAAGAATTGGAATATTTGAGATGGATATACATCGTTGATGAGGAGGCATGGCTTGAGGGTGTACGCGCATTTAGGAAGCTCCGGGATTCGTCAAAATCACCGCCAGAAGCCCCAATCCTGCTAGAAGGAGAATCTGAACCTGAGGTCGACCTTGACAAACACCTAGTCGATGTCGACCCATCTCCAATCGATATCGATCTATCTCTAGTCGATACCTAGGTATGTCCTTCCGCTACCTCAATTCCAACTTTGTCCTCTGTCTTTGAAAAACCATTTGAAGAACCTCTAGAGGAAGAAGAGCCAGAAAAGAAGAAGTTGGACGTCGTTGCCCATGTTGTTTCAATGTCACTTTTGCCTTATAAGGTGAAGGCTATCCCCGACGATTTTGAGCAACCGATGTTCATATTCAAGAATGGGGTCCTCGCAAAGTGGCATGAAGCTCTGCACGATGAGGTGGAAATATCTCTTCCCACTCCACCATTTTTCTGTGGTGGAGACGCGCAAAAAAATCAACCAATGGAGCGAAAGAGGTATGATTATGAGGTATGCAAATTTCCTTTATATATTCCTTTATGCATGCCAGCTGGAGCTTAGGATGATGGATGGGTGGAGCCATGGATCGTCCACTTGGGGAGGTTTAAACTTCTTCACATGATGCTCCTGGATGACATCCCACGCTTCCCACCACTGGAGGAACCACCAGATCCACCTATACCTCCGGACAAAGATGAGCCAGGCTAATGCTTAATAAAGAAAGTCGGCCTAGCGCTTGTAAAATCTAGAGCTTGTAAATAGACATTTATATTTTGGGACCTTTTGGACATTATTGCTTTTGTTTGTTTTTTTTTTTTTGGTTTTAAACTTTTAGTTTTTCTACTGTGGGTATTTCTCTTCTATATTTTTCAGGTCCATGGGGATAGAAGCAAGCTAAATCAAACTCGGCCCAGGCATTATCACTCGATATTATGAAGCCATGCACATCTGTCTAGTGAGTTTCTTTCTTTACCCTTGTTTTTATACAGTGGGGACACTGTAATGTTTAAGTATGGGGTGAGGAAAAATGCTTAGGCACATTTCAATCCAACCTCACCGGGTATATAAAGTGTTTCACTCATCGCTCTTGTGTTTAGGCTAATTCAATTCCGCTCAAACTCAATCCAATGCAACCAAGCTACATAAAAATTGAAATCCACATCACAATCCCCACCGTGAGTGACATTACAAACAATAATCATCATGAGGTCTTGTAAAGGTTGTAATGGGGCTCGGGTAAGAACATTAAGGTATGGAAAGATTTAGGCTTTGTGGTGCTAAAAATCCGGGAAAAAGAGATCTCAACTATAACCGAAAAAACACTCAAAACCAAACATTTCTTCAACCGAAAGAATTCAAACTTTAACTCCATACACAAATGAAAACTTAAGCACAACTCTTGTTAACCAACTCACTCTTTGTTAATTCTTTTCTCTTTCGATTTTTCAATGATTTTTCTTCTTCTCTTTTCTTGATTTTTTTCCTCTTTTTATGATTTTTCCTCGACTTTTACTCCTAAGTGAATTTTATCCTCCTTAGGCCCCAAGTATTAAGCACAATAATCATCCGTATGAAGCTCAAAAAGAATAAACCACCCATACATAACTTCCAAATGCTCAAAACACTCTACTAATACACATTTTCACCAATCTTCTCCCTAATTCCCGGATTGGATAAGGCTAAAATCGGCTAAAAGACATTTTGTGGGGCTAACGAAAATGGGCTAAAATGCTCAAATTTGGCTTCAACCAGAGGATAATATGTAAGGTGGAAAAGGAATAACATGGCCAACAAAACAATGCTTCAATCACATGAAAATCACAAGTAATAATCAAAATATACGGCCTTGACATAGATATCAATCTCAATTCTTAGAGGTAGTCACATTGGAGAGTATCACACACAAGAAGCAAAGAGGACATCCATAAAGCATAGTACGAAAAAGGCTAACAAAAACTCACAAGGTAAATTTTTGTTGGATTTCAATGACACCTAAAATGTAAGAGTTATACATGCTCAATCAAACAATTATCTCATGCTCTCATAGATCAAAGAAACTAGATGAGGATCAACAATTCAAGCATATCATGGGACTAATAGTTAGATTAAGAAGACAAGTGGTACAGATGAGGTTATCTGAAATATCCTAACTCTAAAATGCCATTCATGCTGATTTTTTTTTTCTTTTTATATGATTTTTCTGTTTTTTTTTTAAATATGCAAGACTAAGAAAAATAACCACGAAATACAAACACAAGAAAGAGATATAAACAATGCAACCTAAATGCAAACATGTAAGTGTTCCCTCCCCCACACTTAATTCACACATTGTCCTCAATGTGTAAAATAAAATAGAAAGAGAAGAAAACACTTACAGAGTCATCTACATGTTAGGCGGAGGTGATGAATTCAAGCACAAGAATGTGATGAGCCATTGTTCTTTCTCATCTCGACCTCAGGGAGGCACCACAACTTAATCTCTACAACCAAAGACAAGGCAACACCAACAAAGAAGTATTTGTTGTCCAAGCAAGGACAACTCATAATAATAATCGATGGTGTCCATCTACCCCAATAACAATCAAGCATAGCCACAATTTTCTCAAAATATAGCCAATAGTTAATCAATTAAGCATAAATCGATCAATACTACCTTCAATAAACTCAATCAGAAAACTCAAATTAAGCTTAACATCCGATAGGAAGATTTACAATTTCACAATTAAGCACAAAAATCTCAATCCAATCCAAAACCTCTCAATCAATCTAATTCCACCAACAAATTCAATAGAAGTTGTTTTAATTTCATCCAAACAACTTCTAGATTCCACAAATTTAACAAATCTGTAACAATCTGGAATTTGGGGATTTTTTTTTTGTTACACTCAACTCAAAATTAATGAGAGAAGACAATAAAGGCTTACCGGATATGGTGGCCGAAGGTGCTCGGCGGGATAGGGATGGTGATGCTGGGACCGACTGAGTCCACTCCGGCCGTCGGAGGTAGCCAGAAAGCGTCGGTGGCGACTTGGGGATGGCGGCAGTGGCTGGGCGGAGGTGCCAGGAAGGGGAGCGCGGAACGCTCAGTGGTGAAAGGAGAGAGGCGTGAGGGCTCCGGAACTCGACACGACTAGGGAGGGAGTCCCGGGAGTGTCTGGGCGCGGCATGGCCTGGTGGTGTGCTGAGGCTGCGAACTCGGGAGGAGAACGGGGAAGACGCGCTTCTTTCTTCCTTTTTTTTTGAAGACCCTATATAACTCGGGTTGGGTTTTGAAAAATTCGACCGAGTTATATTGCCCCTCCCGAGTTCCATTTCAGAAATCTATTCATCACTCGGGTTTGTCTTAAAACTCGACCGAGTTAATCACCCGAGTTTCCTACTGTAATTCTCTTGTTTTTGGACGTCTTTTTTTTCTTCCAAAAATACTAGAAAAATAATAACAACTACCTAATAAAATTATGAAAAAATGATAATATGAAATACTAACCTTGGGTTACCTCCCAAGAAGTGTCATTGGTTAACGTCATAGACTCGACGTTTTGGTTGTCCATTTAAGACTCACTCAGACATCGTCAGTGCCCTCAGCAGCAAATCAAACTCTTGTGCACACCATCTAGGTAGACTAGCACTACATAAGAATAAGTTGAAGTCAAAGTATGTCCTCAACTCTTCATATGCCCGAGCATGATTCCCCGCCACGGGTATGTAGAACCACCAATTCAGTTCCATTGGTGGTATGTCAAAATAATGAGCCCAAGGGTCGACATAATCACCAACCTTCTCACTATTGCAGAAGATATCAATTCTTTGCTTAGAAGCCACAGAAATCAGCTCTGGACTTGGTTCATTGATAGGCGAGCTCGAGACAATCTCATCGAATGAAGGAGACAATAAATCACATGGGATCTCATGCGTCGACTCATGACACTCCATGTCAGGAAGTAGTGTACTCTCCTCTTCATCGCTGAAGAAACTGTCATCATCTGCGAACATGTCCTCCTCCGCCAAAACATTATCATGCTCATAGCTCAAGGGTAGGGGAGGTAGCGGAGTAGAATCAGATGAACTCAATGAGGGAGGAATAGGAAGCACACACTCACCTACATCTTCATGACTTTCTGAGCTTCCCTCGGGTGTGACAGACAGGTCCTTGCCACTCCCTAGGGTGTTCGTGGTGAGACTCTCTATCGGGTTAATCACCGGTTGAGACGGTAGTTCACCCGCTTCATCTGCTAGAATATCATTCCCCACTTGGACCATTCGGTGCACTCGTTCATCTAGTTCCACAATCTGCTGACACAATTGCTCATACTCCTCGTAGGAGGCCTTTGACATATCCTCCAAAGGTGCATCGAAGTCCTCCATTGGTTGAGGTTCTTGGGCAAAGGACACTTCCTGTAAGGCCTGCCAGGCCTAATGTCGTTATGCCAAATCAAAGTAAATTCCTAAGGTGCAAACTATAACAAGTATAGTAGGTAAGTTAGGGTCGAACCCATAGGGAAACAAAATCAATTGTAAGAGCAAGTATTATTACCCAAAAGTAACCAATTCAAGGGGGAGTTTTGTGTGTAAGCAATAGTGATAGAACAAGTTGCAAATAGAGATTGCGAATATATGATGGAAAAGTATTACACCAGGTAATTATCCGCACAACAATTGAGATGGTTTATCATCGAATTCTATAAATCTCAAGTTCTAATGTCCAGTAATTGTTCTCAATTCAGATCGTGTAATAGCTTTTAGTCCTACCAGTCATAAAAGCGATTATCACCAAATTACAAGGGGAAACCTTCACTGAATATTAAAGCTATAGCATTCAAACATGAATTATAATGAGATACAAGCGATTATAACAACCCGTTAAAATAGCCTGTAATCGAATCTCCTTCACAATCTAACACAAGCAACCTACTTATGATGATTGTGTTTGCTAGAATGGGTCTACAACCCCAAACCTGGAATTGGAAACCCTAGCAATATGACTAGTATCGATAAACCTAGGTGATCAATCCAGATTAACCAATAATAAGCAATCAAGCAATAAGCTCAAGAGATCGAAACAATTAACAAAGGACGAACGAGAGTAGAATACTCACAACCAATTCAATCGAGGGCTTCAAAGAACCAAGTGTAACAAAGGAGAGTTAGTTCTCCATAGGGTTTGTGAGATGAAAAAGGGAAAATACATCTCTGGAAAATAATCCCTACAATGGGTGTACAAACCCTCTATTTAACCTAAACTGAGTTCCGAATATTTGAAAATAATATGATAACGTAATTAAAGGGTTAAAATCCCGTAAAAATATAAACTAAACAAGTAATAAGATAGGGGAAAAACGGATAAGAATCCGTCTCCAGGGACTGCCGCGGGCACGTCGGATAGCAGCGCGGGCGCGTCAGTGAATGTCTGCTACTTCTTCTCTCTGAGGCAACGACGCAGGTACTCCCTCCTAGCAGCGCGGGCACGCCATGTAGCAGCGCGGCCGCGCCAAGCTCACCTTATTCCAGGTGCTTCCGAATTTCATCACTTCAACTCTTCTATAACTTGCATGATCCTATGATTTCTTCAACTTCTTCAGCATGTTCCGAATCACCAAGTTCATACAAATATCTCTCACAATGACATGTAAATGATGACAAAAACTACTAAATGCGCTATAGAATATATCGCATATCAAGGCCTGATGACCCATGTAGCAGATAAGATCCCAAATTCCCGCCAAATCTAACCTTGCTAGACTTCCACCACTCATGTATATAGCACGCGCCTTTGTCTCAGCAG
Source organism: Persicaria tinctoria (assembly GCA_037127255.1). Lineage (NCBI taxonomy): Eukaryota > Viridiplantae > Streptophyta > Magnoliopsida > Caryophyllales > Polygonaceae > Persicaria > Persicaria tinctoria. Next base: position 52,669,515 of record JBANSL010000009.1, on the reverse strand, counting down.
TCATCCCCTCTATAACGCAGACAACCATATCTCACAAACTATCGTGGAAACCCCGCACATTGCGGATGTCCACACACCTCTGCAACCTAGGGAGATATAGGTGAAAGTTTTCACCTTCGAACTGCGATAATCTCAACATGTTAAACTGTTAGTAGCATATGTGTTATGAACCGTAAGATAGGTACAGAACAAAAGTTAGTAGTCAAATTAACACACAAGACAAACACACAAATAAGAACTTGACTCCCCGGCAACGGCGCCAAATTTGACAAAGGATTTTTTATAGCCTTAAATCCTATCAAATATAACCGACTAACCTAACTAATGTAGGTTAATAAGTACGGGTTGATCCCACAGAGAGTCAACGATTTGTATGCAAATCAGAGTGTGTCAACAAAAACAAGAAACAAAGAGGGGGGGATTTTGATGGTTTGAACTAACTAAGAATGCAAAAGTAAGCAAAACAATAACGTAAAACAGATTAAGTGAATAAATATGAGAGAATAGCTCAGGTCAATCAATCTCAGCAATCAGTTTGTTCATTGATCATCGAAATCAAATAGATAACTTCATCTTGAATACTTTGTTGTGGAAAGACTAAGTCTTTTGAATCCAATTCCTCATCAAAATTAGTTAACAGGACAACCAGACCCTGAAAACCCTAATTATCAAATAATCTTGAAACTATCAAGATTCAATTAAATAATCGATGAAGCTTAAAGGAAATCAACAGAGAAAATCGACGCGCACAACCAGTTATTGCATCAATTGTAAATCAATTCTCTATACAAATCCCCAAATCAACCAGTTTCAGAGATTTATACTTTGCTACTCAAGAACATAGATAACTCAACCAGAAATTACCTATATGTAACTATAGATTATCATGAAAAGGCATCAGTTGATCAGACTAACGGAAATTCACGAAAACCCTAAACAATCTAAGCAAAGAATTGATAATATTCAAAGAAGAGTATTAAGAACGGAAATCTCACAATGAAATAGAAAACCTGAAGCTTCGATTAATTTCCCCGAGCAAAGGAGGTTAGTTGTTCATCCTTGAGAAATAACAAGAGGTCTCCAATTTTCTATGTACAAAAACCCCTTCCGTCGTTCTTCCTCACAAAAAAGTATTCAAGATGAAGGAATTCAAACATCCCACAACTCCCCCAATTCTCTATACAATTCTCTATACAACTCCCTCACACTTGAACCTTTCTTGTCCTCAAGAAAAAAAAACCAATCCAATCAAACATCCCACAAATACACTCTTCATGCATTCACCTCGTCAAAACACAATTCAAAACCAAGTAAGAAGCACAAGACAATAATCAACATCCTCACATGTATTTGAGCAACTCAAAGGCTTAGGCACATTTCAATCCAACCTCAACTCACGTGTTCTTGCCCAACTCACGTTTCGTGTTCCTTGATTGAAATTAAAATTACAAATTAATTCACACAGCGTAACAGCTGTTTCGGCACCAAACTTGGGTGCGTCACCAGAAAACTCGGCCGAGTTATTATTGCTCCACCCAAGT